>OY986435.1:245213131-245715631 GCA_963920525.1 Dichetophora obliterata | reverse complement strand
TTATTTTATTTTATTTTATTTTATTTTATTTTATTTTATTTTATTTTATTTTATTTTATTTTATTTTATTTTATTTTATTTTATTTTATTTTATTTTATTTTATTTTATTTTATTTTATTTTATTTTATTTTATTTTATTTTATTTTATTTTATTTTATTTTATTTTATTTTATTTTATTTTATTTTATTTTATTTTATTTTATTTATTTTATTTTATTTTATTTTATTTTATTTTATTTTATTTTATTTTATTTTATTTTATTTTATTTTATTTTATTTTATTTTATTTTATTTTATTTTATTTTATTTTATTTTATTTTATTTTATTTTATTTTATTTTATTTTATTTTATTTTATTTATTTTATTTTATTTTATTTTATTTTATTTTATTTTATTTTATTTTATTTTATTTTATTTTATTTTATTTTATTTTATTTTATTTTATTTTATTTTATTTTATTTTATTTTATTTTATTTTATTTTATTTTATTTTATTTTATTTTATTTTATTTTATTTTATTTTATTTTATTTTATTTTATTTTATTTTATTTTATTTTATTTTATTTTATTTTATTTTATTTTATTTTATTTTATTTTATTTTATTTTATTTTATTTTATTTTATTTTATTTTATTTTATTTTATTTTATTTTATTTTATTTTATTTTATTTTGTTTTATTTTATTTTATTTTATTTTATTTTATTTTATTTTATTTTATTTTATTTTATTTTATTTTATTTTATTTTATTTTATTTTATTTTATTTTATTTTATTTTATTTTATTTTATTTTATTTTATTTTATTTCATATTATTTTATATTCATATAATTTAATCTTATGGACAAATTTTATTTAAACTTAATAATAAAAGAATAAATATTCATTAATTTCGCATCGAAAAAATCATTTATTGCTTATTGTTTTACAATATTTTTTGTTATATATTTATTGTTTATTGAAGAAGTCAAATATTGTTGTTATGTTGCCTTTTTTAGAATCTAAGAAAAAGTAACAATTTAATTAATTCACAAAAGATTCTCAAAGTTTGGTTGTTATTTTGCAATAAAAGTACAAATCGAGTTAACAACTACAAATCTCCAAAAATTTGTTTTCTCTTACAGCATGACTCAAGTTATGCTTTTTGTTTGCCTTAAATGTGTTTTGGAGCAATAGTATAACTAGAGTTGTGCACTAATATTTTTTTCATGTTTTGTTTTGGAATAAAACAAAATCTTCTTGTTTTTGCCATAACTTCATAAGATTAATAAAATTGTATACAATTTTGAAACCATAAGATAAAGTTAAAAACCCGTAAGTCATTTTAAATATCGGCATGAAAATTAATAATTTAGATTCGGCGATATACTGGTTTAAACCTAAAAAATTCTCTCCTGTAAAGTTAAAAAAATTTAGATATGCTATAATTTTTTATTGCCCCAGAACTAATGAATTGCTTTTGTTATTATTTTTTTCTGCTTACGCTTGTTAACTTTTAATTTGTTATTAAATGTTTAAAAATTTAATTTTAATATTTTTATTGTTTGTAAACCTGAAACATTAAATTGATAAAAATGTGTTTAAGAAACTCATGTTTTTAATTTTGTTCTTTTTAGTTACACAATTTTTTCAAATGAAAATGACAGATTTTTAAAAAACATGGCAACACTGGGTTTGATACATAATTGCCATGGGCGCTCTGAATTGAAATGAGGAGGGGCTTTGCTCCCGGTACTCATTCATTGTTATCGCTATCAACTCCAGCAACATGCAATGATTTTTAATTACTTTTAAACTTAATGAAGTTAATTGTTTTTATTGCGTAGTTAAAATGTGTTTTTGTGCGCTCAGGTCGTGTGTTTATTATGCTAAGGTTAACTAACAGATTGTTTATCGTATTAAATTTCGCACAAAATAATATTATTCATGCTCAAGAGGGGCTAGCGGCAATTTTAATGCACAGCATTTCCACTGCCAACAGCCAGAGAATCGCAATCATCGTTTAAGATTTAAACGCAGTGTAAATACTGGAGCTTAACTTAACCCAGCCACCCCCATCCCTCGGCACGTTGTGTTGTTTGTGCAGTTGATGATAGGAATAGGAAAATTCCTAGCTGTGCTGGGAAAATTCCTATGACTTGGAACCTTTTGTATGCGGACACATTGTTATCAGGCAGAGCTGAATGAAACAGACAGCTTTAGATTGATTTGGTGTAGAATGCAGCTAGCTACAAGATCCAAATATTTTGCCACGGTGAGGTATTTAAGGGATGGTTGTTTTTACTGTCCATTTGATTTAATGGGTTAACATTTGTTGCCTGGTGTTAGATAACAATGAAAGCATCCTTACCACAGAGTGGTGACAACACAAAATGTTGTCAAGGTTAATCATACAAATAAGCCATTTGGTTTATACTCTTGGATTTGGAAATAATTGGAGAATTGACTTTGAGTTAAGGTGCTTTGCAAAGATTGAAAAACTAGAATACATCTGGCGAAATCGTGCGTGAGTTCATGACAATGTACAAACTATCTCTAGAAGACTGAAGTTTATGTAATACAATTACATCTTAAAAGAAATATTTCTTATCAAAAATTGTTGCTGCATGCTTTAAATTTATCCTACAAAACTAAGTTTTTTCTAGATTTTTTTTACAATAATTCCTTAGGCCCTAACCACGAAAAACAAAAAAAAATCACGTCCAAATTTTTTTACTTTAGATCCAATGACTAGGGACTTAAATAAGATTACATTGCAGCTATATTAATAGTAAAACATTTATATGTGTTAATGATATTGCAGAATGATATTGTTAATCACAAGGTTTAATGCGGTATGAACTCACCAAGAAGAACAAAAACAATTCATCCAGCATACGAATACAATGGAACAACATTATAAAGGCCTTACAATCCAAAAATTTTTCGAAAAATTTCGAAAAAACTGAGGACAGCTGTAAGAAGCGTAAATCAATTGCTTTTATTTGGCTCGTCTTCGTTTTTGTTCGAGTCTTTAGTTCATATTCATTTGCCTTCGGCCGGTGTTACTTCATCTTCGTTTTTATTCGCTACTATTTGTCTTAGCTTCGCTTGCCTTCGGCTCGTCTTCGGTTACCTACAAGTGTGAAGTCTACGATTGATCTTAGTTGAGTGTTAATAAAATACAATTATTATTGAATTAAAATACGACATCCACGCTCCTTGAATAAAGTACATAAAAGCTTACCTTGAAACCTAAACGCTGAATTTTTATCCGTAAATAAGAGCGGCGGCCTTATGTCAGATTTTGGTCAAAAAGTGTTTGGCATATAGGCCGCATTCAGCGGAGTCAACAGTTGATAACTGTTATAGTAGCGTTACCTTAGTGAGCGAATTTTTAATGTGAATGTATTGTTACTCGAAGAGACAGAAAAGTAAATAAATACAAATAATATAATAGTTAGAGTTAATAATCAATTAATAATTTAATTTCAAATTGTACCATTCAGCGGATTTTAACACAACAGTTACCAGCTGTTGACACCGTTGAATACGGCCATAGTAACTAATGACAAAGTTGGCTGCAGAATACGATGAATTGTAATTTCTGCGTAAAATTTATTTCCCAACGATCTGTCAAACTTGGATTTTCCAACCGCTCAGAGTTGCCGTCGTGTTATTATGGTTTGCTTCATACAACATACGACAGATAAACAACGCTGACGCTCTTGTTTAGGTTCCTCAGTTAGGATTCAACTTTCACTTTGTTGGCGATATTTAAATAAAATTTAAAAACTGAAAATGTTGCAAAAATTAACAATTACTTAAGCCCCCATTAAATTTTCTTTTTGATAGTTTAAAGCAATTAGTATAATTATTCTTTAAAAATTTATGGGAATTGTTTAAGCAAAAATTGTATCCAAAAATTGTTCTTAACTTAAACTTTAACCACTTACAACACAGTGAAATATGACACTTAGATACAAAAATTACAGCTAAAATGTTTTCTTCATTCTTCATTCAACGTTGCAAAGACTAACCACCTTTAACATTTGTTATAAAAGTTATAGAGCAATGCATGCTTGCACTTTTGTTAACCCTTAACGGCCACACTTCGCCCCCATAACATAGCGGCCACACTGGGGTGATTTTTCACCCTTCTTCTTTCCAATCGTGCTAAAAATGTTCATTTAAGGAAAATGGTGCTCAATACGTTCCTACACTTAAAAAAAATGAAATATACTTATATTTTTAACAAGGTTTTTTAATTAATAAATGTCAAGAAAGTTGTCTAAACAAAAAAATTCGTATATTTTTTAATGCATAATTTTCTTACCCTCAAGCAATACCAAAGTATAGTCTTTAATAAAAAATGTTGTCCTATTATTGATATAATCGCAGTTTTAAGCTATCGAAATATAAACAAATTTTTTCGCTAAGCTCGGGTCACGAACCTTTTTTAACTTTTTGAATGTTACCCAATATTTCTTGATGGGAACTTAAAGATATACCAAAAAATTTTGCCATTCAAACCGGAATTTGAGCCCAAATGAAAAAAAGTTTAAAAGCTATGTGGGTAAAACCAATTTCCTGGTGAATAAAAGGATAATATGGCGGTTTTTTCCTTGTATTAATCACCAATAAAATGTATAATAATTTTGTGGTTGGAGTTCAGTTTAATACTTTAAAAAATAATGCATTTTGTAGCAGAGGAATCTTAAAACTAAGAAGTTAAATGGTTTAAAAATGAAAATTATGTACCTAGAAATCAGAGTCACATTAAGGCAACTCTTTCGAATTTGACCTTCTTTTTTTCTCTTGCCATCACAGAATCATACAGATGCTGAAATGGTACAAAACTTTCATTCTTGATCTTGATTAATTTTTGATATGAATTATTTACAGTAGAATTCATGGTTTTTGTTTTATAGCCTTTATTCTCAAAAGTCTGCCATGTTTCCATCGTACCTAATACATATAAGTTTTAATCCAAAGGAACATGGCTCATGTCCGTTAATTAGTGACTCCTTTTAATTAGTCTTGAGCCCAAAACGCGTTATTTCTCTATGGGCTTTAAGACAAAACATGTTAAACAAAATAAATATGTACGCAGCGTTGCCAGACGTTTTTTTAAAAATACTGTCAGTTCCAAACAAAAAAACTGTATTTTCAACGAAAAAACTGTAACCCTAAAAAAAAATTGTATTTTCAAAAAAAAACTGTAACCCTAAAAAAACGGCAAGTTAAATTTTGTTGATATTCGTTAATATGAAAATAATAAAAAACAATTCATTTACAAAAACCTAAACAATAACATAAGCTACTCTGAAATAGATCACATTTTGTTTTTGAAATAAGATTAAGTTATTTTTCGTAAATTTACTTGTAATTTTTTTGTACATTTGTTTTGGTTTATCTTATCTTAAAGATATCTTTTGTTCCTAGAATTCCACAAAGTGCGGGACTTATTTCTAAGTTGTTTTTTTATTAATGGTAAAAAAATATTTGCAATGACTATTGGAATGCATAGAACAGCAGAAACCGTTTTTCCCAAGAAAAGAAATTCTTCACTACAATCGCTTTTTTATTTCTAAAAAATAACTAAAAGAAAGCAAAGTTCTCTGAATTCGATTTCCTCCGATTTCATATTTGTAAAGTTACTTGAAATTCTAACCTTGGTATAAGGTTATTTGAATTAATAAATTATATTAATTGTATTAATTTTTTGATGCTTCATTTTTTAAGTTTTTGATTATAATTTTAATTATTAGTATATATTAAGATTTTATAATATTGAAATAAAAACAAAACAACAAAAAAAAAAACATACCAAAATATTTTACTCTGAATTGGATTTCTTTTCCGCAGATAATTTTTCCGGCGAAGCAGAATGTTTAATTTCCCACTGCGAGCAAACTAATATAATTTATTTGCTTAAAGTAAAATGTTGGAGCTTTGATGTTGACATAGAAGAAATATTGAACACTACAAATGACTACAAATAAAAACATAAATAAAAAATTAACACATACAACAGTATGTGTGTGGGTGGGTATAAACATACAAACTTGCAAATCTAGATAGTTTCCAATCAGCCAAACAAGCTTGGAATAAGCTTTAAACAAGCTTAGAACCGTATGCATCAAGGTTGGAAAAAGCTTTAAATTACTATTGCAAAATGCTTACAAATAAATGTAGAATTGCAAAATTATTACCTTGGCTAACATATTACATTTTGTTCAAAATTATGTACTATAATAACAATATATTATTAAAACTTCTTCTAAGTTGTCGATAGAGACATTTTGACGCTTTTCAGATAATATCATTTTGTATACGGAGAAGCTTCTTTCCACATCACATGAAGTCAAGGGTGCATACTTAAATTTAGGAACATGTTCGCCAGCTGTTTTCATATTTTCAAATTTTTTAATACAAGTCTATTTTTTCCTTTCTTTAATAAAAAACATAAAACTGAATATTCAATGGTGGTTTCAGCAAAGTAGCTATAAAACCCTGCATCTTCTTGATGTTCAAATTTCTCGCGCAGTTCTTTCATCATTTAAAACATACCATTAAACTCCAAAAAGCAGAGTGCTTTCAGCGTTCGACTATGACAAAAAAATATTTGTTAACAATTTAGATGGGCTGATTTTTTCGCACTCAGAAAATCAAAAATATTTTTAACACGTAAAATTTATACCAAAAAACAGTAAAAAAAGGACATTATTAAAAAACAGTACTTTTGCATACTGTCTTGGGTGCGTGTCATTGTCATTGTAAAACGTTACATTGTCCAAAAAAACAGTACTGTAGTGTTTAAAAAAGCGCATCTGGCATCCTTATCCTGCACCCTCTGAAAACGTTCATGTCCATGATGAAAGTTACGAACATACACTTGCGATTAAATGGACTTGCATAAATTTTGCATATGCATATAATATGCAAATATGCAATTTCTAATTTGCATTTGCAATTAATATATGCATATGCATTTTGTATGCAATATGCAAAAATTTTGTTATGTTTTCCGAGTTAGAATTTCTCGGGACGCATATCTGTGTCATCGAAATTGTTTTGTGATCGTTCAATACAAATATGCAATTTCATATTTTTCGCTGTCTAGTTATTACGCACAAATTTGTTGGATTTTTTATGTAATTTTTCTTCTGGTGCATAGCAATTTTTCGAACACGAACTGGAATTTATGCTTGCATTTCACCAAAATTGAGATGAAAAAGTATTGTAAATGATTTTTTTATCTTTCGGTTGCATTTTTGTCTTCTTTTGTTTTATTTTATTGTTGGAATTTAATTATAAACTCTGTTCACTCCGTTTTCGGCTTACACTGTGGTTGAACATCGGGCCGTACTACATCCATACATATCCCACTCCATAAAATGCAACATTTACATTTCGTAAGATGATGTTTTCCGGTTATACTTGGTTTTTCAAGATTGATTCCTTTTTGAAATTCAAATAAAACACACATTTTGAATGGAAATTCATTATCTGTTTATTTATTTATGATGTAGAGGGTCTACGATTTAGTAATATTAATGCTGTCTTCCAAATGTCCCCCCCCCCCCCTCCCTGTAAGTCTATCGATGTCGATTCTTTTGGTGAAATAATCGATTAAGTTTCGGCATATTTGGTGTATATATTGTATATATTGGTGATGGTATAGATACTGACAATATGTGGTTTCAACAAGACGGTGCGAAATACCACACAGCCATCAAAAAATGAATTTATTGCCAGTAAAATTAATAGAAAAAATAAACCCACAAGTTTCTGAAGAAATTTAGCCGCAATTAAATTAAAAATACTGCACGACTTAACGCCTTTGGACTATTTTCTGTCGAGCCACCTCCAAGATAGGGCTTATACAAGTTAACCACAAATAACTGAAGCCTTAAAAGAAAACATTGGTCAAGAAATTGACATGATAGAGCTCGATATATGCCGAAATGCTATATATCAGTAAACAGATGATGAATTTCCATTCAAAGTGTGTGTTGCATTTGAATTTGAAAAAGAAACTCAAACTTGAAAGACCCGTTACTATAACCAAAAAACAACAAAATTTAGCAAATATTTATCGTATTTGACATTGATTTATACTTTGCATACGTTGTGCCGACTATTCCCTAGACTACGATTAGCAAACTAATAGTTATAATATGCTTAGTGTTTTGATGCCCAACATGGTTTCATTTAAATATAAGTATGATGCCTGTCACTAAAGTCTGTTTTGTTGCATTTTATTGTTTCGAATATTCTAAAATTCAAGCTCACAAAAGTCGTCAATCTGTGTGTCCACTTGGCCTTTAAAATGCCCAACATTTCAGTTTCATCTTGATTGCATGCAACTCCGCCCCCACTAAACGCATAGGAGGAGCGGGCATGTTATTTGTTGGCATAATTTTTATCGAAGTATTTTATGGTGCAGGTTTAAACAAGAATCAACGTCTGCAAAAACAAGCAAAAGATATTATTTTCAATTGCAATCACAAACTTGTATATAAATTTTCCTACTGGGCTGACAAGTGTCCGTGTTTGGTTGCGGCTTTGAAGTGCGCTGCGAATGGCAGCGCAAAATGCAATTATTAATGAATGCCAAATGTCTCTCGCGGATCGACCGACTACCACCCGGTGATGGTGCATCGTTGTCAATGGAGCACTTATCCATTCTGAATGCTGTGAATCCACGCAAACAAAGCCATCAGCAAAAACACAGAGGGAAAAAACACATCGACTGACAAACGCAAAAGCCGGAATATCCAACCAAATTTCAATTTGTTTTAATTAAGTTATCTAAAATTAATAAATCCCTTTTGTGGTGTTCGCGCGCGTAGATGTAATAAGCACGAGTTGTTAACGTGTCACCAGCATAACAACTCACAGAACGTATCTGTGATACACTTGAGTATATGAACGGAGCGAAGGAGTGGAATTATAAATATTCATCATATACACTATTGATTATGGGCACAAAAATATTGATGAACTATAGTGAAATCAAATTTATTTTAACCTATCGCGATATAACATAAGCGCAATGCTTTCAAATACAAACTTCGTCCTTATTACCTAGTTTATCTCGTGGTGTAAGGTAGTTGTATGGGTAGTATTGTATCAATACAAAAATCCATTTGGAACACCGTTATTTTAACAAAAAAAAAAAAGTGGATCTTTTAAGGTGTTTTATTTTCTCTCATGTTTTTCACCAATTGAACTCAAACAAAAGACTGGTTTTAAAACCTTTTTCTTTAAAAACCCGCAAAAAAATATTTTGTATTATCTTTGTTTTTTAACATTGGCTTTTACATATTTATTTTTTCATTTAATTATTTTTAATCTACTGGACTCTGTTTTTACAGATTTTTTAAGTTTAAGCTAATTGTATATTGTAACTCTGTCTTAAATGTTTCTCTGCTATAAGAAAAATCTATTCGGTGAGCGATTAAATTGCATAATGACAAGCATCAAGTTAGATAACCGCTCATTACAGTCATAATTTATTCTATGAAAGTCAGTGTAGAACAGATTCAACTCTCTAAGGTTTCTAGCTGGAATGTAAAATTTTACTAATTTCAAAATATCAGGACGATATATTTTGTCATCAAGCAAATCTTGTATGAACATTACTCTTTGGTTATTCCCCCTTTCAGATAAGATCTGCATGTCTAATAATTGACAACATGCTAGGTAGCCTGCCATTTTATCATAAGAATACATGTCGCTCATTTCGAAAATTCAATTTCAAAATTTGGGTTTTTTGAGTTAAATATACAGAAATATGCATTGTTATCATTTCTTCAATTTGAGTGAATTCCAGACCGATTTGCTGTTAATTTAAGGTTTTACGGATAATTGTATCGTTTTTACTTTTAGCAATTTCTTCACTTTTTGGTTTTTATAACGTTACATTTCTATTTATACCAAAATTTATTTTAAATTTCTCCAGATTTTTTCAATAACAACGACTTATTATATCATAAAGAATTGTTTAAATAGTAATGCAAGCAAGTAAATAAATATTTTTGGTAGTAATAAAGTACCAACTCAAAACTTGACATCTCTCTAACTCAAAAGTATGTAATCATATTGTAGCAGAATCGTCACAACTCAAAATGAAACATATTTTAAAATGAGTTTTTGTAGTAATAATGTCACAACTCAAACAGACACAAAAATATAGCTTAAAAATTCACTATTGACGAAAAATAAAAAATCTATATATATAAAAATGGTGTAAAAAATGTATAGTAAAACATCAATTGAGAATGGCTGGGCCGATTTGTCTAAAATTTTTTTTCAGTTGTTTATAATTGCCAGAAGAAGGTTTTTACGAAGGAAAATTTTGGAAAAACCCTCCGGGAAAGTCCGATAGGTGGCGTTGGGGTGGACTTATATCGAAAATTTGAATTTATGGACCAATTTAACTGAAATTCAGAATGTATGTTTGTTTAATCATAAGAAAATAATTTGTGTATAAATGGACCCGATAGGTGGCGCTGGGGTGGACTTATATCGAAAATTTGAATTTATGGACCAATTTAACTGAAATTCAGAATGTATGTTTGTTTAATCATAAGAAAATAATTTGTGTATAAATGGACATGGTAGGTGGCGCTGGGGTGGACTTATTTCGAAAATTCAATGGCGTGAAAAGTGATTTTGGTATTGCCACAATTTTGAAATGCAATCCTGGTACGAGGGGGGTAGCGAAGCACACCGGGTTCAGCTAGTTTAAAATATTTTTAGTAGCAAATATAAAGGCCTACAAATATGTTTAACAATTTTCAGTCTACCGTAATGGTCGTGATCAGAGATCTACAAGCGATGGCATTTTCGCTACTTGCAATCTAATCTCAACAAATACAGTGCCAGCATGACCGCACTATGCAAGCGCTGCAATTGTTGTATCGAACATACTTTCAACATTGAAGCCAACTGTGTATGAGCGTGTATTAAGACCGAATATTGCATGTTCGAGTTGTTGGTTTGATAACCACCGAATTAGTGTGCGTGGACCCTAAGCTAAACAACTGCGGTAGCCCGGGTTCAATTCCAGCTCAGATAGAAAGTTTTTCAATTGAATTAATTTTTCTGTTCGGTCGTCACCTCTCTGCAGGCAATGGCAAACCTCAGAGAGTAAAAATTGCCATGTAAAGCTTATTGCATGGTAGAACTAGTAAAGGTATATGCATTTTAGACGCTCTCTTTTTCTCATAGCCAGAATTGTCAAACTCAAGCATTTTGCTATTCTTGCCTATTTTCGCTTTCTTCTTGCATTCTCATCGTTTTCAGATTTTGTATGAGCTGTCAACTTCGTTTTGACAGTTGCGGCAGTCTCCCTCTCCGAAATGCATTTACCTTCTCTAATTCTGCCATGGCTTATTGAGAACATAAGCCGTTCGGTTCGTTCAGTTCTCGGTCATTTGTGATCAAACATTTGATAACATGCACAACACAATTGATCAATAGAAACTAGGTCAAAGCCCTTCCAGGGCTGCAACGGCCAGTTTATTATTATATTATACGACGAGACAAGTGCCTATCAATATTGAACAATTTTGCTCGATCACGAATGCTGTAATTCGGCTCCTGGTCATGGTCATGGTAGAAGAAAACAAGGGCCGAATTACAGCATTCGTGATCGAGCAAAATTGTACAATATTGATAATCACTTGTCTCGGTCATACTCTTCGTAATTTTGCTAGATCACGGATCCTGTAATTCGGCCCCAGGTGTTTGGCGGAATAAAACAAAAGATACAAACAAACATGCTACAATAAAACCAGGTAGGCTTAAGACTGAAAGCACAATCGCCGAACCTGTAAAAACGAAACGGAATACATTTGTGTGCATGGTAATATAAAACCAGGTACGCTCACGGTGGCGGCTGTAGCCTAGTGGGTAGAGTGCGTGGCCCCTAAGCTAAAGAACCTCGGTAGCACGGGTTCAATTCCAGCTCAGACAGAAAGTTTTTCCAATTGAATTAATTTTTCTGTTCGGTCGTCACCTCTCTGCAGACAATGGCAAACCTCAGAGATTAAAAATTGCCATGTAAAGCTTCTTGAGAACATAAGCCGTTTGGAGTCGGCATTAAACACGTAGGTCCAGTTCTCGGTCATTTGTGATCAAACATTTAATAACACGCACAACACAATTGATCAATAGAAGCTAGGTCAAAGTCCTTCCAAGAGTTGAAATGGCCAGTTTATTTATTTCTTTATTTACGCGCACGACTGAGAGCTTGACAATCAACACGGAATACATTTGTTTGCATGGTACAATAAAACCAGGTATGCTCACGACTGAGAGCGCGACCGCCGAACCGACTTCTACAGTGGGCGATTGACGGTCGAATTTATTTGCAAAAAAAATTAATAACATTATCGGAATCACGGACTGATTTTATATTAGAAATGGATAGTGGCATTCATTGTACAAACGAATTTTCTCCAATATTTTAGGTATAACCGAAAGTTTTACAATAGGTCTAGAATTTTCAACAAGACTTTTTTGGCCAGCTTTGCAAATATGAGATATATAAACAATTTTCCACTCATCAAACATAACACCAGTCGAGAGAGATTAATTAAAAATCAAAACTAGTGCAGTGCATAACGAGGCTGCACTTTTTTTAAAAACAAAGGATGAAGCCAATCATATCCAGCTCCTTTTTTGTTTCTAAATTGGAAATAGCAGTGAAAATTTCTTCTTCAGATAGCTCACTATTGCCTAAATTTACAACAATTGAAACGGCCGAAAAGTCAGGATGAACTATTGCTGCATTATGACAGTTTGTAAAAATGGATACAAAAAACATAGCAAAAAATTCACAAATCTTTTGGGTATTGTTCGCCATGGAACCCTGAAATTCCATAATTTTAGCAGGACTGTTAATTATACGGTTTTAATTTGAAATGACCAGAAATTTTGGTTATTATTACTGTTTTATTACTCAAATTCCAATTAATAGAGTCCAGGAAATAGTTTAAGGCAACATAGTGGGATTTTCTGTACTCGTATATTAAGGACGAAGTGTCTGCAACGCATCTCTTGTACTCATAAAAACTAAAATTAATAGTAAGAGCATTACGTAGGATTGTTTCACTTGATAGCAGCAAATCACATTTAGAAATTAAAAATGTAAGGTCATTGGTAATAAATATGAGATTTTACTTGGAAAACATCATGTGAGGACATTGAGTCGCAGAATAAACTGAATCGCCACCCAATATTTCCTAAATTAAGATCACCTTAAACACAAGGCGTCTGATTGGGCTTAAGATTATTTATAACAGAGAGCTGAATGAATGTGGTTTAACTGCGCTCTTCAGTGAGTGGAGTACTGAATTGTACTTCAATCTTATCACTTATGCAAGGACACTCTGAAGCTTTTCTTGGTGTGTTTCACTCTATTTGCTTTCTCTCATGATCTGTTCTTTCGAATACATCAAAACTTAAGCAGGTTAAGGCGTCTAAAATTGCATGGGTACAGTCAGTGAAGTGAGAATGAGGTAAGATGAGAAAATGTTTTGATATTAATTCCAAATACTTGGCTGCACTCTAACAAAAATGCACGGGAATTAACTACAACTAGTAAACCCGTGTGGCGTTAAAACGCCAAAATCAAACATACCTAGATTTTATTTTAAGCTATTATTACGGATATCTTCTGAACATAATTACGAATTAGTATTGTATACAATAAAATGTTTTATGTGTTAGTTGTTTATTTAATAGACAAAAAAAAAAAAATTGAATTGTTTGTACATAACAATTTCAAATGAGAATATTTTCTTGTTTTATACTTTTTAGAGCGTACTTTGTAGTAGTCGGGTTTTAGTTTTATGAACAAATTTTTTATATAAATTATTTTGGGAATATGATTTTTATATAATCGAAAGTAATAACTACCAATAAATTGTTTAATGATCAAATTATAAACATATATGTTTATTATGTCACTAAAAGTTTTTTTTAGCTCATGACTTTATAACCTATAGAAGGCGTCACATTCAGTTTAATGTGACGTGACATACCCAATAACCAGGGGACGAGGAAAACGCTTCCAACGATGCCAACGATTGTCAAAATAGGATAGGTAGTTTCAAAAATAGAGGTTAAGTTGACTTTCTATTCTCTAGAGGGCATTATATTAAATTTTTTGTGACGTCACATTACTTAACATCAGCGGACAATCAAAACCCTTCCAATGATACCTCATTCGTCAAATTATGATAAGAATTTTAGAAGTGAGGGGTTTATTTGACTTTCTGTCCTCTAAAAGGCGCCATTTTAAATTTTTTTTATGACGTCACATAACCTATCAAAAGCAGACGATCAAAGCGCTTCGTGACACTATGTTATAAGTAGTTCAGAAGTTAGCGGTTTATTTGACTTTCTGTCCTGTAGAGGGCGCCATATTCAATTTTTTGTGACGTCATATAATCTATCACAAGCGGACGATCAAAACGCTTCCAACGATACCTCCATTTGTCATATTGTGATAATTAGCATAGAAGTTTACGGTTTATTTGGCTTTTTGTCCTCTAGTGGGCGCCATTTCAATTAATTTTTTGAGACGTCACATAACCTATCACAAGCGGACGATCAAAACTCTTCCACCGACACCTCATTTGTAAAATTGTGATAAGTAGTTTAGAAGCTAGGTTAGTTTAGAAGTTAGGGGTTTAGTTAACTTTTGTCCTCTAGAGGGCGCCATATTCAACATAATATGACGTCACATAACTTTTTTTCATCGAACAATCAAAACGCTTCTAAAGATACCACATTTGCTTATTTTACTAAAAAAAATTTCCATTTTTTCCATGACTTTATGTCCTCTAGAAGGCACTATATTAAATTAAATGTGACGTTACATAGCCTCTAACCAGAAGCTCATCAACACGCATTCAACGATACCTCATTTGTCGAATTGCGATAAGTAGTTTAGAAGTGAGAGTGGAACAGATGAACATACATACATACATACCGGTCAAACACATACATAGACCGCTCTTTTTACCGCTTCGCCGTAGTCGGGTAAAAAATAAGTCAAAAAAACAAATGAGAACAACCCTTTTTGCATTTTTACATATATACAATTTAAAGCATATTATTCATATTTACTATAAAATGGAAAACGAAATAAGCGAATGATTTCAAATTGGTATTGGTTATGCAAGGGGTATTAATTTTTGTATTTAATTATTTATTATTTTTTTTTTCAATAAACATGGGCATTTCCGTAGCTAAGAAAAATTAAGCTTACAGTTTTCTTATTATGATTTTTCAATAGTTTACTAAGCACACTATACAAGGTGTAAAAGCTAAGAGTTGTCAAAAGTTCGGCTGTCAGATAGAAGCCACCAAAAATGAAACGTTACGTGACATAAAATAGAAGTGGTTTTTACCTGCATCAATAAAAACTAAAAAATTTGCGAAGTGTGCACGAGTTTATTTATGAAATTTTTTTAATATAATCTGAAATAATATTGCTACACATTCATATTCGTATCAAAACCATAGTATGATACGGTACGTGATATAAGTTATGTGACAAATTTTTTGTAACATAACGTGTAAATATTTTATAGTTTTATTTATTTAATTGAACTAGAAAAACATGTTAAATGTAATTCAGGACCGTTACAATCGAAAACTGAAAAAATTTAATAAAACTTTGTGTTGTACGAGTAGTTATTATACTTATAAAATTTCAACTTCTGTTAAAATTTTTCAACTTTTCTCACCATTTTTTAACTTTTGTTGCTGAATGATGAATGATGTTTGCTGCCATTTTTTTTAAATTCAAATTGAGATCAGCTATCAATACTTTCACAATATAAATTTAAACATTTTTTCTATTATGGAGATTTAAACGAATTTTGAGTAACATTTAATTTTTCAGTCGTGGTAGACCTTTTGGCGGAAATGCCCATATGCAATTAGTGTTCATGAATTTATTATTTTTCTTTCAAAATAGTATTAGATTACTTCAATTAGCACGATTTTTGTTATTAAAATAAGTTCAGCAAGACAATGCTTGCTGTTTGTGTTAAGGGTTGCTTGAGCACACAATAAGATTCTCTTTTTAATACTTTTTGCTACTTTTTTGATGCTATTATACAAAATGACTAAAGGCAACACCGGAAAGTTCGGCATGTTTTGTGTTTCAATCGGCAATCAAAAATATTCGGTCTGAGAGCGAGAGAATGAATTTGAGTAAAAGTTAATTTTTCATTTGATAGGCCTCTATCCAGCTCTCAAGTAATTACTTAAGAAATATTGGAATATAGTTCTTAAGTAGAAAAAAGTAGTATGAAAGCAAATTTGACATCTCACATAAATAAAATATTTTTTATTTTTATTTTGTCAGTATATTTATTCAAAAAAAAGGCTGTCGAGCCCCTAGCTGATGGTTGGTTTATTGGAATGGTGATCAAAGATTCGCATGAGAATATTAAGACAATGAAGCCATTTGGATGTTTCGCTTAAAACTCGAGTGTCTGCTGCTGAATGAATTACTTTCATACTTCCCTGCCTGTAGTAACTCGTTCCTCTTTGTTGTTGTTCCTGTTTAATTCCATTTAGTTAATTTGTTTCGTACCCATTCATATTTTATATTTAATTAAATATCCGCGTAAAATAGGTACTTCAAATATCGTACAGCAAATAACATGAAAGCTGCAATTCGTTAGAGTGATGCAATTTTTTTTTCAACACGTTCAAATGCTTTCCGTTAATCCGCCAGCCACGAAACGAAAAAGCAAAAAATACGCACTATATATTCTCGTTAGCGTTTTCTCTTTACTTTGAGAGCTGCAATTAATATTTTTTTCTTGGTGCGAATGAACATAAAAGCATGCATTTTTCTTGCAAATGTTACTAATATCTTGCTTCGTTGTGCATTCTTGTGTCGTAGACGTGCGTTATCACGAGCGCTCTTACGCTATGGCATTTTTATTTACAGCGATTGGCACATGCATTCGCGCAGACTTACATGTAGGCTATTCAGATAATCTGGGTTAATTTTAACGCAGAACTCATATTCGTAGCTCATGTATTGACGAGATACTCTAAACGTCATTTGAATGCACTCGAGCTGTTCTCTCTCTGATGGTGATACTAGCGACCAGCGGTATCTAATTAGCTCTACTGCGCTGTTTTGATACTATAATCCCCAACTACCTGTAAGTTTAAGTGTGTAACACACCAGAATAACACTTCAGTTGTAAAGTTCCCCAAAATTGCTTAAAAAGGATTACCTAGCGTACTCAATCGACACCTGGCTAGGACGAGGAGAGTGCATAAAAAGTGGATAAGTGTTTTCTTGAAGTTAAAACTTCTTTAGGAGCGTTGAACGATTTTGAATTAAAAAAAATTAACGAAACAGCAGGAAAACAGAAAATATAGCATGCAAAGCGCTGTATATTTTACGCTGCCAATTCGGTTCATCCCCTCTAACGATGAGCAACCGCTGGGATCTTGTCATTCTCTTTGCGTTGTTATTGTTAATTTGCTAAGTAGTTATTGTTGTACAGTAAGCTTTAATTTTTTGTGGATGTTTATTTGTAGCTACAGTCAGCATATGACATCGAACTAATTTAGAAAACAGTTTATACATTTGAATTAAAGAGTATATATAATATTGGTAAATCAATTTGTTTTTAGTAAAAGTGTTACCGTATCGGAAATACATATATATATATATAATATATATTATAATATTATAATATATATATATATATGTATATTAGGGCGGGTCAAATTCTGGCTCAGCGAAATTCGTAAAATACATGTAATTTAAAGACTTTTTCTCCACTACAGCATATACAAATTCTGAAAAAAAGCTGTGCGGACTTTCGTAAATAGATTCATACACATACATTCATACATTCATATTTTATAATTGAGAACAAAATCTATTTACGAAAGTCCGCACAGCTTTTTTTCAGAATTTGTATATGCTGTAGTGGAGAAAAAGTCTTGAAATTACATGTATTTTACGAATTTCGCTGAGCCAGACCTCCAAAAAATTCGTCCATACAAATTGATCCGCCCTAATGTATATATTTACATATTTACATATTTACATATATATAGTTCATATATATGAACAATTTAGCTCATTGAGGAAATTTAAAGAATATTTATGTATATTTATATAATAAAAATTACGTATTAAACCTGCAAAATAATAAATATTTTCAGTAGTAATTGAATAACTAAGGTCTGCTTATCCTAAGCATTCTATTTTTTAAAACTGTTTCTTTCTGTTTATTTCTTATATGGATTATATATAATTTTTAAGCTATAGATATTTCTTAATTTTAGAATATTCTACTTTTAATACACAACGCAATATAGATATGGTGAACATGTATATTGTGCTAGTGTTATGATATAAATTGATATAAATAAGCTTTAATTTTTTATATTAATCAATAATGAAATAATTTAAATAAATTACTTTAATTATATGTATTTTTGATATGGTAACACTTTTGCTTAAAAGAAATAGTTTCAGTAACATATAAAAAATTTAATAAGCTCTTAACAAAAATAATTCTAATTTCATATGCCAGCTGTAGCTACACGATTAGAATTCACAACACCTACAAAAAATTTCCGGCTAACTGCGCCAACAACAATTACCCAGGAAATCTAAAAACAAGGACGCACAGAGAAGAACAAGATCAGAGCGGAACTTTTAAAACGTTTTGATTTCATCCTACATGTAGAACGGGCTGCAGTATGAGCTTTCGCACATCCTACAAGTCCGTCCGACCTGTCAAATCCATCCTACATGTAGCATAGTCTGAAACCTCCTATTAGCATGAAAATTCTTATATAGCAGTAAGGCGGTCCGTGGCAGGACAACGTCTTCCATTTATATTTTATATATAGGTTTTCGCTTCGGTCGGCAGTCCTCTCACTGCTATACTTTTTTTTCATTATTTTCGTCGCAACTGCCACAATTCATTATTATTGTAATTACAATACAATGTAATTATTCAACGACAATATGTACCTCATGTGGAGACTCCACCGGAGTAAAAATATTTCTTATTAACTGAAAAGATCAACAGACCCTTATATAGAAGGCTCTTGCCAGGAGCCTAAATCAGAGTTTTTCCTTTCTGAAATCTCAGTTTTGGTGCATTTATAAAATGGGACGGGTGCACTCTATGATATTATCAGAATAATTCAGAAGAAAAGAAGTATTCAAGTATGCATGTTAAGTTTATAAGGGAATGAAAGTAAACTACAATATTGGGAATTATGCGAAATATCAGCAAAAACTTACTAAAATTTGCTATTTCAATTTATAATAACTAAGCAAATATTTGCTTGAATTAAGTACAAATTTGCTATTCCAATTATTAATAACTAAGCAAAACTTTGATTAAATTCAAGCAAATATTTGCTTAGTTATTAATTCAAGCAAGAATGTGCTTAGTTATTATAAATTGAAATAGCAAATTTTGATTAATTTTTGCTGAAATCCAGCATATTTTTGAAGTGAAATAATTATTAGCATTAAATTTAATTGAAAAATTACCACCATCTGGAGATTTGAACCTCGGCCGCGTGAGTGTAAGTGCATGGGCTTATCCATTCGACCATTGCAGTTCATTAAGAATAAACGTGTGCTCGTGTGTTTAGAAGAAATTTGCTTGAATTGAGTAAAAATTTGCTATTTGAGTTTATAATAACTAAGCAAATTTTGCTTTTACATTTTATTATAACTTGAATTTAATAAAAATTTTGCTTTTTCCTAAATACATGAGGAATAATTTCAATTTAGCAATCTTTTTCTAAAATCACACCGTGATTGAGCAAAGTTTTGCTGATTTGCTTTTAAGCAAAACATTTCCTTGATTTAAGCAAATTAGTTTTCTCCGTGTTGGTATGTTTGTTTCCAGAATAATAATAAATAACCAGAATGATTATCAGTAGCGTTGTCTTCAGAAATGTTCAGAAGTCGTTGGACGAACAACTACATTTGCTGTGCTTGAATTTAATTGTACATATGATGCAGAAGACGAATTTAATTTAATCGAAAATTTTTCGTTCAACATTTCCAACTACCACAAAACTTTACAAAATAAATCACTTGTTGTTGAAACTTGTTTGAGACCGGTCATTTTACTACAATTGTGTTACATCTACCACTTTTTTGTTACAGTCATAAGCTTTGTCACTCATTAATTTTTAAAGAATGCTGGATTCTTTAAGGTTAATAGTTCCAATATTTGAAATGTATCATTTTAAAATTGTTTAATAAAAGTGAATAAAATAACGTTAATATGATGATTATTTTGTTATTGTTGCAGTTACCTTGAATTAACGTATTACAAAATTAAAAAGTTTCTTTTAAATTGGTGTTATCAATTGCAGCAACTAAGAATGTTCAATCAACAACCCCCTTTCTACATTTACAACTTGTTTTTTACTCAATGTATCACTGCTTTACATTTTTTTGATGCAGCAAAAGTGTGCCATTGGCCGTGAAATGGTTCCTAAAGATCTAAATCTTTTATGGTGATGTCCAAAAACAAAGTCATGGTCACTAAAGCGTATTTGGTAGCAAAAACATTAATATGTGCGAATATTATCACCTTATAGTGAGAGAAGTAGTCTTCTGTCGGATTATCTCCTTAGTTTAGCTATTATTCTCATGCCATGGTACCAGAACAAACTTTTAAAATAAAATAACTGAGTGCTTGTGAGTCACCAACAACCAGCTGATACGATTGACCGCTACACGACTTAAATTTTATGCCAACCTCAATTTTAATTTGGTGCTCGGTGGTCATAACCGGGTAGGTTCTGAAGTACTCACACACAAACACAAATATAGCACACGGAAACACACACTCGTCTACATAAAACAGAAATGTAGCAATTATTCTCACTTCATGAAATTATAACTTTTGTGCGACAACTACAACAGCACATCAACAACAACAACAACAGCAAAAAACTACAACAACATCTATAACAACTACAGCAGCAACAACAATACAAATAAAAATGCACAATGAGTTATTTTTTGCACATCCTGTATGCAGGATTTTGTAGTAGTGGAAGTTTTAATTTTTGCAAGATCTGCCGGCGTCCTTCTGTCCGTCTATCCGTCCGTCCGTAGCGAAGGTTCCTACGTTCAGCTGACTTCAGTTCAGTTGTACTGCTATCCGTTTGTGCCTTGCTTCAAATGCAGATTCGTATAAATTATTTAGACGCATGACGTCGCAGAGTGTCGAAACTCTGGCATTAGTTGCTAAGCCGTTGCGACAACGTAGTGTGTCAGCCAGTTCTTCCTTATTGCCCAAAATGAGGATGTGTGCGCATTCGTATTCATCCACCAGAAAGGCCAC
This sequence comes from Dichetophora obliterata, assembly GCA_963920525.1. Classification (NCBI taxonomy): domain Eukaryota; kingdom Metazoa; phylum Arthropoda; class Insecta; order Diptera; family Sciomyzidae; genus Dichetophora; species Dichetophora obliterata. The sequence goes on along the minus strand of OY986435.1, from coordinate 245,694,247 downwards.
GAATTTAGTAAATGAGTGGTTTCCGCTGCGGCAGGACTAGAGAGCTTGCGAGTTATCTTCTCTCTTCTTTGTTTACATGTACAAAAAATATAAATAGCACATATATTTTCTGGAATTTCTGAATTTTTGCAAAGTTTGCACATTCGAATGTTTTGTTTGATATTTTTCGAAACTTGGTAGGAGAATTATGGATACACAAATAATTAATCTAAGAGAAATGTGAGCAAGCCCAACCAAAATTACAAACACAGTTCCGTTTAAATCAGAAAAACGACACGCCCACCTCCTATACAAGAGAAATTGGTATTCTATTATTTATCAAAAAACCATTGAGAGCAATAAAATTTTTGTAGCAAAAAATAGTTTCTGTGAATATGATTCATGTCAGCCCACAAACCCAATCTGCCTCGTGTTAATGTAAAACCGAAATGGGTAATCATAATAATATATATGTTATGATATATGTATATCATTATATTACTTTTTTATATTTACTATTTTATATTTTATATTTAACAAATACTAGCTGAAACCCAGCGCGTTGCTGCCACGCCATCGAAACGGCATGCGTAAATTGTGGTCGAATACCGAAATCCGAGGCTGTACGATCTATAATTGCAAAGCTAATCGGTATCGAAAACTTGGATTTTCTTTGAGGTGCCCTTTTCATCTATAGTGTCCTTTCTTTGGCCAATACGTAAGAGTCTAACGATCCGTTCTCGAGTTATGAGTACACACCAGAGCTGTAAAGTCTGCATTCATATTCAGAATTTTAAGTACAACTGAAGAACGACATAAGAATTCAGTCAATGAATGCAAAATTGATTTATACATAAAATTCTTAATTCACATTCAATTTTAAAAAAAAATGATTAATTATTCATTTCAATTATTCATTTTCGTTACTCAGAATAATGAATCAATTTTTTTAATCATTTGAATGTTATTCACATTGAATGCAATTCACAAAGAATTACAGAATTTTCAATTATTATATTTTTATTCATTATTCATTTTTTGTTCGTTATTCATTTTTTATTCATTATTCATTTGTTATTCATAATTAATTTTTTATTCATTATTCATTTTTTATTAATTATTCTTTTTGTATTCATTATTCATTTTTTAATCATTATTCATGTTTTATTCATTATTCATTTTTTATTCATTATTCATTTGTTATTCATTATTCATTTTTTATTCATTATTCATTTTTTATTCATTATTAATTTGTTATTCATTATTCATTTTTCTATTCATTATTAATTTTTTATTCATTATTCTTATTTTACTCAGTGTTCATTTTTTATTCATTATTAATTTTTTATTAATTTTTTATTCATTATTCATTTTTTATTCATTATTCATTTGTTATTCATTATTAATTTTTTATTCATTATTCATTTTTTATTCATTATTCTTTTTTTATTCATTATTCATTTTTTAATCATTATTCATGTTTTATTCATCATTCATTTGTTATTCTTTATTCATTTTTTATTCTTTATTTATTTGTTATTAATTTTTTTGTCATTGCTTAGGACTCGGGCTATGTTTTTCTTCTATTAATTTGACGATATAGATAACAACAGCAAAAAAATTTTATAAATGTCTTAAGAAATAAAAAAAAACATAACAGACACACCTAAATAGTCAAGTCTACAATCTGTTAAAATAGCGCGACAAAAAAAAATTTAAGGAAATTGGGGAGAGTGGCATAAAAAGCATGTTTCATTTGGGCCTTACTAGTTTCTAAATGTACGCTTGATCTCTGTTGTCTAAACTTATGAAGAACCAATTCCTCACACCCCGCTGGAATAAGTTTATCGGTTATGACATCAAATTTAAGAGCATGTAGTTGGTTACTTCGGTTATTCATTTACCACTGGGACGAAGAAGCAAGCTCGGCATTAATTCGCTGGAAATAGTCATGACTGCGTGCTTAGCTCACTCTGAATTTTATTAGCACTCAACCTACCGATATTTCTTCTATACCTTTTCCTGAACCTCATCAAATTACTGGTAATTAACATATCCATCATTTTTATTATTAAACGCTGATAACGGTTTATTTATTAATAAATGTATTTAATTTATTTAATGTATTTATAATGGTATAGAATGAAAAACCATGTATAGATGCGAAAAACAATAATAGCAGGTCAGATTTACCGATTGCGGTAAGTTTAGTGCTAACCTAGTTTGTGTTCGCTTGCTTAATTTTTGGCAAGCGTACGATTCTAAGTACTTGAAGTTATTTCATATTTAAGGGGTAGTTCGGTTACTTGGATTACTTTTTTCAAAATTTTTATTTCATGGTTCATTCAGATGAGAAACTCAATTTTTTTACATATCGATGGCTTAATATAGAAAAGTCGTTCTTCTATAGAAAACTTTTTAAATGCAGTTTTTATATAAAATAGGCAACAAATTTACAATCGCAGCTTCCGCAAAAAAAAAAAACGAGTTACGCATTTTCTATATTAAGCCATCGATATAAAAGAACAAAAAAATTATTTTGAAGTTCTCACCAGTTTTTGGTAACTTAAATTATACATACTTTTTCTTTGATCATATTACTTCTTGTTTGGAGAAAGCAACAACAACTCTGTATATATGTATATACATTTTTAAAATTTTTTTCTGTACTTATTAGTATCGTCAAATTATTAAAGAAAAACGTAGCCTGAGTTCTAAGCAATGACAAAAAAATTAATAACAAATGAATAAAGAATAAAAAATGAATAACCAATGAATAATGAATAAAAAATGAATAATGAATAACAAATGAATAAATAATAAAAAATGAATAATGAATAAAAAATGAATAATGAATAAAAAATGATTAATGAATAAAGAATGAATAATGAATAAAAAATGAATAATGAATAACAAATAAATAATGAATAAAAAATGAATAATGAATAAAAAATGAATAATGAATAGCAAATGAATAAAGAATAAAAAAATGAATAACGAATAAAAAATGAATAATGAATAAAAATATAATAATTGAAAATTCTGTAATTCTTTGTGAATTGCATTCTTTGTGAATAGCATTCAAATGAATAAAAAAATTTATTCATTATTCTGAATTAAAAATTTTATTTATAAATCAATTTTGCATTCATTCAATGCATTCTTTTTTCGTTATTCATTGATTCAGTTTTTTGTGATTTAAATCAAATTGAATGCATTCTTTTACAGCTCTGGTACACACACGGATGGCAGTCTATATAATATATGGGTCATTCTTTTACAAATCGCACGAAATTCGCAAAAAAAATTTCACATTTTTAAATCGTCTGAAATTTTTTTTTAAATTTTCTTTACGTAAAAGAAGCTTACACGTTTATCGGGATTTTTCTCGGAATACCGTTAGGTCGAAGTTGTGAAAAATGTCAACATTTTGTCAATGTATTGTGTTACTTATATCTCAATATCTCGGGTTGCGCTATTCCGATTTTGTTCGTTTTGCACCCGTTAGATAGATAATTTATTGCTTTTTAATTCAACGGTAAATCAGAACACAAAACAAATCACATAAATTCTTATAAGAATTCTGCAAAAGCCGGTTTACTGTGGAAGGTAGATGTCATCAGTTGCTTAGCGACCATGCTTGAACAAATGTAATTTAGAATTGTGTACAGGTGTTGGAGGCCTCGCAGCTATATTGTATTTAAGAAATACTTGGTTACGTCATGTATCAATTTACCACTGGGTTGTTTTCAGTATGTTCTTTAAAGCGCTTACTAATACATACTCAATATGAGAGAATAAATGTGCAAAGCTACCCGACACCACAATAGAAACAATGAGAAACAATATAGCAGAGGAAAAGAGAGATAAGCTTTACGCCGCTTGTGTGTCTAAAAATTTAATGAAGCAATGATTTTTATGTTTGGTTTTTGGCTACTTTATAAATTTAAATTTTAGTAACTTTCAAGAGTGGTTTTAGAAAAAAAGGATGCATGATTTTAAGTTAAACAGGTTGTTTTATGCTAGTGAAAGAATTACTAAAATTGGTTCATTACTTTTTAAGTTAAGCATCGTCGCAGATACGTGAGAAGCCTTTTATATAATAGTAAAGATATATGTAGGGCAGATCGTATATTAATCAGTGTCCAGGTACACTTTCTTCCGAGCGGTTGTGTACAGAGCAGAGAACTGCAATGAGTATCCGACAGAATTCGGATACTCAAATCATACCCGAGTGTCGTGCTGTTCTCAACTCTATCCATACTTAATAATATGTGTAAAATACTCATAGGCATTCGGCTCATTAGCATTTCTTCGGGTATAAGTGCATTCTCATATTCCAGAGCGGCGTGATCCGATCCACTTCGAGCCGTTTTTAATGAGTGCGTTGAGTCAGTTTATTACAAGGGCGCTCGATCCGAATGTATTTTGAGTGTACTCTGAGTACTGCTCCTTCTCTGCCAACGTCTCTCAGCGCTATTTAGTTTTTTTTTTGCTTATGCACTTTTCGTAAGTACATGTCTGCAGGCCATATGAGCTCTCATTTTTTGATTGTTTTTTCTCGAAAACGCGTTCTTGGTATTTTATTGTTGCACTCTATGGAGAAAAAACAATAACAACGCTTGTGATTTTGGTTTGTTAGACATAAACAAAAATAAAACAAAATCAAAAGGCCGGCGCACAGTGGTTGAAAGTTGGAAATCAATACCAAAACTGATAACCTCTTTATGTGAATTTTTTTCTTTGCGTTGTTTAAGAATATTCTAACTAGAATGATTCTAAAATATTTATCATAAATATATATAGGTCTTCTGCTAGACGCCTTAAAATACGATTGATGTAAAAATTTTGAAAAAATTTCGTAAAATATTGAGTTCAAAATATCAAGAGTTATTAAAAACAATTGAGAAAATGTATTGCACTCTGTTTTTATTTTAAGTACAAAAAGCATTATTGAAAAAGTTTTTTGCATAATTGAAAAATTTTTTTATTTTTGCAATAAATTTCTTAGGCAAAGTTGATATGACAAAAAAAACGTACATTTATTTTTAGCAGAATAAAACATAATGATCTTCGGATGTCGACGATATTTTAAATATCGCGATTAAAAAAAACTGACAGAATTTTTTTGCGTCCTTGAACAACATTTGGTAAAAACTAAATGCGTTTCGAAGAAAATATAGATTTGTGTAGTCTCAAGGTTTATTGCTATAGTCATTTTCTTTCGTATGCTTTTAGGCATTTCTTTATTAACCGATCACTTCTTACGTGTGGCATAATAATATATAGGTATTATTTTTTTTTATTTAAAATCGTTAAATTTTTAATGGAAATAGTGAAAGCATTTACTTACTAAATACGATAAATGGTTTAAAATGTTATAATTCTTCTTTTGCAATACTAGAATATATTTACAGAGTGTAACGATTGCAATTTTTGTCATTATAAAGTTTCACTCTTTGTCATATTATTTAAATATTTAATACTTTACTTTAAAATACTTTTAAAATATAATTTGTATTTCAACGAAAATTATTTGAGGCATTTTAAAATTATAAAATAAAATTTTCATTACGACAGAAAATATTGAAAAAAAAAGAATATTATTTTTTAATTGAAAAGCGTACCAAGTAAACGTACGACTCTTTTTCAAACTTACGCGAGTAAATTTGTACTGACGCTTTATTTGCTGTCTTACCAAGTCCCTCGCTACAAAAGTACTTAAGTATTCTATAGTGTGTTTCTCAGTTTATTAATTTGATATGTTAATGCATAGCATACTTTTTTTAAGTAATTACAATTAAATTTAATTTGTAAAACAGTAATGTGATATGTAAAAAGTTAAATTAATTTACATTATCTTATAGCTTACTATGAAACATTTTAATGAATTTCGCAATAAAATGCTTTCAAAACTATTCAAATATTCAAATTACCTTGTCAAGAAATGCTCTTCAAACTTCTTCAATTAGCTGAAAGTGAAATATATATTCTTTGATTCCAAACAACAGAATTAGAATACGTTCACGGAGAAAAGTAATTTGCTTGAATCAAGCAAATGTTTTGCTTAAAAGCAAATCAGCAAAACTTTGCTCAATCACAATGTGATTTTAAAAAAAAGATTGCTAATTTAGCTTATTTAGTGCAATTCGCAATCACTCCTCGTGTATTTAGGAAAAAGCAAAATTTTGATTAAATTCAAGCAAAATTTTGATTAAATTCAAGCAAAATTTTGCTAAGTTATTATATTATAAACTGAAAAGCAAATTTTTTTTTAATTCAAGCAAATATCTGCTTAGTTATTATAAATTGGAATAGCAAATTTTTACTTAATTCAAGCAAATATTTACTTAATTATTATAAATTGGAATATCACATATTGATTAGTTATTGCTGAAATGTAGCATAATTTTGAAGTGGCTGAGAATCAAGCGCAAGTTTTGCTTAACCACTATACTAATTTCCAACCAGCGCCAATTTCTGGCAAAACGCATGAGGTTCACACCTTTTTTTTGGAATAAAAAAGGAACCATAAGCTTTTTTTATGATTTTTTTCCGTTTTTATAAAAAGCAAACAAATAATATCTTTGATTACTATAAACCACTAATTAAAACAGTTTAGATGCTGCGCTTCATTGAAGTTGAAATTGGGAAAAACACGTGAAGTGGAAAATTCCTTGTGGGAGGTGGGCGTGGCAAGCAAAACTTTTTTATATTAGACATATATTGAAGAATTCTGACAAAATGGTTCTTGTATTGGTTCAAGACAAAAAAATATGGCGTTTTAAATATTTGTGTTGTATGGGAGGTAGGCTTGATTGAGGGCGGATTTAAAAATATTTTTGTGTGTATTCTTTTAAAGCAAATTCCAAATAAAACACGAAATTTAATTGATCTACGATGAGTCCATCTATTTATTGACTTTTGTATGGGGCTCAACCACTGTGCGGCGCACGTGTGTTTGCTTCTTGTACGTAAACACGTGCAATAGAAGTTTAATTTAAAATATGCGCATGTGATTTAGCAACTTCAGGTTACAGAAAAATAAAAAAAAAATACTTTACAAATTTAATAATAATTGCTGATTGCAGAAAATTAATGACACGATACTATCGAAACTGCGTATTATTTTTAAGCCTCAACAACTTTAACTCATGCGCAGCTTGCACTGTGTAAGATAAAAACAAAAAGCAACACAAGAACAACACATCTGTTGGTATCTAAATGCTCAGGAAAAAATAGCACAAAACAAATACAAAAAACTCGCTCACTATTTACTGATGTGCTCTACTGCGCTCTCTTTCATATCTGTGGCAGATGAGCCGAGTGATTCGGCTACTTGTGTCGATTGTGAGTATTTCGGCAAGTAGGATAAGTATCAGCAAGACGACAACAACCATAAGTATTTATGAACCGAAAAAACTCGATCTTTCCCGATCCGACTCATGACTTAGGATACTCATATTTATTTGAGCCGCCGCATTCTAGCTTCGTAGAAGAGAATATGAGTCGAGTTGCGTGCGCTAAGGGTGAGTAGGTTTTTGTACTTATTTTTTTCGGATATACTCAGAGTCGCAAAAAAGCTATCCGTTGCAGATCTCTGGTACAGAGACGCAAAAATTGTATCGTAGTTTTCCGTTTTTATATCTTTTAGGTCTTGTGTTATATTTATTTATGTGCATAAATGCCAAAAAAAATTTTAAGACAAGTTCGGCAGAAAATTGGTAAGATTTTGAGAATTACGAATAACCACAGCGGACGAACAAGTTGCAAGTACAAGTAAAGAGGGAAGAATGCAAAGCAGGCAAGAGCAAGAAAATGCATTGGACATCCTGAATGACAATGCTTTACTGTACGGAGATGGCATTGATGATTCTGTGTAAGAATAAAAAATTATCCCTTTTTATTGATTTTTTAATTTCGATTTTCGATAAAAAAACTTTAAATCGATTTTCTGGAAAACAACATTTTTGAAGTCGGTAACACGATGCCGCAAAATCTACTTGACTGATCGTTTTAAAATTTTGTACACTATTTCTACACATAAATCAACAGGCTTAACTCTAATTGTGTTCACCGCAAAACAACTTTTTTTCGAAGCGCCTCCGGAGAATCGCTGCCACGGATTTATTAATCGATAATTTTTAATTTCTTTTCCAAATATACTTAAGAAGTAAAGCTATAACATGCAAATGAAATGAATTCACCAACATTATTTATTAATGTCTCAAAAAAAATCATGAAAACATGCCTTTTTTCGGCTTTAAAACAGAACCATCTAATATCAATGTATGATTTTTCATACAATATTTTAAAAAATATTTCAAGCAATTTTGTAACCACAATTTGCTATAAAAATTTGCCATATTTCGTCAAAGTAGGAACAAATTGTTTTTAATATGTCGCCCATTTCACATTAAAGAGTAGTATCAGTCACATTGACCATTCTCCGATTTGGCTCAAATATTTTTCTTAAATTAATTTATTGTTTAGAAAACCTAATCCTGTGTTTGAGGTTTTGAGATTTTTTTGTGGACCATTAGTCGCGAATGTCAAAATAGGGTCTGTTTTGAGACAACGTAGCTCAGTCAATTTAAATGCGATTTTCGTAAATAGGGTATCATTGACAATTTTATTTGTGTAAAAAATCAAGGTGTAAGCGACGTTAACGTCGTTTGCTAAAGCTGTCAAACTTTTGAATGAGTGAAAGAGATAGAAAATTTTGATTTTGTATGTAAAGTTGCATGTAAGTTGTATGTAAAGCCAACTTGGTGCTTTTTCCACCAGATTTGGTGCATTTTGAAAATTTTGGAGCAAGAAAAATCAGGTTTGGTGCCTAGTGCATTTTTTGTGCTTTTTTTAATTTCGGAGGCACCAAATGTGTCCTAGTTTGTATCTTAATATTTAATGAATATTTATCTCAAAATTTGATTTAATGGTACAAGTATATGAAAACATTAGCAATTTCTTGTGTGAGATTCGTTAGGCTAGCTTAATTAAGGTATTTTAAATTTGTATAAACCTATGAAGTAAATTGTTTTTTAAAAAAATAAAATAAATGGCAGTTCATTCTGAATATAAGTTAACATTTGAATTTTAATTAGGTGTTTTATATTTTTAAAAATCTAATAAATCTGGTGCATTTTTACCATTGTACCGTCGATTACACCTTGATTTCTTACACCATGAATAGAATCTATTCTATTTTTTCTCTATCGACCGACGATTTCCTCTCTGAGTACAATTAGTGCTGCCATATTTTGCTGAAAATTTGGTATGTTCAAAGACAATTTCATAGTATTTGCTATGTTCTCACGTTTCTTTTTTTTCTGTTTCACTTACACTTACACTTACACAAAACATGGCTGCTAACAAAACTATAATATTTAAAAGCAACACTGCATCGTCAGTCGCAATCGCTTTCATTCTGGACCGGTTCTGTGAGTCTGGCGACCAGAGAGGATCGCCGGTCATAACGACTTTGGATTCTGTTCGGGCTCTCAAACTCATTCTTTATTGCTTCTGCTTTTCTTTACTCAACTTGCCGATTTCTGACATTTCTTTCTTGTTTCTGAGCAGAAGCACCTCGCACTCTTGAAGGGGAATAAAATAAATGTCCCATAAAAATAGCCTATTCTGTCGATGGATGGCTAATATCAGCGAGCAAAAAATAACGAGCGACGAGTGAATACTCATAGGCCTTTTCCACACTTGGTCAACGCAATTCCAACACAACTTCAACGCAACAGCGAAAAAGTTGTAAAGCAATGCAACTATAAACCGAATGCTTTCAGACTTGCTTCAAAAGTCATGCAACATATAATAATTGTTATTATATAATAACTCATGTTTTTCGACTTCTTGCACTGATTTAATATTTAACACTTGCTCATTCATCTTAACGCAAACTATTTCTATTAGGAACTAATTAATTAGCTTATTCACCTTGATTAATATAAAGCCTACTGCACTACAAATACTTGAATTCACAAAACAAACTGATGCAACTCGTCACCGATGAAAATTGCGGAAATCCGCGTTGCGTTGAACAGGTTGAGAACGTGTCGAGAACTTGTTGCGTGCAAGTTGCTTAATCTGAAGGTTCCGGTATAAATACACAGGCTAGCAACTTGAGTTGGAGTTGCGTTGACCAAGTGTGGAAAAGGCCTTATAGATATAGGCCTTATAGAAAAGGCCTTATAGACTGCGAGCACTCAGCAACTGATCAACAACACAAACAAAATATTATCTGAGTGTGTGAGTATTGAAAGTCCTGGACAGTAGTTAAAAGCATTAAAGTAAGTTGCAATAGCTTGCAATAACGTATCTATTTTTAACTACAGTGGAAGGGATGTGTTTTAATTTTATAAAAATTGAATATTTATAAGAACTAAATTTAAATAAATGAAGAAAAAAAACTGGCCTATAGCTCGTTTTATTACCAATTATTTATACAAACTATTTTGCCAACTAAAGATCACATGACTTCACAATAAAAAAAATTTAAATTGGATGTTGACTGCAACTTAAACATTGTTAAAAATTAAAAATGCAACGAAGAAAAAGCAGAATTTTTAATTATTTTAACATAATAGGGCAGTTCACGATCTTGTTGCATCGTTGCAAATGCAAAATAAACAGCTTTTACAAAAAAAAAAAGCATATGTTGCAAAACCTTTTCAATGCTTTTTGTTTTTGTAAAAGCTGTTTATTTTGCATTCGCAAGGATGCAACAAGATCGTGAACTGCCCTAATATTATAAAATATATAATAATCACAATTTTTTTCTTATCATTAAAAAGTGTAATTTTACACTATGCTTTTTCAGTGTCTCTTTATGTGTAATTAATGTTTGAAAAAATGAATCAATGATCAATGCACAGACTTTACATTACAAAAAAATAAGAATTTAGCGTGCTTGGTGAAACAACAACCAAATATTTTTGACAGTAACGTCAAATATAATTTCCAATTTGGTTTGCAATCACAGAATTCTCACAGAATGCCATATAATTTCATTCCATTCGACACAGCACACACATTACAAACGCCATGTTACTCGCGCAGTCCCCAAAAATACTCGCCACAGTCCTCATCACTGAATTCAACCGAGTTGTGCATCTCTACTTATGAGAAGTAATATTATTGGGGGTTGGAATTAGTTTTAAAGGTTTTCTAAGAGATGGCGTAACTATCAATAGATCGCATCGGGCACACCTGTGACTATATTCATTTCAAAGCACATTGTCTAAGCTCCATTTTTCAGTATGTGTCATTCCACTGAAGTGTAAACAACATATATTTTTTTCTCTGTGAACATGTCGACTTTCGTTCCAACAAAACGCAATTTGCGGGAAGGTTTACTTTTGTGCTTCCATTTGAAGAAAAAAGCGGTTGAAGCACAACGCACGCTTACTGAGGCTTACGGGGACTATGCTCCATCGATTTCTACTTGTGAGTACTGGTTTAAAAGTGGTGATTTTGATACGGAAGACAAAGAGCGTCCGGGCCAGCCGAAAAAGATTGAAGATGAGGAATTGGAGGCTTTGCTCGATGAAGACCCGTGTCAAACCCTTCAAGAATTGTCAGAATCATTGGGAGTCGACTTATCAACGGTCGGCAAACGCTTGAAGGCCATGGGAATGATTCAAAAGCAAGGAAATTGGGTGCCGTACCAGTTGAAGCCGAGAGACGTTGAACGGCGATTTTGCATGTGCGAACAACTGCTTCAACGGCATAAAAGGAAGAGTTTTTTGCATCGTATTATCACTGGCGATGAAAAGTGGATCCATTACGATAATCCTAAGCGAAAAAAATCGTGGGGACCACCCGGCCATGCATCAACATCGAGGGCCAAGCCGAATATTCATGGCGCCAAGCTTATGCTGTGTATTTGGTGGGATCAGAAGGGTGTCGTGTACTATGAGCTGCTAAAACCTAACGAAACCATCACTGGGGAACGCTACCAACAACAATTGATGCAATTGAGCCGAGCATTAAAGGTTAAACGGCCGGAATATGCCAAAAGACACGACAAAGTGGTTTTACAACATGACAACGCACGGCCACATGTTGCAAGAACCGTCAAGGAAACGTTGGAGGCGCTGAATTGGGATGTTCTTCCCCACCCGCCTTATAGCCCAGACATAGCCCCTTCCGACTACCACCTATTCAGATCGATGACGTATGGCTTGGCTGAGCAGCGCTTCACTTCTTACGAGGATACCAAAAAATGGGTCGATTCGTGGATTGCCTCAAAAGACGAATCGTTCTTCCGGCGCGGAATCCATATGCTGCCAGAAAGATGGGAAAATGTTGTAGCTAACAATGGACAATACTTTGAATAATATACATTGTACCTAAATAAATGCTCAAAAACCGAAAAAAAACCATTAAAATTAATTCCAACCCCCAATATATAATATAAACTAAAACTAACTACAAAACAGTTTTCAGCTTACTTGAATAAGGAGTACAGCTGGATTTAAGCATATAAAACTAAATATTAAATTAAGTTAGTCAATAATAAAATCGGTAATAAATAGTGATTACATGAAATAAAAAATTTCAACTTCAGTGGGTTGGAATGGGATATCAACCAGATTTTACCTTAAAACTGGTTAATTGATCCTAACAATGCAAATAAATTCTGACCTTAACGATTTTTTGAAAACTACCAAAAACAGTTTTTACGTACACACACAAGGCACACTTGGCCAGCAACAACAAAGCTCCGTGGTGTTTTGAGTTTTATGTTTCAGGAAAAACAAATAAAACTCGACAAAATATTTTTATTTTTGAGCAATTTTTATTTTTAGTCAACAAATAATTCTTATTTATGAGCATAAAAACAAATTGAGAAATAATTTTTATTTTCGAGCGAAAAAAATAAAAATTGAGGAACAATTCTGTTCTTCAAAAATTCAATTATTCTTAAAAAAAAAAAACTCAAAAATAGGTATTATTCTTGAACAAAAAAAATAAAAATCAAAACATAACTTTTATTTTTGATCAAAACAACAAAAATCGAAACATAATTTTTATTGTTGAGCAATAAAATAAAAATCTAAGAATAAAAATTAATCTTTGAGGTTTTGGATATCGCTTATAAAAATTAAGATCCCAGGTTTTAATACCTCAAATTATATAGTGCATGAATTTTTCAGTCAACTGAAAAACTAAACGGTTTTTGGAGGCGATATAAAAGAAGTTTTTGAATCTACACGTGAGTATATTTAGGTGGTTTTACAGAAAAATATTCAACAAATCAAGGTCAAAGTTGAAGAAATTAAGAAAAAAGTGAAAGTTCTTATTATTTCCACCTGTTACTTTTCCCATTCTATAGGCACAAGAAAAGTTTATATGCCGTAAAGAAGGTCTGCTTTTCGTCTTTTAGAAAACGTTCGAAATTTTTCAATTAATTTAAAAAACATGTTATGTTATTTAATTCACACGCACCTAACAAAAATCGGTTTTCTGGATATCCAAATTCTACCAGATCTACAACCTCTGTTACACCGAGGTATTTATTTTAATAATACATTTTTAAAAATGTTGAACATTTTCTTGAGAATTCTAAGACAGAAAATAATAATTAAAAAATGCCATCATTAATTGAAGCATAATCGGGAATAACGTTGTAAATGACATTTTTCTTAGTGTTTGTTTTCGCAAATACCTGTTAGAATCACTCTCTTATATTACATAAAAACAGAAACTGAGTAATCAGTTGAGCAGTTTGGGGTATTTTTATCGCATACCCAAAAACAAAATTAGTAAAATTGAATAAAAGTGCTTGTAAAATGAATAAAAGTGAACAATTACAATGTTGTAGTTTACAACGTTATTCGTGAAAACTCTGCAATTGTTCATGCTTTTTTTTTTAATAACTGAACAAGAGTTGGACAAACAAAATAAAAGAATAATAAGGGCTAGGCATAAAATTTTTACCAACATTAAAATGTAAACTCGATTAAAATATGGTTACATTTTCTTCCACAATAATCTCTTAAAAATGTCTTAAGTTTGGTTTTAAACGCAATTTGTAAAATAATTATAAATCTGACGTAGAATCTGTTTACATTATTGAAATCCAATAAGATGAATAGATTTATAGAGATCAGGCAACTCCTTCTTTTTTTCTCAGTGCACAGTGAAACGGCTTGAACTTGCCTTTCCTTTTCATACGCTTTTTACTCCATTGTTTAATTAAATATATATTATTTCACAATAAAGTAATTATTAAACCTTGATATTTAGTTTCATTATCATTAAAAAAATCGATGTCCTCAACACTCATCGTATGAGAAAATTGGAAAATGATTTCGTGACCTCTAAACCTTTACGTTTGATGCGTTTCACAGAGGATTTTTCCAAGGTGAAGTAGAAGTATTAAAGCAGCGGACATCGGTCAAAATCGAAAAAAAAACATATTTTTGGGACACCCCAGTACACAACTTTTTTTCAAACTCCACTGCATTGAAAAGGCTGTTTAAAAGAACTGTTCACAGAATTTTCTACAATAAATAAAATAAGTTCAGCTTTTCGTAAAAATTTCAAAAAGACCTTGTGTGGCTAATCTGATTTTTTTTAAAAATTTTATATTCGAAATGATGATGTTTTTATTCTAAAAGTTGATTTTAAAATTTAGTTTTGAGCACTTAAGGATCTTTCTTCAAAATATTTTCATAATTTTTTTAGTTATATGTTAAAAATTTTAATTTTTTCTTTTAGAAAGTCTTTTTTTTTTGTATTATTTTTTAAAGTTGAAATTTTGAGGGCTTAAATTTCTATGGGACTAGACTAGACTATTGACCTGGTCAGTTGACTGCAGCATAGCTCATTATTATAACTAACAACTCGTCGAAAAAATTATGAAGTACTTGAAGTTAGCATAATTTTAATAAATTTTTTTCTTTAGTAAATTTATTATTTTTGTTTATTAATTTTTTGCTTTAGCTGAAGGAAACAAAAATTGACCAATTTTTTTAATTAAAACCAACAAGTCTATAGTTGAAGCTACACAAACTTATGCTTCTTTTTCCCACTGAAATTGTTTTATTATAAAACAGTGAAATAGTAAAGAATCAGATATGATAGCCTGGCTTATTCTTGACTATTTTTATTTTTTGTTTTTTTTTTAAAAACCATTTTTAATGAGCAAATGTTGCTTTTAGTGAAAATTTGCTCAGTTAAAAATGGCAATAAAAGAGACAGCTGCTTAATAGTGAAATTTGTGTGCATGTGTGTTTTCTTGTGTGCTGGTACCTTTTTAGTTTTCATTTTTTATTTTTTTTTTTTGTGTTCTCAAATGTTTCAATTATTTAATGGATTTCACCGGTGCACTAATATCTATCACTTCACTTACACAGGAAGGATTAAAAACATAGTTTTGTTGCTCTTTTTATTTTGTGTGTGCATTTTTCTATTGTTGTTGTTGTTTTTTGCACTTGCAGTTAAGTTGAAATTAAATGCGCGCTGCTCGCTGACAGCAGGACGTCATCCGCACGAGTTGCAACGCTGACGTTGCATAGCGTCATGGTGAGAACGCAGCTGTAAACGTCGGATCAAAACTTCGCTAAGAGCTCAGCTGTGCCTGCACTTTAATATCCACAATTACAGTCAGGAATAGAAGCAGCAACAGCAACAGCATTAGCAGCAGAAGCAGTGGCAGCAGCAACAACAACAACAACTAGAACAACTCGTTCAACGACTGTTATGCTGAGGACATGAACTTAATATGTAAATCGCTGAATCCAGCTGAAGCCACAAGGCAAGCCTGGTGCGGCATCACATGGCATCGCATCGCATCGCATAGCACCGGATTCGCACTTCACTCCACTTGTTCACTCAGATTAATTCAAAATTCCTCCAACCGTGATGTCAACAACTTTCGGAAAACTTTTTATTTTTATTATAATATTAATATTCGAAAGCTTAGTAGCGTTTGAGCGGGCCAAGATGGGCAGAAGATGGGACAGCAGCAGAAGTATATAAAGCCGCTGCTAAGGCAGCAGCAAAAGACACACACACGCAAACACAAACACACACACACACACACCATATTTTCGGTCATTTTCCGTCCCTGTTGGTGTGGCGCTGAGAAATTGCATCCGGTGTAGTTGTGTTTAATTGAAATAACTTGCAGCCACATACTAGCCCCCACTTAGATCCGGCTTGAAGCTGCGCAGCCTTGCCAAGCGATGTCATGCGATGTGGTCTACCAACAGGAAGATAAATTCCTGAGGAGCAAAGCGCTCGAAACAAAAAATTCCAGCACCACCATTAAAGCGTCTAAAATTGTCTCTTTTATATTGTGACTGTGACAGTCGTCGCCAAAATCTGACAAACAAATTTGCTGGCACTCTTTAACTTTGTGCTTTGGTTGGTGTAGAACTTGTTTCACTGCCGGCTTACCCTTAAGAGAGTGAAAATCAATGCCTGACATTTTGTGCCCACTTTCAAATGGTGAATAGTTTCCTACTGCTCATAATGTTAGAAAATGTGATATAAAAATCCATTCATATTTCCAAACCTTTATTTCGTGTTTACTTTACTTACAACCTACCGTGGTAGTTTTTGGATCTGTTTGTGTTTTCAGCTTAGACGTGTTGTCCACACATTTGTGGCTGGAAAAGAAAACTTGACTGTGACATGCTCCGAGATTTATTCAGTTTTCAAAATTAAATTCAAACAAAAAGAGAAAATGTTCTTCTTCGTAAAACCCATTCAGCCCCATTACCACAAAGCGCCCACAACAGTCCGATCCTAGTGGTCCACCCAATAGCAAGGACAAAAGCGCAAGCAGAGGGTTGATGACCAAGTGAAGCTCTGTGTAAGCTCTGTGTAAGCACACACACACACACACATTTAGAAATTCCTTACGTAATGGATTTCCTCGACAACGCTGTTTTGTATATAGTATGTATATCAGTTGGTGAAAACGACAGCCTTAGATTAAATGGATTCCACACGGGATCCTATTCTGACTAATAAAAAAAAATGTCAGCCTTCGTCGAAATGTGTTGGGAGTTAAGTGCATTTTACGTCAGACAAACGAAACACTTTCATTAAAATAATTAAACGAAATAATTTGTAGAAGTGTATGTATATAGAAGAAGGTGAAAAACGAAGCAACAACTCGAAACCATTCATCAACATTTTGTGTATGCATGCTAGTTCATATCTAATGAAAAGATAACTCTATTGTGTAGACTGAGTTCCTCAGTTTAAATTAGGACTGAAAGAAGTGTATGAAAAAAACATCGTCATTAAAAAATAATCAATCTTTAAGAGTTAATACTCAGTCATTTTTTAAGCCAACCTTTTTACGGCTCGTTGTCAATTTACTAGCATGGAAATATAAAAAAACCGATTGATTTTTTGTATATGGTTTTCTAAGAACTTTGTTGCTTTTTGCTTACGTCTATTCCAGCAATATAATTGTAATTGCAAAAATATATCGCCGCTGCACAGTTCGTTGTCCCATTGACAAAAATCAAAATTTTTATTACTCGAAACCTAACAATATTGGAATCAATCTAAATGGACAGGTAATTGCATAGATAAGACAAAAACAAAATATTTATTGAAAATACTAATTTTTGACTACACTGTGACCCTTCAAAGTTGCGATATTTTTTTAAAATATTCCTGTTCTGTTCAATTCGTTTTGGGTTCTCTTAAACAAATAATTGTCAAAAATTTGTGTTTTGACTCAACTGAGCCAAGTTAATTTTTTTATTATAAAAAATATTTGAGTATATAAATAGAATTAAAAAAATCTATGAAAATATAAAATTTGATATATGTTTTAGTGATTTTAATATATGATATTATCAAATGAAAAGTCTTAGAAGTTGACAAATTTCGATGAAAAATAGTAAACAAATCCTATAAAAATAAGTGCAATTGTTTTCTTTAATCTGCTAGAATAGATTCTATGTAACCAGGAACTGCAAATACTTTTTCCTACTTCGTCCTACAAACATATTCTTTTTTGTTTGAAAAAATGCTTAAAATGAAAAATTTACATACAAAATCAAGTAAAAGACTAATATAGGTCCTAGGGAGATACCCAGCCCCGTGTCTGGGGCACAGCAAATATGCTGTGCGCATGCTCTGATCGATTTGAAAAATTTCCGAATATAAATCTTTGAATACTAAGGTACATTAATTCTTCTCACGAAAAAAGTTGTTCGGGCCGGTTCCTCAAAATTGTCCTTGGTTTATGTTATGATGATTCTCCAAATATTTCGACTCTAGCGATAGCCGTCCGTGACCTGGAATGGTTTGAAACAACCTCTAAAAATCTGGTTTTTTGTAAAAATATTAGCTGGCGTGTTAGTCTAAAATAACAAACGGTCAGAAATAATTGTTAAAAAAAAAGTTCGTCCAATCTGCACTAAAAATTTTTAATTTTTTCATTCGGATTAAAGATAGCGCTGTTTTTCGTGCATTATTTTGTATTTTTTTAAAGTTATTTTTAATAAAACTCAAAAACATTGAATATTCCTAATGCGATACTCACTTTCAAGATATCGTTGTAAAGGCTTTGAGTGCTTACATTAATTCCTTGTGTAAGGACCAAAACTAATCTAAAGATTTGCCTTACATGTTTAATTGCTTTAAAATTATTTTCTTTCAGATGTTCCTGCTGGGTCGTAGACCAGTTGAATGAACAAGGGAATGTCCCAGTAGGCAGAAGGGAAAGCGAGGGCAGACTTTAAGAAGGGGTGTAGACGTTGGGTTAGGTCCACCAGGGACCGCCACTAGGTTAAGGCACAACAGCCACGTAAATTAAGATTAATTATAAGCATGAAGTATTTTTTTTAAAACAAAACACTTTAACTCTTTTATATTATTCCTTTATTTTATTCTTTTATTTTTTTATACTAAGATAATAGACGAAGAAATGTCGGTTATTATTTTATATAATAAAATCCTGGGAAGGTATGAAACCGAGTTAGGCTGTGTGATTATTTTGTAGGGTTATAAGCTTTCCCAAGTTCAGGCTTTAGGCCCAACCAAAGGAACAAGGTTAAGCATTCCTACAGGGGTGGCGCAAAATCGTTTGGGTTATTGCATCAGCCAATGTGTTACTACGCAGTAGAATATTATTGTCAACTAGCTGATATACCCGGTGTTACTCGAGAGTCAATTATATAAACATTTTAATATACACTTTTCGATTAAATGTTTTTGTAAATTTTGGAATTTTGTAAAAACGTGTTGAATTTAAGTTTGAGACCACTATAAAAATATTAGTTAAAAAATTTACCAAGCTTTTTTAACGAAGAAATAATTTTATCACTGTTTTTTCACAATCAAAAACTGTTTTTTAGTTCTAAACTGAATTTACTGGTTACTGGTAAGCATGTTACTTGCACTTCGCTAATGAAAATCATATTTATAAAAATCTTCGTAAAATTTTTTAGTAGTTTTTACAGTTGGAAAATAACAATTGGATTGTCTCTAAATTAAAAATTAATGTAAATTGAGTCCGATAGTTGATGCAATTTCTTAAATCTTCTGAATTCCTATTTTATACGAGAAATTGTACTATCGTTTTTAATGTAAATTGTAATGCAAAAAGGTGTAAGTTAAGAAAGCATTCGCTTTTTTTATTATAGTATATACAGCAACCTGTAACAATATTATCGACGTTAACAGTTGATCGACATAAATCCAGCTAAAAAATCTGCAAGAACAGTGCAAGAAGTGCCATTATGTTATTTGCTGCAAGTTTACACTGTGTGCGAAAAGAACTATATTGAGTAA
Source organism: Dichetophora obliterata (assembly GCA_963920525.1). Taxonomy (NCBI): domain Eukaryota; kingdom Metazoa; phylum Arthropoda; class Insecta; order Diptera; family Sciomyzidae; genus Dichetophora; species Dichetophora obliterata. The sequence continues at coordinate 245,674,489 of OY986435.1, read as the reverse complement.
CAGTTACCCACTTTTCTAAAATATTGGAATCGTGTCGGTAATGCAGTACTTATTTCTAATTCATAATATTTTCCAGCATACTTTTCAGCATACTTTCGGTTAGTACGCAATTGAACCGAAAAATTTGTTCAACGCAGCCAAGCTTACAACCATGATTGGAGTGTTAAAATGTCAAAATTTCGCTCTTTTATATGTCGGTACATTAAATTGGCGTGGAAATTTGACTTTCAACAATATTGTTCAAATAACATATTAAACATGAAAAAATTAACTTTTACAGCATTCTTATTCACAGTCATCTTTTCGATGTTATAGTGATATATATAGAACATTTAAAGTACCATTGATAAAGAACTGAGTGACAACGATGAAACAATAGCGAGAAAAATGACAAATCACAACAAAACAAATTTAACTGGAGGGGGGCGGGGGTGGAGAGGCAAAAAGTAAGTAGATAAGGAAGATTTTATATAAACCAAAATGTTTATAATTCTTAACTGGAAGAATTTTTGCAAATAAATGCAATGTCAGAAAGGTAGCCAGATGTGCAATTTTTAATTGATTTCATTTTTACAACAATTTTTGAGTAAAAAGTCAATATTTTGGACCTTTTTTGACATAATCATAAAAGATATATTCACTGACTTAACGGTACAGTTAAACCTTTTTTTGTGAAGTGTTTTTATTGAAATTTTAAACAAAAAAAAATTGAATGAAATATATTAATGGACAGCGGAGATATTTGCATCGAAAGACCAAACTTTGATTTTCATGTCGTTTTTTTCTCATTCTTAGGTAACGATGTTTTATGAAAAAGTCGTTTTACTGAAAATTTCTCCAATTTTGAAGATATGTGAGTGTTTTTGATGTCAAAATAACAAAAAATTTTTAAAATTAAATACACAAAAATCTCCGATACTAAAAAGTTTTATAATAACAAAATTACCGTTAGTTGAAAAATTTCAGAGGGGGCGTGTCAAAAACTAAGTATGTAACATTTTAAGTTGGGATAAACTTAATATGTGTATTTAGTTTGAGCAAAATCCGTTGAGCCGTTTAGATTTGTATAAAGGCCAAACAAACAAACAAACAAACAAACAAACAGAAAATGATTTTTATTACTATAGATTATTGTCTCTAATGGTTGTTGTTTTCTTTTATTTTCATGGCAACGGGATAATCGGAAGATGCATCTAATCATTGGCGTCGGAAGCGGGGGGTAAGGGGGCAGTTGCCCCCGTACTTTTTTAGCTAGATAAACAATTTAAAAGGAAATCTTATACAAAATATCAGTTTTTTTACAACGATAATATTTTTGTATTATATATTTTCCTCTTCTTTCTCTCTTCTTCATGTTTCATGTGAAGAAATTTTGGTGAACTTTTTTTGCACCACCATTTGTACTGCCCCCCCATTTGTACTACCCCCCAGATGAAATTCGCTTCCGACGCGCTTGCATCTAATAAAAGCGAACACCTGCAGTGGCAAAATACCACCAGAAGTTAGACCGCAATAATAGCACACAGGCGGAAGGGAAAAAGAGGCTTTTCTATGGCATGACTCGAAGGACTGAAGTAGCAAAGTCGAGACGTAGACAGTCATTCAGGACACAGAGCAGAAGCTCGAGTCGCGAAACCAAACTCATCGAGGGAAGTCATACTTTAGTGCGCGAAATCGAATTGCCATGCAGTCAACGGCCCGTGGTCGCTTCCAGTAATCAGTCAACGTCAACTGCGCAACTTATAAGTAGTAGCGCAACTGCGAAGCCACCACCGGCGACAGCACGACGTCAACGTCAACTGCGCCGCCGCCACTAGCAGCAGCACAACGTCGACGCCAACAGCACGGACAGCAGCAAGTCCACGGCAACTGCGCAGCCATCATCAGCAGCAGCGCAACGTCGACGCTGACCGCATCAGCACGCTTAGCAGCAGCACAACAGCAGGAAATCAGCACCAGCGCCAGGAGAAGGCCCAGGATCTAAGTATCATTTGAAATTTATCATTCTAAAATTTTCTAAAATAGATAAAATACAATTCGACTACATAGGAGTCAATTAGAAAAGCTTACCTTTAGTTCACTTAATTTTTGTACACTTTTCCTTTCTGGAACCCCTCCATGATCTCGTTTCCACCAACCTATCCAACTGAGTTAAGTGAAAGTCGCTGCTCAAGTTGCCTATCCTTGTGCGTCCATTCTAGTTCCGACCTGAGTTAAGTGAGAGCGCTGCTCAAGTTACCTCCTCCAAAAAATCCTGTTTGATGTTAAGTGATACGCTTGCACAAACACCAAAATAACCTATCTTAGCTTGTGTTAAGTGAGAGTCGCTGCTCAACGCTACTCTATCCTTATTTACTCTAGTCAAGGGCTAACTGCTACGTCATTAGCTCGAGCTATCTATCCCACTATCCGGCTTTGTTGTTAAGTTAGATTCGCTGCACAAAGCTACTCTATCATCCTTAAAAATCCTCATTCCTTACGTTACGTTACATTTTTGAGCATTTAAAGCCTAAACTCAAACATAAATGCACTTTTAGACCGACTTTTACGTAGGTTGAATTTAAACCAAAGTTATTATTTAAAATTGACATAAAAGTGTATCAATTCCATAGTGTTAACCCATTAAAGACTGCTCACAGACTCCGCCGTACGATTTTTTTCAAAATTTATCAGGAAGCTTCTTTAGCCATAGAAGTTGCTTTGCAAAATTTCAGGTTTGTAACTGTATCCGTATTTGAGATCTGCATTGGGTATTTAAATACCCAATCGGCTAGTTCGGGTTCTTGGTGTTAGTAAAAATTTGCATATATGGCAACATTCTTTTATCATAATGAACACCTGATAAAAAGAGGATACTAGAGGCAAACTGACCACGAATTTTTCCCTCGATCTTTCCATTTTCTAATTTTCTACATAGATTTATATATGGATTTTGTCATTTTTGAAAATCACACATCTTCGATCTCGAAAAAGAACATTTCATTCCATTAAGGTGAGCTCACAGAGTTTGACTCTGTTCTCGTGTGCGTGATAGCCGATACACATTGACTGCGACTAGCGACGAACGCCAATTGTCAAAAAATAGAACGCATGTTTTCTTATGAAGATGTATTTTTTGAAGACGGCACGACAAAGAGAGAACACGAGCACAATTGTTACTGCCGCAGACTTCAATCTTTTTCTAATTTGATAGACGACAAGAGCAAACATAGCAGAGTTTGTTTATGTTTTGTATGAAATACAGATTGTCGCTGTTGCGTTCATTATAATCAAGTCGTCGAGAATACTGCGGCATTTCTCTCTGACGGCAAGTTTTCGTTTTGTCGGTGGACGACTGTTGCAGTCAATGTGTATCGGCTATGACTCTGGGTTCTTGTTCGGTTTCCACCAGAGACAGCTCATGGGGCACTGTTGGGGAGGTGCATGACCAGTTAGAGCAAGCACTTCTACCCAACCCCTATGCGCATGACTCTGGGTTCCAGTTCGGTTTCCACCAAAGACAGCACATGGGGTTACGTGGGGGGCGCTTTCATTGTGGCTCTTATGCGCATGACTCTGGGTACCAGTTAAGGTTTCCACCAGAGTCGGCACATGGGGTTACATTTGGGGGCACTTTTATTGTGGCTCCTATGTGCATGAATCTGGGTTCCAGTTAAGGTTTCCACCAGAGTCGGCGCGTGGGATTACTTTGGGGGGCCACCTGTGCGCACTCTGGGTTCCAATTTGGTTTCCACCAGAGTCGGCACATGGGGGGCTTTTACTACTCTGGGTTCCAGCTCGGCTTCTACCAGAGTTGGTGCATGGGGGTAGTTATAGGGGGTTGTGCTACTCTGGGCTTCTAGTTGTTGCTTTATTTTTCGCCAGTTATTAATGAGCATTCCTTTTAGCATTATTTTTAGTGAATGGAACTGACCACCGACATTGATTACCGATTAGCGATTACCGATACCGACTTACATTCGATAATTACCCTCGCCCTCGGCTAAAGTAGTTTCGACCGTCATCAAGGACCACTCCCTCCGACTCACACGACACTGCACTGCGAAGTACAATAAGTCTATAATAAGGCCAATTTATCAATAAAGAATTTGAATTTAATTGAAAACTGAGTGGTTTTTATTATTTGTGCAAGTTTGTGGTCCTCTCATTTGACCCTGGCACGGCTGAGCTGACCTCAGCCATTAGACAAAACCACCGTCACAGTCGTATTGCGTAGAACTTTGGTATACGACACAAGACAGGCTTTGTGGATTGCCCAAAGGTTTCTTTCATATCTACATTCTATTTGTATTCATAAGACACAGTTTTGCATTAATCAACAGGTCATTCAAACCAGAGTACCTAGTGCCTAGTGCACATCTATGAGATGTTTTATTATCGCATGGGTCCAGTTGTTGCATCTGTTGTTGAATTCGTTTACTTCAACTTTAAACATACTTTCATTTCTTACATAATTTATGTGTTACCTTAATTTTTTTATCCTCTCGTTAATGAACGATTCAATGAAGTAGTAAACAGCTCTTGATATCAAAGTAGTCACACAAAAAGGTCACTGAACCTTCCGTTTTAAAGTTATCAAAGAAATTTAAGTTGTAGAAATCCCTTGTTTTATGCGAGTTTTTCCATAGATTGAACAAGTCTTGCCTTTCAATTCTACGAGTTGAGGCTATCAATAAGGTGCATATCGACATATGTTTTTGGTATTTTTAATCCTTGCGAATTCTAGTATCGCATGTGTACAATCCTGTTGATGCACTTTGCATTTGCCTCAATGTCGTGCTCGGGGCAAAAGACAGGGGGACGAATGTGTGCGTTGTTTGTTTCATTCACTTTTATTGTGTGCGCATAAATTTGCATTCCAATAACTCTGAAGTGGAGGCGCGAGGACTCTTGACTTGAACAACAGCACAACGGACTGATGTCAGATGCAGACTGTGACACAACAACACTTTCTGGCGTGCATGGCATGGCATCTCGAGTGCAAAGACACACACTCACACACATTCGACTGCTGTTCGAATGCAACAAATACGCATGAGCACACACATCAACAGGCAAAACAACGTTGCATATGCGACATTCTATATGCTCAGTTGTGCCGGATGGGCGGATGCAGTCGAGGGGCACGCTCGGTGAACACTTTCATTATTCAACTACCGGGGAATGTTTTGAACGCTGATTGCTCGGAGTGCTTTTAAGTGTCCCGCATTTATGCTTAAAACGCGCAACTTTATTGTTGCTTCTTTGCACAGAAGAAGAGGGCACAAATGTTTCTTTGTGTTCGTGGATGTGCGTGTGTGTTTGTTTAGGTTGTATATTGATGTTTGCCTGCGAACACAAATTGAGATCTAATTAAAATAATTATTTAATATAAATATGTTTGCCATCACGTCCTGTGTGCTTGCACTGACAGGACCAAGGCGCGGAGCACCTAGTGCACAATTCCTGAGGCGCAACAGCTCAAGCGCGAGCAAACGCGCTTCTGTAAATTCAATTAAGCGGAAAACTCTTTGAGGATTCCCCATCTTAATTTAAAATTGTATTTTTATACGTTTAATTTTCATTGACGTCGAAAGGTTCTTAATTGCAATTTCTAAATGCTTCCTTCCGTTGCTGCAAGCAGGTCGCTTGCAACTCCCTGGAGAAAAGAGTTCATTTTATTCTAATATCAATTTTAATTAAATCAATGACCGGAAAACCTAAAGTTATTGGATGCCGTTTGCCAAAGTTGGCGTGAGTTGGTGTGGTGGTGTTGGTGATAGTGGTGGAAAGAATACAATTGAAGAAACGCAGACAAGTTTCTGCTGCATTTCTTCAATTTTTCTTAATTATTATCCTACGCTGGTATCTTTCTCAATGAAAGGCTTCCAATTAAGTTCGCTTCAGGGGAGTCTCTTGGCCAATATTGCTTCTTGGTCGCCATTTAATACTTTTCATGATGCAGAAATAATCCTTTCTGTAGTGTTTTACTTTGAAATATTTTTATTTCATTGCATTTTACCCACCTTTTCCTTCTTCTTTTTGTTTGAAAATTTAAGTATTCCGCTTTTATTGCTCATGCCTTGTTCTTGGAAAAAAATCAATCGGGAATAGATGGATTTCCAACTATGCAGTTAATGGATATTCATCAAATGACCAATTTTAAGAGTCTTGGGGTAAAAATCGAAAATTGGAAGAATTGACATAGTGAAGAGGAATGAAGGAAGGACACTTTGCAACCTGAGTATGCAAACAGCTAAGCCTATTTCAAAAGCAGACATTTCTTGTTTCAGTTATTTTTGGTTTAATCTGAATTCTTCGAGTTATTTACGATAACGGTGTTTGTTTCGGATCATTATTTCGATTAAATATTCAAAGTATTCCCGGGTCAAATCATCGCTTGCTAACTCAATAATGACCAGATTTGAAACCGCGCTAATTAGTTGAAAAGGGTTCCTTCGCGTCCATGCGACTGGCCACTCCAGCGGAGCATACCCAACATTGGTGCAAACCCCTCTAAATGAAGCCTCGTAATGAAGTGAAGTGAAAGCAACAAGAAGTGGAAAAGTTATTCAATTAGTCATTATTGCGGATAGCGGAAAATGTTTTTTTTTTAGTTTATTTTCCACTTTAATTTGGTGTACAAATTCGCACGAGTTCTAGTCGTTGGTTTCTTCCAGCAGCTATCTGCACAGAATGATGAAGGATGGAAAGGGGGAACAGCCATCGCATATTTGTAAGTGAAAATTTCATTACATTTTTATTAATTTTCTTTTTATTGTTTTTATATTGTTTGCTTTGGTTTTTAATGATGTAAATGAGGAAATAATTTGGTGCGGACGAATGCGTTTCGAACTCGATTTTGATTGTTTTCAATTTCGTTTGTTTTATAAATATATTTCCATTGTTTACTTAGAACAAAAGAATGCAGTTTCAGTTACATGCAATGCTTCTTTTTTGCTGAAAGAAATTTGAAGCCGATGATGAAGGCAAATACGTAGCTGTATTGCTCTTGTATAATTTAAACCAAATATTGTTCGAAAAAAGCTTCGAATTAAATAAATTAAGAGGCTGAATATTGAATTGTGCCGTGGTTGAGTGTTGCACTCAGATAAAAAAAAATACAACAAAAACAGTGCAGTGTGTAAGAGAAGAAATGTAAGAAAAAAATTGCAGTAATTTTTAATCCACTTTAATTGGATAGTTTCTTTTCTCCATACAACAATTTGTGACGAAAATAAGGCATAAAAGGAATTTCAGTACAATTCTGCATTTAAGAAAGCTTCAGGGCTTCTAAATATCGATGAATTATCTGAAATTTTATGATTTATAAATACAATTTTTATTTTATTTTCTTATATGAAATTTTTTTTTTGTAACCTGAAATTTTCAGTTACATATATCATAGTTTTCGCAAAAAATATTTTCTTTTTAATATGGGGTCGTGTTAAGGCATAAATTTTAAAGGCTAAAACACAATTTAAGGTTGGGACTCCAACGATTGTTATTTTTTACGAATGTTTTAATAAATGTCTATAAAAGATGTCCTATTTTTATACCGAAAATTCAATTTTTTTTCAAATATTGTCGCTGTTTAGTCGCTTTTAGAAAGAATATTCACTTAAAAGATATAGGCATTCAAAAAGTTTAAAAAGTCGTTAAGTACTTAATATGCACACATTTCCTACCAACACATTCAGTACCACCGAAGTAGTGCAGTCGGAGCGTTTTTTTACATGGTTTCCCCGGAAGGCATACTCCACAAACTATTATGATCCTGTTTAATGAAATAATATTGCAATAAATACGACATGGTTCTATTAGAAATGAAATGCTTAAAGTGATTTGATTTATTAGTGTTTTCTGGAAAATATTAGTCTGAATAAAAACTCTGTGAATATCCAAACACAAAACACTTAAGCATAATTCGACGACACTATGGCCCCTATTCGAAAGACTCGAGTTTCGAGGTCAATTACATGGTAATGCAGTTTTTGTTAGAACATTTTTTTTATTAGCTAAAGCGAGTTCATGTCATCAGGTAAAGCATTAACATTTACCTGGGAAATAATTAACCTTACCCGTAGGGTTCCAATTGACCCCAAAATTAAAAAAGCCGGTAATTTGCATAAAAGCTTTGTTTAAACAAATAATTCACCTCTTTTCAGCAATAATATTCCTTTTAAATAATAACGCAAAACGTGCTAAAATGACCCCAAAAGTATTCATAACTTTAATCATTTCATTTCTAATAGGGTCCGCCATCTAACTTTTTTTTTTCAACTAGTGCTTATTTCGTAAATGGTAACACTTAGCTCATGTCTGATTTGACAGATAATTAGTTTTATCCTTCCGCTGATATAAATACAACGCTAGGAAATATTGCGACATTACTTTGAAAATCATGGTAATGTTGCAGAATGTGTGCGAAAATTGCGTATAAATTTTGGAAAATGAGAAGCACCGTCAGCTCTGTATGTTCGTTATCTTGTGAAAAAAGTGAAAGAAACTGGCATCCTCATCGATAAACCAAAGCGTGAAAAGCCAAAAACAGTGCGTACACCCGAGAATATTGCTGCTGTGGCAGAAAATGTGCGTGAAGCGCCATCAACATCAATTCACCGTCGTTCTCAACAATTGAACATTTCGGAGACATCATTGAGACGAATTTGGCATAAAGACCTTGGTATAACGTCATACAAAGTCCAATTGGTTCAGGAGTTGAAGCCAACTGACCACCCAATGCGTTTTTTTCAAAAAAAAAAGTTATTTGGCGGACCCTTTAGTATCATTTGGTAGCAGATCATGCTATACCAAGCATTCTGTGGCGGCCGTAGCTTACTGGTAGAGTGCGTGGCCAGTAAGCTAAGGATGCCCAGTTCAAACCCCAGCTCAGACAGAATGTTTTTCTGGACTATTCATTATATTTAAGCTTATTGGAGTGGTGTATGATTCGGTATGAGACCTTGTTTATCTCTTTTCCACCGTTCTTGACCGAAATCAGGATACAAATAGTGCTGCTTATGGGCCGAATAAACGAATAAAAATTATTTGCGCATATCGGAGGGGAAAGTTTATGTAAATATCAAAATCATTTTGATTTTTACGCTACCAGTTGCACAAACCGGCCACAGTGTGCCACAAACTCCTATTTTCGCAAATAATTTATGTCGTTTATTCGGCCCATTACTTAACCTTGCTTGTCTTGAAAACACAACATTCCTATGCTTTCGGGTAATATCCTTTTTACTTTATTTTTTTATTTATTATAGCATTATTAATTTAGAAATAGTTAAATATGTATACTGAATTTTTATTAATTATTTTTTATAATTTTTAATTTCTTTAAAGCCTTTCAAGGCCTGACAACAAAATAATTAACGTTGTAAGCGACAAACGAATCAAACATGTTTTTTTTTTTTCTTACTACCGTTAAAAATGCTCTGACTGGGGTTTTTTTTGTTGTTTTATATACAAGCAAATTTATTTAGAACGCACAGTGGGCCAGCCGAATCGGAAAACTGGCCAAAGGTCAGGTGTTCTAGATGAAACATAAATTGGTGCCATTATGATATACACATATTAAAGTATACGTGTACAAATTTTTAACTAACTAGAGATATTATTTTTTGAATAGCATATGGTAACACTAGGGATGGCAATCCCGGGATTCCGAAATCCCGGGATCTCGGGATCCCGGGATTATTCGATTCGAATCCCGGGATTGTTGAAAACAATTTTTTTAATATCTTATTTTTCTAAAATCTAATTAAATCTAAAATTTTTCAAACTACCATCCCCCTTTCAACGATCAACGATCGAACTAACAAGCGTTGAGGCGGAGCGGTGCTTCTTCTCTGCAGGTCTTATATGCAATAAATTAAGGTCTAAGTTAGGGGATGAAACCATTAATGCTTTAATTTCATAAAGATGGTATTTTGATCAAAAGAAGAAATATTTTTACTAGCTATAAATAGAAAGAGTATTGTATTTACTTTTTACTTAAATGTATTGACTTTTTTATTTTAATTAGAATGTGCTATAGCATATAATTAAAGGGAGGTTTTAGGTCAAAGCGGTTAAAATTAAGGCATATTTTAGAAGATGTTTTCTAAAAAATTTTATTACATAGACAAAAAATTTAATTTGCATGTTAATTTTACATCAACACGCTGATCGCCTGAAAATGAAATGTTTTTCGAAGAAATTCTCTTGAATGCACATCTTTTACCAAAATGGAAAATTAAGAAAATTACGAAGCGTGGAAGAAAAGTAGAAAAAATTGACATTATATTTAACCATATTGTTGCGTGTAAAACCAAGAAAAAATTTCCAACGACGCTCATTTTGGTAAAAGATGTGTAGAATTATAATAGGAACAGATTAAAATAAGTTTTCATTGGTCGATTAGTTTGTTTTCAATAGTGTAGCCAGTTTTGAAAAAGTATGTTTCAAGAAAAATTGTGCTTAAAGTTCTTCTTAGTTAAATTTACTTTGGCGCACCAGGTTTTAAGCGCTGTAGAATCTGTATTATAAGCGGAATTGATTCATTGAAGGATAATTGAACAATAATTAATCTAAAAAAATTTAATTTTAAAACAATTGCTGTTTAAATACTGATTTTAAATAATTTTATGCAAGCAGTTACTGCTTAAGCTTAGTATGCTGTAGAAACAAAAATTTATAGGCATTTAATTCTACACGCATAATTTTGGTGTAGACTCAACACTAACACATACTTACCATAAAGTGTTTGTTGAATGTGTTAGTTGAACGTCAGTGTTGAATGTCAAATTTCCACGCCAATTCAATGTACGGCCATATAAACGGCCACGCCAATTCAATGTACGTCAGCGAAATTTTGACATTTAACTCTCCAATCATGGTTGTGAACTTGGCTGCATTGAACAATTTTTTTCGGTTCAACAGCGTACTAACAAAAAAAAAAATTTCGCTACCTTTTCGCTGTCAAAAATGCGATGCATTTCTACGGAAGATTTAAAACTCCCTTATTATAAAGGTATCCATGTTAATTTTGTTTTAATCTTTTCATTTACTTTGAAGAAGTCAATAGAGACAATACTGAAATAGGCAACAAATTAAAAATTCAAGCTCTATATGTCCAAATGTAGCTGTATAAAGGGATGAAAGTTGGCTTTTTTTTTTAAATATTTTTGGATCTTCCTGCTACCAGTTCAAGATTCCAAAGAATTCCACTGCACATTAAAAAAAAGTGACACTTTTTACCAACAATTTAATGTAATTGAATTAAAAAACGGTTTAAAAAGATCTTTAATTTAGCAATAATTTTTATTTTTTACATCAAATTCGATATCAGCGACTCCAAACCTTGTAAAAATCAAGTAATTGTAATCAAGTAAAATAGTAATTGTTCTAAGGGCGCAATTAAATGCAATTATTTCAATTCTGAAAACCTTTTATATTTTGTCGCTTACAACGTTATTCGCGCCGACGCACAGTGGACCGTCCCATACAAGTTAGACGGAAGAAATTATTTTATGATTTTAAACGAATGGGGATGCGAAACCAAGCAAAAAATGAACTAGAAGTGGGGGTCTATTCTGACCACTGGGAAGTTATGGGATTATTTTGTGTTTTCCGGAGGTTGTTTCACTAAAAATGCTCTTGCAACGAAAGTTTTTTAAGTGATGCTTTATGCAAAGACGTCTTAGAAATATAATTGTATGAACTTTCTTACGATATGCAACACTAGTAGAGATTTGTGTCACAAATAGAAGTATTTATTAGTTAAACTAGCAAGTTTTTTAAAAAATACACTATTTTCAAGTTTAAAGTAAATTTTGAGGGAATGGCGTAGGAAGGTCAAGGTGATTGAAAAAAATTTATACTGTATTCGAACTTATTTGCATTACAATAAAGTACTGAAGAAGGGCGTGGTAGCTGTATTAATGCACAGTAAAAACATAAAACTACAAAAACTAAGGGGTCAGAGCCGAAAACCCCTTAAAAGGTAAAGTTGCCAAACCTAAAAATGTTCAAAATATTAAGTTAATATAATAAACTTTAAGAAATTGTAAAAATTAAATACAAGGACTTACAAGAAGGGATAAAATTAAACCTGGAATATGGCAAAAATTACCGTTTTTGGTAATTCGGGCGTAACCTCAAACAAAAACGTATTAATAATGGATAAAATGATTTTTGTTGCACAAAAAATTTCATAAGTATACATCGGCGTTTACAAAAAGTTGTCTATATAGCCTAAATCTCAAATTTCAAATCTTCAGTTCACTCAAACTCGAGTCACAGATTTATTTCCCTATATACAGGCCAAACAGACCACTGTGCCACGCTTCAATCGTAAAATTCTTATTTTTAATAGTAAAAAGTTGGAAAAGAAGTCGAAACTATTTACAAGTGATTTTTCATTATAATTCTTATAATAATATAATTCACATGACAGTGATTGCAGAATCGATGTTCTTAATAGCATTAAACCCAATGGTATGGAGAATTTGTTGCCAAATGTTGTTATTGTATATTAGACCGGATCGAAATATAGATTCCGCCGTTCGGGTCTTAAAAGTAAGAGGAACTCATTAAAATGATTTCTGCATCCTTTTTTTTATTATTAAATTTTAATTATTATTTTTAATTTTTATTCTCCTGAATCGTATGAAGCGTATGGGGCACGTACTCTCAGTAGACTACGGCCACCTTGCAATCACACATGTCCTTATATTCAATAATTGTTCGAAAAACGAAATGTAAGGAACACAATTTTTTACTAATTCTATCCCTACATATCTTATTTAGCCTTTTCTTTTAGTTTGACATCTGGGTCAAGTACCCCTTAAAAGCCATAAGAAATGGCCCCGTTGAAAGCCACCCTCAACAGTGCCAACATGTGGATGATGGTAACTACTCGGGTAACCAGTCCAGCGCGCGTCTAGACGACCAAACCACCACTGCAGCTAACGATATTATTAGCTACAGCAGCGGTTTAAAATAAGTTTAAAATAAGTCATAAGTTTAAAATAGTTTTACTTTTAACTAAAGTACAAATTAAGATTTAATTACGATTAAACAAAAGGTACTAAACAATGTAGTGAACTTTAAAGGCACAAGAAGTGCAAAGTTTAATTAAAAATAATTAATGTAAATTAATAATATTTACAAATAAATAAACCTAAATATTTATTCATTTATATAAGCTACTTTGCGGGAACGACAATTTCCAATATAATTAAAATGAATAAATAAAAACCAAAGTATAATGAGACATAGTAGCGTTGATTTAATAAATGATGGAGATGGAAATAAAGGTAAATCATACGGCCGGTGGCTTGATACCAAGGGTAGGTTCATTGAGTTACTCGCCGTAATTTAAATCATCCACTTTCATCCTAGTAATTAGGTGAATCTAAATAAGATAATTAGTAAATAAATAAATAATTGAATAAATCTAGAACGGATAAGAAAATTTGCTCTTAAATAGTATAAGGAAAGGAAAAGAGTTTCATCACTCCCGAATCACCATAAGCGTACAATCGTTATTAAGAGCTTTTACACCAGTACAATATACGACCCTTACCTGGGCACTTACCTCTCACCTAGCGGCTAAATAATTTCCTACTGGGATGATAAATTATTAATATGTTCTTTTTGGTTTTTTTTTTCATGAACATAAACGACATACACACGCACCCCATATGATGGAGGCGGCTGGTACCTGCCTACCAAAGTGATTAGTGTGCAAAACGACACGATCACATGATTTTTAGGGGATATTCGGATGCTGGAAGAAGAAAATGCTGGAAGAAGAAGCATAGCGCGCCTGACCACGGAAAGTCTATAAAAGGGAGAACTTCGATGAAACGGGAGCTTTTTCTAAACCCGAGTGGTAGCGACCGGTCGACGGTCTTAGCTCTTCAAGCAAAGTATAACGAAATAAAAAGATAGCGAGCAGAGATTTAACTACGCTGCTAGCAGAACACCAAGCAGAGTACTGGCAGAGCAGCGAACCGCGCTGCAAACAGAGGACCACAACGAAGTCGACTGAGTAAAACAGCAGCAACAGCGACTGCGCCGTAGCAGCAGAGCAGGATAATGCCGACTGCACCGCGACAGATGGTGGAGACAGAACGTCAACCGCGCTCCATCAGCGCTGCGGCAGAAGAGCCGAAGATAGCGTAAATATAAATGAAATTATATTATTTAAATATTTATTATTAAATTAAATTTATTCTTTAAATATTATTTAAAGTGGAAAAATTGTATTTATACAAACATTGAATTAAAGTGCTAGAAGTGAATAAACTTAAAGTAAAGAGATAACATAGATGACGCACACTTAGTGCGATTAAAGAATAGCTACCTTCTATAGCTAAAGTAATCAATTAGAGATTTAAATAAATATAGATTGTGAAAATAAGTGTTCATTTGGTGGCGAGCACGGTGTAGTGCTACGTTCGGCCATTTTTAGGAGAACTTTAATGTAGCCAGTCATTCACTGACACGGCCTACAAGGCACCGCCATTACGAAGAGTAGGTAGTTGTAGAAAGATCGTTTGGTGAGCTTTAGGCCCGGAATGGCCAGCCTCTTGCTCAGCAAAGCCTCCTACACGCTTGGGATCACAAGTAAATAGGGTTTCTTTTTTCCAATTTAAAATACTAGCTGACCAGAAGTGACAGACTACCCCTTAGTATACATAGGAAGCTTAGGGTACAGGATTAGGTACGTTTGGTGATACTGGAGGCCCAGAACGACCAGCCACGGCTAGCCAAGCTTTGCGACGATAAACTGACGTGACTAAGAACTCAACCTGGTTGGACATTAGCATACATCGATTGTAGATATAAGTGATTGATAGGGCCAAGTTATTAACGCAATCAGCATAAGTAAGGAAATACATTTGGTGAGCCCGGTGGCCCGGGAAAGCCAGCCCCCTTGCTCAGCCAAATAATACAGCTACTCGCTGAAGGAGTAATAGAAGTTTTACACTACGCAAAGCACCTCTCAACTTCGTTAATGGTGGCAAGAGGAGGCCCGGGAAGGCCAGCCTCTGCTCGCCAACGAACGTAACCTTTCAACGCCGTTCATCGCCGTGAGTTCTGTAAATAGCGTAGGGAGTAGTCCAATCCGTTCGGTGAGCTTGTAGCCCGGTATGGCCAGATCCTTGCTCAGCCGTACATCACAGCCAATCGCTGGACATAACGATGTTAAGTTAGCCACGCTAGTGTGTAGGTTTTCATTAGGCAAATCCCCGTCAGTAAAACAGTAGGCAATATGCCATCGTGCAGTTAGGGTACGAGGACTAGAAGGTAGCTAGTATTTGGCCGCATCATAAAAAGAACACCTGAGTAAAAAAACATTAAAAGAATCTAAACATAAAATTAATAAGCAAGGATTTGAATATGAGCACTCCAAATATTGAATTTATACTTCTAAATTGTTGATATATATAAACAAATACTGAATTTATATATCTAAAATATTGATATATTTAACCAAATACTGAACTTAAATTTATAATTATTGAATATATATAAATATAAAATGTTAGCCGAAGTATATATAAGGAGTACACGAAATTGTAAAAATAAAGTAATTGTAATCGGAGACAAGTGGTGTGTTGATTTGGTGTCTATTAACAGACAAGAAAAAAAATAATTGCATGGGCCCTGGATCCGGCGAGCGCATCCTCGGCCGGAATTTAGGTCCTTACAGAAATTACGAAGTTATTCCTACGATAAGCAAATTTATATTTTAAAGTCATTGTAAACAAGCAGAAGACAAAGTACATAAATTTAATAAAAAATTAATGTTTTCCAAAAAATCAGCTCGTTTTTCTATCAGAAATATGATTTAATTCGGACTTTTTTTTAATTTTTTCCTAAACTTAATAAATTGACAAACGATTCTGCAATATTTAAATTTAAGCAAGTTGCTGCGATCTAGGCGAAAGCAAAGCTTCTAATTCAAAAGCGAAAGAAAAAATTCGGAAACTTAATAAAGTAGGCTAATTTTGGATCCAGGACTAATTTTTAAATAAATTTTATATCCTAGTAAGCAAACGATTTTACATTAGAATTTATTGTAGTCAAAAATTTTTTATGTAATAATCGTAATTAAGAAACTCGATTTGAAACGACCATTTTTTTACTTCTAACAATTTACGTTATTTAGCGGCGCCCAACCAGTTTGAGAATTTTCTGGACTTTTTTTCGCGTCACGTGCTTTTATTAAATCAGGATTCATAGTCGAGCCTTGCATGGAGGTTCTGAAATATGTTAAGAAAATGTATGATACCTAAATTAAATCTAATATATTTACCTCTTTATTTATTTATTCATATATTTTGAATTAAAAATAAAAAATGTTTAAATCATTCAGATAAAAGGTATGTTTTTTTACTTGACTGTAGGAAGTTGCAAGCTGCTAAGACTGATTAATGTTGGAAAAAGAAATAAGTAGATTGGTGTCAGTACGGTGTAGATCCACACAGTAAAAAAATATGAGGATAAATTTAATACTATTTGGTATACATATAAATCCAAACCAAAAATGTTTTAAAAGTTATACCATCAAATCTAATAAATTTTTCCAGACCATTTTTCTCGCCAGACCAATCGAAACCACTATATTTTGAAATTTCCCGATTTCGGTGAACTTTTTACTTTCGAACCAGAATATATTTGGATTTCGACATGATATCCATATAAAATTTTTAAATTATATTTGTGTATTATTTTTATAATATTGAAGGGTATAAAATTTATAAATTA
Organism: Dichetophora obliterata; assembly: GCA_963920525.1. NCBI lineage: Eukaryota > Metazoa > Arthropoda > Insecta > Diptera > Sciomyzidae > Dichetophora > Dichetophora obliterata. The sequence continues at coordinate 245,657,740 of OY986435.1, read as the reverse complement.
TTTAGAATAAAAAAGGTTTTTACCACACAAATGTTTTAAAAAAGATAAAATTTACCCTCAAATTTTTTACTGTGCAGTGAAAAATATCTGCCTTAGCATGCGGGGAACATTTCAAGAATAGCTACAACTAAAGTTTTTAATTTTTGCGAATGATATGGATTTTAACCTCCTAAATCCAAATCTGAAAAATTTCAGTCCACTCGAAATTGGTTTAGGAGTTAAAGGCTTCCAAAGCTAAAAAATGGCCTAAAAATTGAGTTTTTTTATCAGTTTTTCAACAAAAAAATATTGTTTAATGCTAGAAAATGCTAGAATGCTAGTATTCTAATTTTAAAAATTTAAATCTTGGGCCTCGATAGTAATTAATGCGATTTCATTTAAGGATACAGGCCTCACATTATTATTATTTATTATACTATTAAAAATATTTGTTTTAGCCAAAAGTATTTCAGTATTACAAGACAAACAAAAATTAAATAAAATATTAAGTAGTCATATTCACAAAATTTGTACCAATAATCGTAGTAGATAGCATTATGTGGTACATTTTGTTTATGTTCAATCAAGATTCAATTATGCCTTTGCACCACCCCCGGCCCCCCTAGAACAAATCCTGCGGACGCCCTGGGCCACAATAATTGAATATGACATTGCAAATACAATTTAGACAATATAATGAAATCACCGAACAATTGTCATCTTCCAAAGCACGAAAAGTTGTCTTCAACTGAATAGTTTATTTCTTGGATTTACTATTACTCATTTTTTTTTTTTTAATATTATATATTCATATCAAAAAGAAGTACAAAAACACATAAAAAAATTACAATTTGTATACAACGAAGTATTCAGTACTGCGCGCGAAAAAGCAGTACTGTAGTGCCAAAAGAAGTACGATTCGTCACTGTAGTTATAACTAACCTTGACCTTAAATCTTAAAGCCACAACATACCGTTTTAATTTAAATTCAAATTCCTTGCATTTCTCATAAGCGAATTATTCTGATTTTGCACCCCGTCCATTTCCATTCTCAATAAATCACAGGATATCATTGCAAATATGTACGCAGGAAAGCGCCATTGTGTTGGAATGAATGAGGTTGTTGGTTGGCTTAGTTGTTGGTTGCATCATCTGCATTCTGTGCGCTCTGCGTGCATTTCCAAACATTTCGAATGGTGTGGTCGCCTGGCGTCTGCCTAAAGCGGACCCAATAAATTGATGTCAAAAAATATGACATTTTATTATCTAAAACAATTACCATCCATCATGACAGCGAATGGACAGTATGAAAAACCAATCTGAGAAATTAAAATATTAATTAATAAATAAATATATTAGCTGACACCGCTAAATAACTGCTCCAGGCCGTTCTTTGCCCACGCTTCTCTGAGCTTGTGTTTTTCTGGTACTTGTTTGATTCTTGCAATTAAAATTGGGAATACTGATATTGTGCTTTTATTGTTTATCTAATTATTTAATTTATCACAAAAGTATGTCGATTCATTGAATCAACTTATTGCTTTTTAGGTGAAATTATAATTTCACACAAATCATACACTTACAAAGTGTAGAGAAAGCTCTTGAATTTGCAACTTTTTGAATTCGGGGAATAATTTATTTAACCATCTCAAAGAAATGACTCTGATAGTAATGCCGAAATTAAAACATTATATTGCCTGTTAGTGTGGAGCAAACCAATGACATTTCCGAATTCATAAAATTAAGTATTCATATTAGTTTTAGGAGACCAACAGTTTATTTCAAAATTGCTCAAAATCTTCGATTAGGAAAAGCAATGTATAAGTACGTATCTCGATCAGCAATCAATATGAAAATACATATATTTACGACTTTTTTATGTAAAGAAAAAGTGACGAGAGACTATTTTTACTTACAATCTTAAGCAGAATAAAAATATTTTTATGATCGAAGAGCTTACTTCAAGAATATGATATACCTAAACAAAAACATTTTTAAGAAATCAACTTTAAAGTTTTAAAAATATTAATGAATTAATTGTGATCTATTATTTAAATTATTACATGAATTTAATTGCGAGCTTTATATCAAGTAAGTTCTAAGAAGGCAACAACAACAACAACAACTCTGTATAAAGTCAATCACTTAGCTGACTAGACAGTCTGCCGGTTGCCGGCAAAATTTTGAATATACCTTTAGATTAAATAAAAAAAAAACTGTAAAGTACAATTAAAAAATTTTACGGGAAAGGCAAAAGGCTTTCTAAATTGTAAGTTGCACTTAAACTTTGGTCTTTTAGAGCTTTGTTTACACAAACGCCATTTTAAGTTGTACAAGTTCAAACTTGTATTTTGATAGTGTGCATCATAATAAATCAAAAAGTTGATTTTAAATTGTTTGAAACTTACGGCTTTTTTGATTTCATATGACGATATGAAAAAATTTTGATGCGCATTACTCGCATTAAGAGCGCTTTCATTCCGTTGCGTATAATGCTATTTGTAAAGCGCTCTGTTTGGAGCTCTTTCCATAGTGATAACGTAGCACTAGCAAAAAAAAATCTTGGGAACGCAAAGTCAAAAATATAATAAATAAATTTTTGAAAAAACACAAAAAAAAAAAACTAAAGTTAGAGCCCGTCACATCCCGTTCTTTTGCTTATCAACCATCACATCACAGCGAGCACATCACATATCGCGCATAACTACTGTGAGCTCTATCGCACCTGTCATCCCCACGAGTGCATTAAGTACCGCCCTTAAGTCCTGCTAACCCCTAAGTGCTGCATATTTCTTGCGGCATCCGTGCTTTCAAGTAAGTTTTAAATAAAGTTTTAAATGCAAAAAGTAAAATCGTATTATATTTTTGTAAAAGTAAAAATACTGCATCGAAGTCTTGCGAGATCAAGTCTATCCAGCGAGTCCTCCTTTTAATACGCGAAATTCATAAAAGTGAGTATTTAATAAAGTTTTATTATCAAATGAAGAAATGTGTTATATTTTTAAAAAAGAGCAAGTACTGCACCAAAGTCCTGCAGCAAAGCCGTGCGTGAAGACAACATACTGCCCCTCAGCATCGCGTCTATCCAGCGAGTCCATCCTCAATTTTATACGCGAAACTCCTAAAAGTAAGTATTTTAGTAAAGTGTTTAAAAAAAGCAAAACAAATAGGGAAAACTATTGTCGGACTCGATCGACCATTATCTACAAATACCCGTGTTCGACATTTTTAAAGAGGAAGAACTCGTACACTTAAACTCGGATGGACGCCGAAAAAATTTTGCAGTAAAATCCCTAATTTTTTTTCGGAAATCGTGTCTTGTAAGTATGAGTCTATTAACTCAAAAAGACTTAAAATAATTAAAAAAAGATTTTTGTCATAGTTCCAGTAAATGGACCAACAATGTCCCTAGTAATATTTGAAAAGAAAATGAAGGCAGGATTTCGCTCCTACAAAAATAAATAAAATAAAGCTGTTTCAAATAAATGTACTTACTGTAATTAATTAATTACTGAATTTTTGTTGTTTTTTATCACGTTATGAATTTATAAATTTTGTTCTTATTGTTAAATAATCAAACATAAAAAACAACATTAAATACATAAATGCAAAAGAGTTAATTAATGTACTATTTATTTGTTTTTTAAGAGCTAGTTTTTGTATTAACAACAAGGAGAAAGAAAGCGTTTGGTTGTCGCTACTTTTTAGTATTATCTACAAGGCCAACAAAGCGCTCGGTTCTCGCTACTTTTTAGCATTAACTACAAGGCAAACAAAGCGATTGGGTCTCGCAACCATTTCGTATCAACTACAAGGTGAACAAAGCGCTCGGTTCTCGCTACAATTTTATATTTTGAACAGCGAGAGTGGAGCGCATACATCTGATGACATGCTACTGTTAAAAAATGCGTTATACGCAAGGAGAATAAAGCGCTCTACTGTTTTTTAGAGCGCTTCAGTTGCGCTAGTGGAGCGCTCGGCTTCCTACTGGGAAATTACAAAAATACTTTTTTATGTTAATTTATAAATTAAGCTGATCCAAACCATGCATTTTTAAATCGACGAATTCTATTCGTAATTTTAAACCACGACTAAGATGGACGTAGTTTGGTACATATTACGAATATTTTATTCTTATTCGTACAAAAAAAAAAATTCTAATTTGATCCTAATACCTAATTACGAAAAAACCATTCTGTCTAAGCTCAGGTTTGAACCGTGGTACTTTAGCTTACAAGTCAACAACTTTTCCAGTAGGATACGGCCTCCTTGCAATTATACATTTCCCTATCGATGGTTAAGCGCATAAAAATGATAAGTGAAAATTTTTAAATTTTCAGAAAATCTTATTTTAAATACATATCCATTAAAAAAAAACAAAATTTCTGAAAATTTAAAAATTTTGACTTATCACTTTTGTGCGTTTAACCATCGTTTCATTTGGTAATTGTTTGACAAGCCAGACTGAATGATTTTGGTTTAAGATTTTTAAACTCAACTAATAATTCGTACATTCTACGAATAATGCGTATGGTCAACCTAGGAATGAATGTTTTCTACTAATATTATTTTTAATTTGTAAATAGTATGAAACTATTAGCAAATACTATGAATGTAATGTAAGAAATTAAGAAGTTATTCGTACGAGAAATTGAAAAATGTTAAAGAATGATATCCCATATTAGTCGAAGATCATTCTTCGTAGCAACAGATTCGCAGCAAATTTATGTTTTAAAGTCTTTGTAAACAAGCAGAAAACAAAGCAAAATAAGTTTTATAAACATAAATGTTTTCCAAAATTCGGCATAAAAAAAATAATTTTTCTGTCATTAAAATGATCCAATTTCGATAAATTTTTAATTTTTTCTAAATTTATGAAAATAGCTAACAATCCTGCAGCATTTAAATTTGAGGAAGTTGCAGCGATCTAGGCGATGGCAAGGTTTCTAATTCAAAAGCAAAAGAAGTAGGCCAATTTTGTATGAAGGGCTAATTTTTTAAAAAATCATATAAGAAATTTGGATAAGAAAACATTTTTGCATTAGAATATGTTATGGTCAAAAGTTTTTTATTACTTAAATGTAAATAGGAAACTTGATTTGAAACATCCATTAAATATTTCTTAAAATTCATTCAAAGCATTCTTAAATTATGTTGAAAAAAGTTTACGTCTACTGATGGCATGCCATAGGTCGCACTCCAATTAATATTGTTTACTTTTTGATTGAGTTGTGAATAGTCGATAACTAAATGAGGTTGGAGTTTCGATAACTAAATGAGGTTGAAGTTTTATTGAATTGAAAATCATATGTTAAGAATATGAGATCATGTTTAGAAAAAAAAGGTACTTCTAGTTGATCATAGAGAAAAACTTTGGCTATGACGCTAACAAAGTAATTATCTCAATTGTACTAAGAAGAAGCGTTTTTGTCCAAGGATCGGTTGGAACGATAAACACAGCCGATGAGCATTTTATTATTACCACTTGTAATTGAGACAAAAACATATTCATTTGGACTACCTACATCGGATTTGCATTCAAGTTTGCATGAAATGTTATTTCGCACATAAATTGCAGTTCCATCAGCGTGTCCCTGTCTGTCAGCACGGAAAATTCTAAAGCCATCCAATTGAAATTGTGCGTTAGGTATTTCAAAATTAAACCACGTCTCAGATATACAAATTACATTTATACCAGAACCCACGAAAATATACCTATGTTCATCAATTTTATTTATTAAGCTTTGTGGCATACTTTTAGCCCGTTACGCACTTTACAGAGAATGCGAATAAGATTAAAAATATTGTCTTCGGAACTGTTAGAATTGTTATCTGGAGTGACCATTATAATTATAGCAGCAGAAATTGTTATCTTTGTGTGCAATATTTGAAAATTGTTGTTGCAGTGAAATAATTAAAGCCATTTTGAGAAATTTAAAAACATTGAGTTTAAATATATATTAAAAAATAATGTTATGCAATGTAAGATAAGAAACAAAAATATACTTATTTATTTTATATAGAGCAAAGGATCGATCGTTTGCGTAAAAGATCCGTAAAGATTCAAGAGCATTAGTTCTGCAACTCACGAAAAAGAATGTCATTACATACCTAGTCGTTTATGTTGTTATGCTCTGCATTCAATGAGTGGATCTCGTTGCAGTTGATGTTATTTTTGTTGTTGTTATTTTCATATGGGACAGAATCAATAAGAGCATGCAAACTGCTCATGCATTCAACACATTCTGCATTGACTCCTTCTGAACAAATTCGTAAGAATTTTACGTTCAAATCGGCTACTTAATCATATGACATTTAAACCAGTAAGCTATTTATAGATTATAGCCATCAACTCTACCAAGGCTGCCATCTGTTCTTGTTGCTTCTTATTTATTTCAATATTCATTGAGGTTCGACAATCTGTCGAAATGCACCATAGAATTGAAACGAGTTGTTGCTTCGCTAGAAGCCAGTGTTTTAACTGCAGGGTGGCTATTTTCACAACCAAATGTTCAATTACTCATGACTTTGACCAAAATCGATCAATTTTTTGATTATTTTATTAATTTGACATTAATTAAACTTATTAAACTAAACAGACTGTCTCGTCAGCTAAGGGATTGACTATATACAGAGTTGTTGTTGTTGTTGTTGTTGTTGTTGTTGCCTTCATAAAAGCTTACTTGAACTTAAGCTCGCAATTAAATTAATGTTATAGTTTTAAAAATATATTTTTTTATAAAGATTAAAATTTAAAATTAAATATTAAAAGAAAACATTTATAAATAGGTCCAAAATTTAATAGAAAATAGCAGAAATCTCACTATACGGTTTTTGTAGTTCATTTAATTATCTATCGAGCTTAAGAATACCGAATTTTTTAACAAATTGAACAAATTTTTAAAGTTTTTGAGTATAAAACATAAAAAACCATTAAATTTATTTTTCCGAAAAAAATTAAATACAATTTTAATTAATTTTTTTGGCTCATTAGATATTTCATTTAACTTTAAGTAATAATATGTGGATCTATAAAATTTCCCAATTGACAAGCCGCAGGTGTTTTAAGTTTAAAATTGCTATACCCGATAAAATTTTGGTAAATAGCTTGTATTCAAATTATAAGAAATCAAGTTGCTTAAATTTTTATTAAAGCCATTCGTCGCGAAATTATGGAGATGCCAATTTAATCCAAAAGCAAAGTTTTACATTAAAAAAATTAAAATTTCGATGGAGAAAAGATATAATACATGTTAATTGTGGAATCCCTTGGATCGAATCCGGCAAAAAAAATCCAATCCGCACTCCCTTCACTTTCCGAAAAAATCCTATTGTTAAATCCGAGCGAACGCACTGCAATACTGATCCGCAAAACGAACTCCGAAAAAACAGCTGTTTAACTGTCAAAACAAAACGAGGGAATTTACAAAGCAGTGGAACAGTAATACAAAGCCTAATAAATAAGGAATATCATTGTCAAAATATAGTAATTTAATCAATTCATATACTAAACATAATATATGTAAAGTATTGTCCAGTAAATATAATATGCAAAATTAAATTCCATTAACTTTCTAGATAGGAACAAGAGTTGATAATTTCTTTTAAAACTCGAAAATATTTTATGATTTAATTGTCAATAAAATTTAATTAAAAATTGAACATGCTTTAAATTTTGTACTTTTCTAATTTTTTTTTTAAGCGTATTTAAGATTTGTGACATGCAGGAAAAAATCTAACTCCGGATTCTAACTAAACGACCTTAAATAACTATGAAAACGCGTATCACATTAAATTTTCAAATCAATTTTCTACAAATTCGCACCAATCCACACCAATCCGCACCTTTTTTGTTGCGGATGAAAAGTGAACAAATTTGTATGAAGTGCGAATCGGCAGCGTTTTTAACAATCTCGTTTTTTGCTCCGAATCCGCAAACTTTGTTACCGATCCACTCGGAAGCTACTCGCCGCATTCCACAATCGATAAGCCAATGAAAACTAGCAATTCTCCCTGCAACTTATTCGCCGAGTTCCACAATCAGCATGATATTTTTTCGCTATTTTAATTTTTCTGCAACCATACAATATACCTTATCGTTCGTAACTTCCATACCGTTGGAGATATAAGGTCAATATGTTCAAAAAAGTTGTTTGTGTAACTAAGGTTAATAATTACTTCATATAAACTAACAACCCTGGACAAGACCTTTAACCTCTAATTTAAGAAAAAACATTTTTTATGTTTTAATTTTCTCCACATTCATTTGTAAAAGAGTGGTCGTTAAATTTAAATCAAATTTGTTCTAAAATTTACTAGAATCGACCCTACACAATCTCTACACTTACAATATTTGATTGCATGCGAACTGTCAAAGAGAATTTCATGATATCCAGATTTCATGCTATAAAATTTAGGTGGGCATATCATCTTATGAAATTTCAATTTGAAATTGCTTGAAAAAGTTTATTAAATTCATAATTTCTTCTATTCGCCAATCTATTTTATATTTTTCACTTTTTTATTTCATTTGCAATTTTTTTTTTTGCTTGAAAGGTTCTTAAAAATGCACACATCACATATTTTACTGAAAAAAGACAGTTCATCTCATGGAATATATTTCAAGAGATAAATTTCATGATATGAGCAATTTCACGATATTAGCGGTGAGCAGTTGCGATATTGATTCGTACCGCTATTTTAGGTGGTATATTAACGTTGTCAAAGCATTTGTCTGTCTCTATTTCCATCTAAATGTCCGTCTGTGGACCCGATAACAGTTGTAGCTGCTGAGCTTGAGTCTTAAAATTTGGTACATTTGCTTTCTCTTAAAATAAAAAGTCAAATTCGAAATAGAACAAAATCAAAGAAGAACCACGCCTATTTGACATTATCGAAATTAGCTAAATCTCTCAAAATTTCACAGTAATAGAGAAATTGACTTGATATTTTGCACCTATGCTTTGCTTTTCAGTTAACTTCAGTTTTAAATTGGGCGTAATTGGATGAAAACTCTTCCTACATGAAGTGTCATCATCAACATCCTTCATAAACTGGAGCTATAAGCTCATAGATTGGGTGTGTTGGGGTTTTTCAACTGCAGCCTTGCTCAAGATAGTTTTTTACTTGTTATTTTTATTTAGGAAGAACCAAATTAGAAAAGACCAGAAAGTCAGTCGATGTGTTTCTATGTGAATTCAGTAAACAAGTCGATGCACTGATTCCACACGATTGTATCGCAAAAAAGCAAGCGAAATATCTTAATATTCGGAAGGAGGAATTGCTGCCAGGTGAATGCGTTGCGTTATGCGTTTTTCAGAACATTACACTTTTGTAATACAGGTAGTATCAACTTATAAAGCCCATATTGTTTTACATTTTCAGAAAATTCTTATTTATATACAGGTAGTACCAACTTATAAAGCCCAATTCAGAATGATGAACAATCTCATTACTGTTCAATGATCAATGCACCAGCCATCCATTCGCCATTTATTTTAAGGATGGCAACAATGAATTACAACTTATCAGCCTCATTATTATTGGATTGCTAAGAGTGTAAATTATTTTTCATTTCTTATTTGAAACGTTATGCAACGAAGATCAGTCGAAGAACCTTGGTTCATTTATAAGGTTGTGGCACTTGAGAGAAATGCACTCTTTTTCCGGCTTTGCTCGAACTGTCACTTTGTTTTTCTTTGCTCTAAGCATTAATTTCCTTCATTTCTTTTCATCCATTCTGACAGTTCGACCGAGCTCGCTCTCAAGTGCCACAACCTTATAAATGAGCCTTGGCAAAGACCATATTAAAATCAATTTTTTTTTTCAAAATAAAAGAGAAATCATATGTATCAAATTTTAAAAAGCTATCTAAAAATCAGCGGCTGTTTTCGTGTCCACAGACGGACAAACGTTATGACAAAGTGAATAAACCACCTACTATAGTATGTGTGATGGTATAAAAATATTGAAAGTATTTTAATAATATTTTCCTTAACAAGCAAGAAAAATATTTTTCTACATGCATGGAAAAAAGTCCTCAACCTCCACTTGATCACCAACTCATTTCTCCAAGTCAACTCCAATATCTTCGAGTTGAGCTGGAAATTGGCTTGAGATGAATTAGTTTCCAAAGTGGCAATACTGATGAAGTGTTAACATAGTAATTTGTTTTTGTACCTGGCAACACTAGGTTGTTTTCGTTATTGTGTTTCTTGTTGGAATTTGTAAAAAAGTGGATTTGTGAATTGAAGCAAAGTAATAAAAGCAAGGTAGAAACTACAACAAATTAAGCATAAGTGCAGTTTACGGCCCACGCGTAAATAATTTTTTTAATATGTTTATTAAACGTATTTTGCACTCCAAAAGTGCAAAAATAAAATACATAAGTGCAGTTTATGGCCCACGCGTAAATAATTTTTTTCAAATTTTTATAAGACGTATTTTGGACTGTTCCAAGTCACCCTCGAATGGATTAGGAGATAAAATTCGCAGAAGTTTAAAAATTCAGTGCAAAATATGAAGTTTGTGGAATAAAGCTGAAAATAAACAATGGCTGCATTCAGCGGAAGAAAGGAGTGGACTAGAATACATTTATTTCTTTAAAATTATTTTTAAAATAAGCGAAAAAATCAAATTAAGTATTTTTATTAATTTTTAAAAATGTGTAAACAAGTCTTCTTTAAAGAACATAAATAATGTATGCAACCAAAACGTTTCCATTTAGTATTTGAATAATAATATATTAAATTATATTATTTATATTATAAATTGATAATAATATGAATAATAATATGAAAATGTGTAATATTAGGTTTAAAACTATTTTTATTGAATGAAATAAAAAAATAATTGGAAAAGCTTTCTCTTAAAAAACTATTTCTTTTTTCATTTTGGGTTGAAGATTGGTTAGAGAAAGACCTTGGAGATCAAGTGGAGATCCAGCCTTATCTCAGCTGGAGATTGAAGGTTCATTTCCCTGGAGAATGGCTTGGATCTCAAGTGGAGGTCAAGTTGATATTCAGCACTGGAGATTGAACAAACGATCTGGAGCTCCACTTGAGGTCAAGCCGATCTCCAAGGTAAATGTTTATTGGGTCTATTCAAATAACATATTTTGTGTAAATTTGAGTCAATTTTTTTCATATGTTTTCTTTTACCACTTTGATGGACCCATTACTTTTAAATACATTGCTCTTTGTACTGAAGCTTGCTTATCTTGGTTGGGACTGAGGACGCATCAGCTTGTGCGTGCGTGTGCTTGCACAATAAGAAGGCCTTTTCGATAAATCGTTGAAACTTTTCAATACTTAGGTCGATTATAATAAACTAGCTGAACCCGGTGTGCTTCGCTACCCCCCTCGTACCAGGATTGCATTTCAAAATTGTGGCAATACCAAAATCACTTTTCACGCCATTGAATTTTCGAAATAAGTCCACCCCAGCGCCACCTACCGTGTCCATTTATACACAAATTATTTTCTTATGATTAAACAAACATACATTCTGAATTTCAGTTAAATTGGTCCATAAATTCAAATTTTCGATATAAGTCCACCCCAGCGCCACCTATCGGGTCCATTTATACACAAATTATTTTCTTATGATTAAACAAACATACATTCTGAATTTCAGTTAAATTGGTCCATAAATTCAAATTTTCGAAATAAGTCCACCCCAACGCCACCTATCGGACTTTCCCGGAGGGTTTTTCCAAAATTTTCCTTCGTAAAAACCTTCTCCTGGCAATTATAAACAACTGAAAAAAAATTTTAGACAAATCGGCCCAGCCATTCTCAATTGATGTTTTACTATACATTTTTTACACCATTTTTATATATATAGATTTAACGATTAGGTAGCATGAAAAGTTTTTGCACCTTCTTAAAAATGAATGTGAAGAAAATTAAGACATTAAAAATATGGTTTTTCTAAAATTAGAGGTTAAAGGTCACGTCCAAGATCATTATTTTATACGAACAAATTATGGACCTTTAATTGGCAAACAACTTTGTTGAACACATTGACCTAATATCTCCAACGGTATGGCAGTTTTTTTTTCAATGTTAAATCATGCTTCACATAAAAAAAAAATTAAAAAATTAGTGACTTTTTTAAAATATAGGCAAATGCAATATTTGTAGTAAAAGTTGGCAACGCTGATAAAACAACGCTGTTTGCCTATGACCACACGATAAAAGTGATAACTTCTAATTTTCTAATTAGAAAACGTTTTTGGTAGGGATACTTTTATCATACTCTATCAGCCCGATTCTGAATAAGTTTTCCCGGTTAATCGGAGAAGGGAGTTATTATTTTTAAGATAAAGTTCAAGAATATTTTGGAAATTTTTAATGCAAATTTGTTAATCAACCGTAAATATTCAAGAGTGGAAACAAAAACAATGTGTTGTCTTTATCTGCTATCTTAAAAATGAAAACTCTCTTTTCCGATTCCCCTGGAAAAATTATTCAGGATCGGGCTGAATATCTCTTCTAATGCTAGCTAAATTTATTAAATCAAAACTGCGAATTAGGTGTAAAAAGTATACCGCTACAATGACACCGTTGATTATAAATAGTCTTAGTGGAATGAGAAGGTTTAATATGTCAAAAATTGACCGTTTTGTAGCCGTATTGATGGGTCCCAAATCCGTCATTTTACTCCAGAAAATTATGCGGGGTTGAAAAACGATTTCAATTAACTTGCTACATTAAGAATTCAGTTTCATTTTTTATATTACTTTCACAATAAAATATGTCCAAAATTGATTTCAATGTGAAAAAATACGAAAAACTTGAGGAAATTTTTAATTGTTATATAAATTGTTATATATTTATTATTGTTATATAAATTGTTATATAACAATTTCCTCAAGTTTTTCGTATTTTTTCACATTGAAATCAATTTTGGACATATTTTATTGTGAAAGTAATATAAAAAATGAAACTGAATTCTTAATGTAGCAAGTTAATTGAAATCGTTTTTCAACCCCGCATAATTTTCTGGAGTAAAATGACGGATTTGGGACCCATCAATACGGCTACAAAGCGGTCTATGGGAGGTTCGTTGTCATTTCTTATTTCAGGCAACACTACAAAAACAATTATAAAGAGTCCCTTTTTAAGAGATTAAAAAGAAAATTTTGTTTAATATGAACGAAAGAATCAGAAACTATAAATATTCCTGCAAATTATCTTATACATAACACCAAATGTATCGTTAAGATGGAAGTAACGATACATTTTCTAAACCCACTCAACCTATGATCTATTTATTTTGAAACATTCTTATAGATCCCTTACAGCTATCACTTAATCACTAAAGGAAAACAAAAAATATTTAAAAATGCATGACTGTAAACAAGCTTTAATTACTAAACATATTATTTTGTCTATTTTTTTTTAAAATAGTATTTTTATCGTTTACATGTTCTCAAGAAGCTTTACATGGCAGTTTTAACTGTCTGAAGTTTGCCATCGTCTGGAGAGAGGTGTCGGTGGAACAAAAATATTAATTTAATTGAAAAACATTCTGTCTGTGCTGGAAGTTGAATACGAGCTACATCGGTTCCTTGTCTTACGAGCCACACACTCTACCTAGTAGGCTACGGCCGCTTATGATAGCTACACGCAATAATATCTCACCATACATGTAATAATATGATAAAATCTGAACTGAACATTTCGTTTAAATTTTAAACTATACGAAATATTCTTAAGAAATTCAGTAAGGCTTAAAGTAGTAAATTTCTGTTTCTTTAAGAATTTTCTTTTAATTTTGTCCAAGAACATAGTTTGCAATTTTATGAATAAAAAGTGGCTATTTGCAAAAGTTCTTTATTTAACAACATCCATCTTTTTGCATCACCGGAGGGCCTCGAAAAAATTTACCTTGCCCACATACAATTTAAGTCTTGCCTCGCTACTGAACAGTACATCATCGAAAGATTATATTGTTTATATATATAAAAAAAGTCGATTTTATAAAAATTATAAAACACCGGCCTGCCTTAAGGGTCATTCCATATTAAATCAAACAATGTTAAAATTTTAAGTCTCAGATTAGAGTGATTTTTTTAACAGCATTTTGAATAAAGTTCATAAAAAATTTAACGCCAAAAAAAATTCTAATTTGATGTAGAATCACAAGTATAAGTATATTATAAAAATAGTCACTCAAATCGGATACATAAAATTTTAACATTGGGATATGGAATGTTCCTTAAGCAACTTTAGTTCTTATAATTTAAATACGATCTTATAGCCAACAATTTAGGCAAATTCAAAGATAGGAGATCTGAAGTGGCAAGTGACACTCAATCGAATCTACTGCTATCCTATCAGGTATATTACTAATAGCATTATCAATTGATGCATCACTTTTCGGTCGCGTTACTGAAGTATGCAAATTCATAAAGTTGAATTATCACAATTATATGGCTACTTATACTAACATACTGATTGTTTACTTGAATGTTTTATATTCCATAAATTACTGTCTTTAAATGTTAAAACTGCGGATTGCAATAAAAAAAAGTAATATTTTTTTTAGCATTTTTAAAGTTAGAGTAGATTTTTGCGCCCCCGTCACAATGGCATGGTCTGCTTCGCCTGCCCCTAAGACAACTTACGGATGTTAAGAAGTATTTCCCGAACTTGTTTGGAATTAATTTTTTTTCTGCTGTGTACTCTTTTATCTACTTACTGACCTTATACAACATTGATAAAATTTAATATTCACTTAAATCTGTGATTATGAAATCCTCAACATCTTGTTGAATTTCAGGCTGTTGTTGTCATTTAAGATTCATTTCTTTGTTTACAAAATGCAAATGATTTTACAAGAGAATATTTACTTTTATCCTTTAAGAGGAAGAACTACACTATCCACTCTTTGCATCTGGAGGCTTAAGGTTCCGGCCTACTTTAAAATAAGTATCTATAAAATTAAAACCACTCACTGAATATAAACTTCATTAATTTTGTTTTAAGAAAACATCCATGGAAATTCTTAGCTTTTAAAATATTCCGTGCACTACAATTAATGTTCCTCTTAATCCTTCTTAGAGTGCCATCCTTCTCACTCATTTTAAATTCCTGCCACATCCTTTGGACTGGCTTTTAAACATGTCTGTGCGTCTGTTGCCCCAAAGAGTAAGTCAGGTGTTTCGTTCACTTTCGTTTCGCTGTTTCTTCGCTTGATTTATTGTCCATTTGGGAGCACAATTAATCCCCGAGTGCGACACGCAGTTTCTGCCCGAAATAGATGCACGCTCACTCACACATTCACACAATAAGAATATCTGAAATAATAGCTTCTTCAATAAAAGAGAAACACTTACATCGACATTAATTCCGGACACAGGAAACACTAACGTTGGTGGAGATTCTTTCGGCACGTATCTATAGAATTCTTCCGATCCAAAGTACCAGCGCACAGAGTACAGGGCCGCCTGCAAGGAAGAGGAAAGAATTAGTGACGAATTACAGCGCAATTATTTTAATTATTCGCGCAATTCACACAGCAGCAGAAGCTGTTTTTCGTTTCTGGAGTCGCCAGAGACACAGTCACCGTAACGGTAACAGGACTGCGCGTAGCACCAATATTGAGATGGTTGTATGTAGATGGAAGAAAGATATGAATGAGTATTACCTGTTCCAAGTCGTATTGACATGACAATGTTGCTGCATTGCCCATGATGACTGCTTCTGGCACGAAGATCTTTAGGTCCTTGAGGCAGAGCGCTGTTATCGGAAAGGAAAGAAGAAGGTCAGTATATTTCGATGTAAAGGATACGTTTACGTAAATACGATAAAAAGTGTTTTGGTCAGCACAATCTTCGCATCAAATTAATGGACGCTTAATTTTGACAGATTGTATCCGACAATTGTTTGGAAATAAATTAAAAAATGAAGCTAGTTTTTTCATTTTTTTTTTGTGGAAATGACATGAATTGAGTTATTAAAAAAATTACATCATTAAATCGGCGGGCATAAAAAATAGATGCCACATCCAGCATGTGACATGTAACACAAATACATACTGAGATAAAGTGATTGTGTGAGTGTATGTGGCTGACACATAATTAAGGATATGTATTGAGGACGGGAAGCATTTCAAAGGATAGTGTCGGAGCCATATTCAGAGCGCGTTGCACTGCTGTCATTGACAATGAAAACAAAAGCAACAGCAACGGTAACGCAAAAGCAACATTATTATCTGCAACACTAACAACCCCAACACTAACAACCCCAACAACAACAACAACAACAACAGCAATGGACATGGCCGGCAATAAAAAAATTGCATTTTGATAATAATCACATTATCATAAAATAATGAAACTGTGGAAATTAAAAATTGATTAATACTGCGTGCCACACAATTATTCGAGTTGTTGCAACAACGTGGCAATTATGCGGCTCCATTGCGGGTGTATTAAGTGAATAAATCAGCAGACGGACGAAAATCGTGCTGCTTGCTCCTCCAGCGCATCCAGTGTCGATTGTTCGCACGGTGCAACGTTTTCGTGCCAGCAATGGACAAAAACAAAAAGAACTCAGCTTTATGGAATAACAAGTACCCGCACCAACCATTCAAATGAATTTCCACTAGAGAATTTTATTTAATTTTGCAAAGAAAGTTATGCATAGTTCTTTCAAGTTTACCGATTGTGAGCCGTGTTGCTAAGCCAGTGCTTTTCGATGCTGAAGCAATAAGCTTTGTTTTTAAAAAAACAATTATTAAACATTTTTTAATGAAGCCTTTCACGCCCTTTTTGCATAAATAGCAAATAGAGAATATATTATCAAAAAACTAACGGCCTGCAAAATTCCGTTGCAAAGAACTTTATTGTCGTTTTATGCAAACACTGCGTGTAGCTTGACGCCCTTTTTGCACCCAACTGTTTTCCATATGATATGGGCGTGTGGCAAAACAAATATATTTGAGTAATTTTAACAGCTATTTGATAGTGTTGGCCAATTATTAATGGCTAGGAGTGAGGAGAAGACGAGTTAGATTTCTATCGGACCCAAAAAAGGTGTTTATCAAATATACCCATCGTATAACACTGTTCGTTTGTATGAAATTAAATGAAAATGTCTATTACCTCCAAGTTTTTTCCAAATTTCATTTTCTAAAAGCGAGAGGTTATGTTTATAAGCAAAATAAAAATCCAAAAGTTAGACCTTTTTTTATTGCAAGAAAAACCTTTTTCCCTTTTTTTCTATTTTTAAGACTTTTGATTTTGTTGCTTTTCATTGATAATTCATTCGTAATGCCTCAAAACAAATTAATTTAAGATCTGGCATAGATCATCTTCTGTATTTTTTCCCACAGGATTCAAATCTTTACTTTTCGATGATTTTTGATTTGATCTCAACTCTGTAAGTTTGAAAAAACCGTATAAAACTTTTAAAAATAAAGAAATTTCCGAGTCGAGTGAGGCTTTGTTTTTGTTGCCTTTGCATGGAAGCTCATGTCTGTTCTAATTTTTTGGCGAATTCAAATTATTGATTTTGGTGTTTAGTATTCGCAGTAAGAAAATTTATTTTAAAAATATAGTATACTAGCTGATATACCCGATGTTACTCGAGAGTCACTTATATAAACATTTTAACATACACTTCTCGATTAAATGTTTTTTTAAATCGGGAATAATGAAAAACATGTTGATTTTTATTTGAATTTTATTTTATTTAATTTTATTTTATTTAATTTTTTTTATCTACCGTTAATTTTTTTTATCTACCGTTAGAAAGGTAATTGAACGAACATTAATCCAAAAAATTTTAGGAAAATTTTTGTTGTTAGTGGTTCCATCTCTTGCGGTGAGCTAATTGAATTCAAAGAAGGCGTACGAAAAACATATTTTAAAAATTAAAAAGAATTAAAAGTAAAGTTTATATTTACTTAATCTTAAAGCAAGCACAATTACCTTTTCAACAAAAAAAAAATTATGGTGGAACTCAATGCGTCCTTGAGATATGGACATTTCAACGTCTAAACAAAGATTAATATTAAAAAACATATTGAACTTTTTAACAAATAAAAATTTTAATGAAATATATTAAAAACAGCGGAGTTATTGGCATTAAAAGTAAAAACTTTGATTTTCATATAATTTTTTTCTCATTATTAGCTATCAATGTTTTATGAAAATTCGTTGTGCTAAAAATGATTGTACCTACTAAAATTTCTATTAGCTGCGTTTTTTTCATTGGAGATCAGGATCATATAATCGCAACTGCAAGCAAAGCAAAAACAACAAAAAGTCCAGCAATTGAGCTAGACATTTAAATTGATCCAATTCTATGTTTTTAAGTGTTAATGACGCTAGATGACGCTGCGACTGAAAAAACTGGCAGTACTGCATTATTTTACTTTTTAAAAGTTTGGTAGCAATAGCATTTTCGCAAAATATTTCGCAAAACTTATCTGCTGGCTGTATAATAACATCAGATATTCTTCTAGAAGCAGAAAATAGCGCCACCTGTCTGTAATCCCAAACGTGTGGGGTTAAATTTGAAGAAACTTTTGAAAAAACTGTATTCAGCTTTTCACCGCAAGGTGTAAGTATAGTCTGTACCCACACATCTTACAAATGTGGCGCCATCTATCTGTGAATTTAACGCACAGATCAAAACTAATGAAATAATTGTGCTGACCAGATGCGCATATGTTTTATTATATCGCCATATAGCTAAAACTGATAACATGAAAATGTTAACTTTAACAGCATTCTTATTCACAGTCATTTTTTCGATAAAATTATGATATATATAACACATTTAAAGTACCATTGATAAAGAACTAAGTGACAACGGTGACACAATACTGAGAAAAAAATAGAGCCATCACAACAAAACAAATTTAACAGGAAAGGGGCGGGGGGTGGGGAGGCAAAAATAAGTAGATCACTATAAAGAAGATTTTATATGATCCGAAATAATCGTAACTACTTTAGACACACAACTGCATTCTTAGAGATAAATGTGGACGTTCAAACTGTATAGAGAATTCTAACACAAAACTAAGTTTTTTTATTAATAGTCTGGTATGAAAAAATAGATTTTTAGCCATAACTTTTGATTGGAAAGAGATATTGGGGTAATTTTTTCACATAAATTATTTTTGAGACTTGAATTTTTTGTAAAAAATATAAAAACAACATTTTGGAAAAAATAAATTTCGCGAAAAAAATCAAAGGGGGTCCCTTGTTGTTTTGATGACAAAAACAGTAAAATAATTTTTGCGCTTAGCTGGAAGAATTTTTGCAAATAAATGCTATGTCATATGAAAGGTAGTCAGATTTGCTGTTTTTAATTGATTTCATTTTTACAACAACAACAATTTTTGAGTAATTTCTTGAGTAAAAAGTCAATATTTTGAACCTTTTTTGGCATACTCATAAAACATATATACACTGACTTAACGGTACAGTTCAACTTATTTTTGTGAAGTGATTTTATTGAACTTTTGAACAAAAAAAAATTTTAATGAAATATATTAATGGACAGCGGAGATATTTGCATCGAAAAACCAAACTTTGATTTTCATGTCGTTTTTTTCTCACGATGTTTTATGAAAAAGTCATTGTACTGAAAATTTCTTCAATTTTAAAGATATGTGAGTGTTTTTGATGTCAAAATAACAAAAAATTTTTAAAATTAAATATACAAAAATCTTCGATACTAAAAAGTTTTATAATAAAAAAATTACTGTTAGTTGAAAAATTTCAGAGGGGGCGTGGCAAAAACTAAGTATGTAGCATTTTAAGTTGGGATAAACTTAATATGTGTACCTAGTTTGAGCAAAATCCGTTGAGCCGTTTAGATTTGTATAAAGGCCACACAAACAAACAAACAAACAGAAAATGAGTTTTATTACTATAGATTTTAGGATGGTTAATTGTATTTGCGATAGCTTGTATGTGTTTATGTAGATTTACTTATATATTCTTCATGATATAATATAATTTTTATTATTAAAATAAATAATTTATAAATCCAAACTATTCTACACAACTATAGCTCTCATCAACTTTAGGTAATAACCTTCATGACTTTTTGACACCATACAGTTTTTACATTTTAAGATCACAGTGTACTGCTTCCATAGCCTGTTCCAAATAATATCCAAGACTTATTAAAATAATAATCTATATATATAAAAATGGATGTATGTATGTATGTGGGTATGTGGATATGTGGGTATGTGGCTATATCACGTATAGACTCCAAAATCGCTGAACCGATCTTTATGAAATTTTCAGGGAAACTGAAGCCACATCTTGAGACTGTTCCTGTGGGGTTTGGTAACGATTGGACGAGGGGGCGTGGTACCACCCATACAAGCCAAATTGGCGCTATCGATCACAAACCAATAAAAGGATATATATCAGACGGTTTCAATCGTAAAAAACTAAGATTTGGTAATTTTGTTCAAATAGTTATTGTCGGTAACTGTACATAAAATGGGCGTGGTCGTAATATAAATACGCCTACTTTTTCGAAATCATGGCAATTCCTGAGTTCTACAGATTTTTACAGTGAAACTTGCTGTATAGGTGCTCCAAGAGGCGGTCACTATACATAAATGTTTTCACGCCCACTTTTACCGCCCACAAATCAGTATCTATATACATAAAAAGCAAAACGATGTGTGTCTGGATGTGTAATGTCTATAGACTCCAAAACTACCTGAAATTTTGGCAGTCGATTTGTTGCAGGTACGAGATGGTTGAGGAAAAAAATTGCCACACCCCCCTGTAACCACCACCAAATCAATAAAAATGTTATATTTCAGTCGGTTTGGGTCGTATAAGGCTAAAATTTGGTAATTTAGTATGTACGGTTACTGTCGACAACTGTACTAAAAATGAAAATGGTTTATTTCAGACGGTTTTGGTCGTATAAGACTAAAATTTTGTTCTTTGGTTTGAGTAAATACTGACAGTAACTGTACGAAAAATTGGTTTCCACACCAATGGGCGTGGTCGCAATATATATACGCCAACTTTTTCGAAATCATGGCAATTCCAGAGTTCTACACATATTTATAGTGAAATTTGCTGTGTAGGTGCTCCAAGAGGCAGTCACGATACATAAATGTTTTCACGCCCACTTTTACCGCCCACAAATCAATATCTGTCTATATAAAAATTAATCGTGATTTGTTCGGATGCTTAATACTTGAAAATGACTGGACCAAATTAGATACTTCCTTCTACGAGTTTGTTCGTAACTGCTACGCAAAGGTTTACGAAAAAATAATGCTACACCCCTTTTATCACCCACAAATCAATAAATATGGTATATTTAAGACGGTTTTGGCCGTATTAAATTAAAATTTAGTAAACAAGTTCGTGTGATAACTGTCATTAAATTTAATAAAAACGGGCGTGGTCACTCTTATTCTACGCCTACTTTTAAGAAAATATCAAAAACTTCGAAACTATTGGTCCGATTGAGCTGAAATTTTATAAGTGGCTTTGTTTTGAATACGAGATGGTTTAAGAAGAAATGCCACACCCCCTTCTACGTCCCACAAATAAATAAAAAATTTGTGTTATCGAATAGCTTTATAGTTATGAGTCGCACAGCTTAGAAATTCGGTATTCGACCACAATCTAGACGTACCATTTCAGTGATGAAATTTTATGGGAGTTGGTCAAGGGGGAGTTGGACCTCCCATACAACAAACTTTGTGTTATCGAATATCTTTGAAGTTATAGGAATTCAGCTTTGGAAATCAGTTTTTGGCCTCAATTTACACATGCAGTTTCAATGATTTTATTTTATGGGCGTTTGACAGGGAGGCGTGACAATCTCCCTTACAACCCAAATTTGCGATATCGAATTTCTTTGAAGTTATAGGTTGACAGTGTAAGAATTCCATATTCGACCTAAATTTATACATGCACTTTCATTACTTACATTTTATGGGTAGGGCACAGAGGAGTGGCACTTCCCTTACAACCCAACTTTGTGCTTTCAAATAGCTTTAGAGTTATAGGTCGCACAACGCCGGAATTCAGTATTCGACCTCAATTTAGACAAGCTGTTTAACTGATAACATTTTATGGGTCTTTGACAAGGGAGAGTGGCAGCAACGCGCCGGGTTTTAGCTAGTTGTATATACAAATATAATTCCTTGTTCATTGAAAGCACAAAATTCGGGTATATGTTAAAAAATAATTTGCATCTTTGGACTAATAGGTATTCCTAAGTCCATAAAACTTTTTTTCAATTTCTGTATACAGTCTTTATATTTAGGATCTAAATTTTTGGTGAAACAGGCATTCACGTTTTATGTTTTTTGAAATAATCAGCAAATTTAATCGGTAATAGTGGTATGTTAACACAATTATTGAAATATTTTATAAGTTTTTTTACAGATCCTGATTTTAGCCAATTTTCATAATTATTTTTACATTGATTGACCCTCCTAAAACAGCCACAATCTTTTAAATCATTTTTGCAGATATCGCAGTAAGGACAAGGATGAAAACAAGCATTTGTCTGCAAACCACAGGAAATCATAATCATCTTCGAATCATCATCATTAGTTTTTAATTTTGACCAAACTAGAGAGATATTTGTATAATTTTCTTGGACACTTGGTGCCCTAAAAATTATGAATAGTGTTTTGACTCCAGAGTCGGCGAACTTTTTGTTATACATTTTCGTTTTACTTTTCATCTCTGGCTCTTGATACTGGAGTAATGGTGGAACTTGTAATGACATACAAAATTTCAAAAACCCTCCACCATTATCAATACCAAATTTAACACGTACATCATGTACACTACGAGTTTTAGATACAAATTCAATTAATCCATTCAAATTTTTACACACAGCACCTTTTTCTGGCATTTCAATTACAGTATTATTTTTCTCTTTCACAAATTTAATATCACAAATTTCAAAATAATCGTCGAGCATATGCGAGTCCTTATTAGTCTTTTCTTTAAACTTTTTCAACCTTAATTGAATTATTACATTTCGTACGTATAGGTTTTGCTATGCCAATTGTTTTGTTACAACTTAAATTATAATTTTTTAAGCGCGTCACTAGAAAAAATATTAACTGTAGGTTTTTTACGAGGTTTTAAAATGACTTCGATCGGCTTTCCCCATTTTTGTGAAAGGGTTATTTTGGTATGATTTTCGATTGGTGATGAATTTTCACAGTGAGCTTTAGGAATCGCAAACTCTTTTAAAATGTGCGAGGCAGCATGTTGTTTCTCTTCGTCATTTTGAAACAGATTTCTTTGGACATTATACAACAATGTCGTGGAGTTACGTTTATGATTTATTCCTTTTGCATTTGGAGTACAGCACTAGAAACACCGCTTTTTTATTTCTTATTATATAATTTAGTATTTGGAATACTTTTAACTGTAATGCACAAATGACATTTATATGTATCACTGGTACTAGATCGTAAGGTTCGTCTGATGGAAATTCATTTTTTATGCTATTTTCTAAAGAGATTTTCGGAAGCTGCGTTCTTGATTCTCTTATTTTTATTCCTTTGTAAATATACACTTTACAAGATGGAGACACTACAGTCGGTAAGCGATCATCATTTAGATTAACATTAACAAGATTTTTCACTATTGCTTTCAAAGCACCGTTAATTTCAATAATTTTTTTTTCGATTTCTGGCAACAAAATAAATCTATTTTGATTCTGTTTCCATCGTGGTCACAAACTCATTTATAATTTGGATAGATCATATTACAGCTCTTATGCCCTGTTTAGGTAAAACAAACGATGCGTCTATTTCACGAACGCATCGTCCAACAGGCGGCAATCAGCTGTTTTGGATCCATGTATGAAGATTGTCAGATACAAACGAACACAGCTGACTCAGTTACGAATGAAGACGTTACCTCTGTATAAAGTTGTGTCTTTGTAAGCAAAAAAAATCCGAACAAATCGTCAAAATCTGACGAGAGCAAAATTATTATCGTTCTGAAAATAGAAGTTGCTACTAATAGATTTGGAGCTAGTAGAGCAAAAGCAGATGAAAAATGGAGCGCCATTTGCTAAAGTAAACTTCTACGGTCTTCCTTAAAGAAGTGCACACAATCTAGTTGAGAGCAGAAGCTATCGCAATCAATTAAAAAGCAGTTTCATTTCTACCAAAAGTCAACAATTCAATAACCAAAACAGATGATGCAATAAGTATTGCCACCTATTAAAAAATGCTAGTAATATGTACAGTGGCGAACAAAACTTTTGGCACAGCAAGTATTTATAAATTTGCACCCGTTTTAAAGCCATATCCGGCAGTCTATAGGTAAAAATATGGTTGCTCCAACATAACTCATTTAATTAACTAAATAACGCAGAAATTTTCATTTCAATATAGATTTTCAATAGTTTTTTAAAAATCATTAAGTAACAAAAATCAAGATTTCAACGCACAAAACTATTGGCACACCTTATTCAAAATCTTAAAAAACTATAAACTGCAGTAAAGTTAATATTTTCTGGGTAAGCCCTTTTGCTTGATAACGGCTTCTAAACGTCTTGGCATTGAATGCACCAAATTTTTTGTGTTCGCTCCTCAATTTTTTGACATTCTTCCATCAACGCCTGCTTTAGCTCAGACTTGCTTGTAATTGGTCGCTTTTTTACGCGTCTATCCAGTTCCTCGCACAAATGCTCAATCGGGTCAGGAGAGTGCGGTGGGTGTGGTAGAACATGTGGGGTATTATATGTTAATTATTATATGTTACATACGTACGTCATTAGCTGAATGTTCGGGTCGTTATCTTGTTGAAACGTAAATGAGCTTGGTAGATTTAACTTATCACAACTTTTGTTAAGGTTTTCCTTCAAAATTTTCAAATATACCACTTCGTCCATAATACCATCTATGAAAACCAGCTCACCTACACCCGCAGCCGACTGGCAGCCCCACACCATTACGCCTCCTCCGCCGTGTTTAACTGTTGGCGCAAGGTTTTTTTTCGTATGCTGTATTGGGCTTTCTCCATACAGTAGTGCGACCATCGGAGCGGAAAATATTAAACTTACTTCCATCTGACGAGAGCACTTATTTTGACCAAAACGCTTATTTTGGTTGACTAAACTTATGAGTGGTTTACGTCGAGCAACTCGAGTATTATATCCGGCCTCGTGCAGCACTCTTCTGACCGTCATGGGATGAATATTCTTTCCAAGATCTTGTCTTACTTCAGCGGCAGTCTGTGTTGATGTTTTTTTGGGGTCTAGTTTTATTTTTCTGACTAACTGGTTGCAATCACGACCATTTAAAATTCGGGGACGGCCACAAGGTTTTGCGCTTTCGAAATTGGATTCTCCTTTAAACCGATTTACAATACTTCGATTTGTAAAACGACTTCTGTCCATTATTTCACCTATCTCAGCATAAGATTTCCCTTGATTGTGCAATGTATTATTATTTTGAGCTGAGATTCGTTAGATTCTTTTTGTTTCAGACTCATTTTAGGCTTTTATTTCTATTTTATTTATTAATTTGTTATTAATTCATGTGTAATAACTAAGCCTTCTTTGGCCAATTACTCTATTACAAGACGTATTAGTTTGAGTTTCTTAAGCTAAAACAATATTGTGTCTTACAATTACTTATAAACTATTTATTAATTTTAATTGAAATGCACAAATCCAGAGCGGCTTCCCTATCAACGAAAATTTATTCTCAGAAAAAAAAAGTTAAGGTAAGATATTTACTCCCAATTTTATTAGTTAAATATTAAAAATTAGTTGTATCAACCATATTTTAAGTGGAGAAAGAAAATATCTTTATTAGTTGAGAAAGTATGACCATTGCATCAGCGACAAATTAAAAAAGAAAGAAAAATATTTTTAAGCTACATGAAATTTTAATTAAGCAAAGCAAAGTGTCCCTATTAAACATTCACATAGCATTGCCAAGAGAGTATTCCAAAAGCTTGCCTCTAAACGTAGCAGGTGTAGCCAAAAAAGTGCGAAAGCCTAGTGGTAACTTATTCGAACAACGGGCTATTCTAATTAGAAATTAATGTTCAAATAAGGACGATGAGATTCGTGGAATAACAATTTGTGTGTTTCTAGGTGAACGTGAGAAAAAAAATTTATGCGCTAAGTATAACGGGATGTTAGTTTTGACAATTTTGTAAAAGCAAAGTATCAAGCCAATTTTTATAAAATTATTCCAAGAACATTTTACGAACTTCAAAACGTATGGGGATATATGTTACCGCCAATGAACACCATAAACAAAGCGAACTATTTTGTTAAAAATTACTTCAATTTTTTTGATCTTGTAAGAGACAGTACCAGAATAAATCGCAAGACCGTAAGTTAAGTTGGACATCGTAAGCATGTGAGCTATTTTATACTTGATGTGGAGAGGTAGAAACAAGTTAGTGCTATATAGTTTTCTTAATGTTAAATTAATTCTGCCACTGAGGCTATCTATCTGTGTGTCAAACGATAGCTTATTATCAATAATAACGCCAAGGCATTTTATACTATTAACAAAAAGAATTCGTTCATTGTTTATACGGATATCTACATTGTAATTCAATTTTTTGAAAACAAACTGAACACTACAACTTCAAAAACTATTTGGTTGGTAATTACGGTAAATTATAGCAAATGTTTATGTTAATAGTGTTGAAAGATATACGAAAATTAAGAAATAAATCAAATGGCTGTCTGAGTGTGCCAATAGTTTTGTGCGTTGCAATCGCGATTTTATTTACTAAATAAGTTATAAAAAACTATCAAATATATATTTTTAATCCAAAATTTCTGCAATAGTTAAATAATTAAAGGATTTATGTGGGAGCAAACATTTTTTTACCAATAGACTGTTTGATATGGCTCTAAATTAGGCTCCAGGTTAAAAATACTTGCTGTGCCAATAGTTTTGTTTGGCACTGTATACAATTTTCAAGATTTTTGTCAGTTTTACGCTATATACTGAACTTTTACAATCTGGCAATAATGTTTTTGACAAGTACTGACGTTGGAGTATTTCAAAAACGTAAGCAACGTAATGTTGGACGACGACGCAAGAAAAAATTACAAAGACCCATTTTAGGACGATCACGTCGGAAAACGAACGAAGCTTGTCACGAAGGCTTCGTTTTACCTAAACAGGGCATTAATCACGAAAATACTGCGAATACTAAACACCAAAATCAATAATTTGAATTCGTCAAAAAAATTAGAACAGACATGAGCTTCCATGAAAGGCAAGAAAAACAAAGCCTCACTCGACTCGGAAATTTCTTTATTTTTAAAAGTTTAATACGGTTTTTTTCCTGCGGTTTGAATCCTGCGGGAAAAAATAGAGAAGATGATCTATGCCAGATCATAAATTAATTTGTTTTAAGGCATTACGAATGAATTATCAATAAAAAGCAAGAAAATCAAAAGTCTTAAAAATAGAAAAAAAAGGGAAAAAAGGTTTTTTTTTACAATAAAAAAGCGCTAACTTTTGGATTTTAATTTTGCTTGGAAACATATCCTCTTAGATATTCTTTTAGAAAATGAAATTTGGAAAAAACTTGGAGGTAATAGACATTTTCATTTAATTTCATAAAAACGAACCGTGATATCTCAAAAAAAGTTTTTATTTAAATAAGATTTAAATAATATTAGAGTAAGGAAATATAGTTACATATAGTTGAATGAAACTAGTCTAAAGATATGCAGATATTTGGTCAATATAGTGTTAGTGAGTGCTAGGGTTAAGTAACGAGTGAAAGACACTTGAATGTTTTTGCAACACAATCGTCTTTCTATTTGTTTTCTTTTAGAAGGGCCAGTGATGGAAGCGAGTCAACCGCTTGTCAAAAGACAAAACATCATTAAATTTTTCTAAACTGAGAAAAAACATGAGATTTATAAAACTTTTGTAATCAAAAATAGTATGTATCAAATAAATAGTTTGTTCCGCCAATTTAATAAAAATGCAAGTAAATAAATCAATAAAATTGACAGTCTTGTTATTCACTTCAATTATAAAGTGTTTAGGCATTTTTATATTACTCTGTATCATTACTATTGACGATTTAGGTCTCAAAGAGAGCTGCAAAAAATATTTCAAACAACACCCAAATCGAAAATTACTTTAATACCACAATTGACCTGAACACAAAGTGTTGCTTTATCAAAGATCTGCATGCATACCGAAATTTTATCAAAATCAAAAAAAGTGATGAAAGGTGTTTTATGTAAAAAGGGCATCTGACAAGTTATTTTAAAATAACGTAATGTAATGAATATCTTTAAAAATATAATAAACAAATTTGATCACTCACTGCAATAAACTTCAGCATTTATTATAAAAAAACATCAGCCCAATTGAACCATTAGCTTACGAGCTATAAGCTTTCAACAACTTTAGACTCGATCTTATCGAAACATAGCCCTTTCTGCATCCAATGCATCAATTGTCATATCCGATATTTAGGAAATGACTTACAGACCTTTAAGTTTTTTCTCAAAGGAAAGGTCTCCGCGTGTCACTCTCCGATTTTAATGAGCTTTGACTATGTGATAGAAGACAAAATTCTAAGGCTGAAGTTTTTTAATATCTGCTAAGTTCAAGGACACAGCTTATAAAATGGCGTTCGAAAATTCGCCCTTTCTACAGCCCGTTCTGCATCCAATGCATCAATTGTCATATCCAATATTTAGGGAATCCCTTAAGGACCTTTAAGTTTTTTCTCAAAGGAAAGGTCTCCGCGTGTCACTCTCCGATTTTAATGAGCTTTGGATATGTGATAGAAGACAAAATTCTAAAGCTGACTTTTTTTTATATCTGCTAAGTTCAAGGACACAGCTTTCAAAATGGCGTTCGAAAATTCGCAAAAAGTACGTTTTTCGCAATAACTTAAATTTTACATATTGAAACATACACAAATTAGGCATCAAATGAAAGGTACTGAAATTTCACGTCGTTTGGTATATATTATAAAACATTTTTTGTTGTTGTTGATTTAAATAAATTTTTGCTCATATCGTATGATTACGTAACCGTTTCCTTACCATACCATACTTGTGTATGTGGATCCTTATACAATTTAGTAATTTTTTGTACTTTAAAGTTTTTTAATCAAAAATTATTTTTAAAAAATGCAAAATTGTGTAAATATTGATTATTAAAATGTTATTATTATATTAAATAAAGTATACAGTATGGGTATCAAAAATTTTTCTCTTTTAAACAAACAATTTAACGGTAAATGTTAATATTTTATAGGGCTGCCATATAAAAGTGGTTTAATATGAACATTTTGTTCCCACAAAACACCTTAAATTTTTTTAAATCTTCATAATAAAAAATACATTTTCTGAACTTATTTTCAATACTTATAAATTTGATTTTTTTTTTGCGAAAAATCTCAAAAACTTTACCCTAAAATCAAAATGATAAGTTTGTAAGTGAATAGCTGTTTCAATTTCTAATGGATTTGCTCCATTTAAATAATACTTTATTTAAGTTAGATTAAGAATTTGTCGACTAATTTGTCTCAAACTAACTCTACGTATATATATATGTTTCTTTCTTAAATAAGCTTTTAAATTGTAAAGGGGCTTACTAGGCTGTGTCGCAACAACTGCTTTAAACAGCGAGGTAATGTATGTGCAAAATTTGAGCAAAATCAGACCAGCCCTTTAGATTTGTATAAAAATAAAGAAAAACCAGCAAACAAACAGAAAATGAGTTTTACAGATATAGATAAGCAAGTGTATGAAAAAAAGCATTTTCAGTTGCAACTTTTTATTGGTAAGAGATATTAGGATTATTTGTTCTCTTAAATTATTTGTAAAGCATTCTTTTATTCTAAAAAATATAAAAACAGCATTTTTTAAAAACTTATTTTTGCCGAAATAATCGAAGGGGTAGCCTTGTTTTTGGTGACAAAAACAGCTAAATATTTTTTATGTAAATAAGAAGAAATTTTTGTAAATGAATTAAGTGCCAAAGGATAGGTGGCCAATTTTTAGTTTATATTCTTTTTGCAACAAAAACAACTTTTGGTATATTTTTTTAATAAAAACTGAATATTTTAGACTTTTTTTGAAAAAAAAAAAAAAAAAAATTTAAATATGAATGCTAAGCACTATTGAAATAATTTTTGTCAAATTATTTTATTTAGCTTTGAGGGAAAGAAGAAATCAATTAAATGTATTAAAAAACAACGGAGATATTTACATCAAAAGTCAAAACTTTCAATTTCGGATTATTTTTTTTTCATTCTAAGGCAATGAAATTATGTCAAAAAATTACGGATAAAGAAGAGAACGAATAGAATAGATTGTAGTTTATCCAGAGCAGAATGAATAAAGAAACAGTATTGGAAAAGAAAGAACTTGTTTTTTTGTTAAAATCAGAAAATATTTTTCGTATTTAATTAAAGACAACAAATACACCAGATAAAATTTAAAAAATAAAAATGCAACAAAGCAATCTAAAACATTTAAACTAAAAAATTTTTCAATTTTCATTTAGCGACATTTTACTTCAAACAATCGAATATAACCTCACATACAAGGAATAATCTTTTTATTCTACCTTAGCTGATAGTATAAAAAGAACGCGTATGGAATATTCCGTAAGAATAAAGAAATACAAAAAGAATATTCCGGATAATCAAAACTGAATAAAGAAACAAAAACAGTCATTCCAAGCGTCTGGTATGAATAAAGAAATACAGCCATAGTTTTATGAATGTGCGAACTTTTTTGGTGTCAAAAGAACAGAATTTTTTTATTATTTCACACAAAAAAAATTTTTAAATCACTTTGAAAGGTCATTTTGTTTTCATATGAAACGATTTTGTATTAAACATTTATTGTATGAAGTACTTCCATATTTTTCAAGATATGTGCAAAATTTTGATGTCAAAAAAGGAAATATTTTTTTTCATTACATGCCTACAAAAATATCTACACTTATGTTGAAATGTCGTTGTTTTTAAAGAAAAATAATTCTTTGAAATGAATAATGTAGTATTTTTAATTTTTTTGTGCAACATTTATGTACTTTGGCACCAAATATCTAACGGCACATTTAAGAACGCTTTAATCGTAAGTTTTGTACTA
The DNA here is from genome assembly GCA_963920525.1 of Dichetophora obliterata. Classification (NCBI taxonomy): domain Eukaryota; kingdom Metazoa; phylum Arthropoda; class Insecta; order Diptera; family Sciomyzidae; genus Dichetophora; species Dichetophora obliterata. Next base: position 245,626,655 of record OY986435.1, on the reverse strand, counting down.
TAAAAAATAGTTATAAAAAATTTGAGTAAGTACTGGTTTTTGGAAAAATTTCATAATTTATAAGCATATTTAAGAAAGAAAAATAAATATACGTAGAGTTAGTGAAAAACAAATTAGAAGACATATTCCTTATCTTAATTAAACAAAGTATTATTTAAAATATAAATGGAGCAATTATATTAGATATTAAAAGAGCAATTCACTTACAAACTTATCATTTTAATTTTGAGGCAGATTTTTTAGATTTGTCGCAAAAAAAAAATCAAATTTATAAGTTTTGAAAAAAGTTCAAAAATGTTTTTGAACGATTTATATATTTACAAGAGTTAATATGAAGATTTTAAAAAAATTTAAAAGTGTTTTGTGGGAATAAAATGTACACATAAAACCACTTTTATGTATACATTCCAATAAAATATTAACATTTACCGTTCAATTTGAAAACAAAAAGTTAATTCTAACAAAAACAACATTTTTGATACCCATATTGTGTACTTTATTAAAAATAATTATTACATTTTTACAATCAATACTTACACAACTGTGCATTTTTTAAATATTTAAAAATTAATTTAAAAAAAAATTTATATAACAAAAAAAACTCAATTATATAAGGATTCTCATACACAAGTATGGTAAAGAAACGGTTACGTAATCAAAACAATATGAGTAAGAATTTGTTTAAATCAACAACAACAAAAAAACTACAACAAAATTGTTTTATAGCATATACCAAGTGACGTGAAATTTCAGTACCTGTCATTTAATGCCTAAATTGTGTATTTTTTTGCAAATTTTCGAACGCCATTTTGAAAGCCTTAACCTTGAACTTAGCAGTTATAAAAGAAAAATATTTGTTACCAATTATGGAGGGGGTGCCCAAGTCTTACAATTTCCCCCTCTTAAGTTTCGATTTAACATGAAGCCTCGAGCGAAATTGTCGCCACGCGCAAATAATGCCTGAAACATTTTTGACCCACCATCCATTTATCGACGAAATTCAATGTCTAGAAAACAATGGGCAGAGTCTTTAATAAAATATACTAAAATAAACTGGCCATTTCAGTCCTTGGAAAGACTTTGACCTAGCTTCTGTTGATCAATTGTGTTGTGCGAGTTATTAAATGTTTGATCACAAATGATCGAGAACTGGACCTACGTGTTTTATGCCGTATCCGAACGGCTTTTGCTGTCAAGAAGCTTTACATAGCAATTTTTAATCTCTGAGGTTTGCCATTGTCTGCAGAGTGGTGACGACCGAACAGAAAAATTAATTCAACTGAATAAAACTTTTCTGTCTGAGCTGGAATTGAACCCGGGCTACCGCGGTTCTTTAGCTTAGGGGCCACGCACTCTACCCACTAGGCTACGGCCGCTTAGGTTAATACGATTAAAAAGCTCGTTCATTCAACTGAATGGAGGTTGAAAGGATTAAAGGGTTCGTTATTAAACTATTAGCGCAGTATATACAACGGAGTGCTACAATCAAGGCTATTGAAAACCAGGTAGTTGAGGTGATCACCGTTTCAAAAGTTATCAGCAATCGACTAAGTCGGTAGATCACTAATTCGGTTGCGATAGTGGATTTAATTCTTTGTGTGTACGTAAGAGTCAGAGGTTCAATATATGGTACGCACGATTTCTTAAAATATATAAATTGTGCTATAGTTTATGAACGCAGTGTAGTCTCTAAGCGATTGTTAAATGAAAACGTTGCTTTCAATTCAAGTGAGAGTCAAAAAAGAAAGAAAATTCAATAGTTACCTTGAGAACTTTGTTTTAACAGAAAACTCTGGCATTTACACTGAGAATACGATGAATATCTCTCTAAAGCAGCTTTATTTCTTCAAAATAGATTCAGTTATGACCGAATTTGTAAAACATTTTTTTGTAATAACGAGCTTATAAGTGCTAAATGATATAAGCGTTTTTGACATTAAAAAAAAATTGAGTATCTTAGTAAAGATCTAAGTGGGAATATGGGGGCGAACCTTTACAATGTAACATGTCTGACTGCCTCAACCTGGCGAGGCCAGCATAATCTTTGTGAAATCACCTCGAGTCGACTCAAACCTCCACGTGGTTTTTCCTGGGCAACGTCAAAACTGACTACCGTTAGTTTGGCGGCTAATCTGAGCGGCGGGCCCCCCTAGGCTTAAAATAGGTTGTGCGTCGGGTTTGAAGCCCACACGTAAAAACCCATTTCAATGAAAACAATTAAGAAAAGAAGAAAACTGGTCCCCAAATCTGATGACGACTTCCGCAATCGAAAAACTGATAATGATTTACGGATATGCACCTGGAATGTCCGAACCCTTAATTGGGAAGGAGCCTCTATCCAACTGACTGATGTCTTGGAAAGATACAAAGGTGATATCACTGCTATCCAAGAAATGCGATGGAAGGGACAGGGTTGCATTCGGCATGCACCCTGCGATATCTACTACAGCGGCCATGCGGAGAAGCACGAGTTTGGATGCGGATTTGTAGTTGGCAAGGAAATGAGATCTAGGAAATTTTCTACGAGCGCTTTGAAAATGCTTACGAGAGCTGCCCCCATCACGACGTAAAAATCGTGCTTGGTGACTTCAACGCTAAGGTGGGCAAGAAAAATATTTTTGGTCCAACCTCCGATAACGGAATGAGGCTGATTGACTTCGCCGCAGCACGAAACAAGCCACCTGGATGTCGCTTGATCAAAAAACAAAAAATCAAATTGATCACTTTTGATCGACGGAAGGCACTCTTCCAGTGTATTGGATGTACGCACGATCCGTGGTGCAAACATTGACTCGAATCACTATCTTGTTGCAGCCAAGATCCGTACACGTCTGTGCGCAGCTAAGAATACACGCAACCCTACACAGAGAAAGCTAGACGTCGACAAGCTGCAATCGAAACAGACAGCCGATGCTTTTGCCACTCGACTCTCACCCCTGCTTCAAAGTACTCCTCCAATCGATGATATATGCGCGCAGTGGACACAAATTTCCAACTCCATGCGTGCGGCTGCTGAAGAGGTGATTGGCTACCGACGCCCTCGCCGAAACCACTGGTACGACCAGGGGTGTCGCGACGCCACTGCAGAGAAAGACGCCGCCTACAAAGCCACCCTGCAGTCGGTTGTAACGCGCGCTGCTAAAGAGCGATACAAAGAAAAGAGGAGGGAAGAGAGACATATTTTCAGGCAGAAAAAAAGAGAGGCAGAAAAGCGCGAGCAGGAGAAGATTGAGATGTATGGTGACAGGAATGAGGCCCGAAAATTTTTCGAAAAAATAAGACGCCTTGCCGATGGTTTTAAAACCGGGGCCTCTTCCTGCAAGGATGAAAACGGGAATCTAGTGACAGATGTCCAGAGTACACTGACGCTATGGAGGGAACACTTCTCTAAGCTTCTAAATGGCGACGCTGACAACAATCCCGCCAATAGAGATGATATCCCGGAAACCCCAATTACGGATGACAGCGTCCGCTGCCCGACTATGATGAAGTTCTGGCAGCTATAGCTCGGCTTAAAAATAACAAAGCCGCGGGAGCTGATGGCTTACCTGCTGAGCTGTTTGAGAACGGAGGCGAAGCTCTACTTAAATGCATTCACGAGCTTCTATGCAGAATATGGTCGGAAGAATGCATTCCGAACGATTGAAATCTCAGTGTGCTCTGCCCAATCCACAAGAAAGTCGATCCCACTATATTTTTTATTTATTTATTTATTTAAAGGAACAATGTCGACATGTAAGACAGAGTCTTATAAATGCACTAAGTATGACATGATAACAACAGTTTTTAATACCATGAATGAAAATTAAAGCTAACTTAACAATGTATTATAAATGAATAAAATGTAGACTTAGCTGCTAATTATATTTTATTTAAATTAAAAGTGATAGACAAGAGATTTAAGAAAAGAATTTGAGAATTTCATGCTTAAAGATATGTTTATTTCGAATTATTTTGATTCCATAAGGCAACGTTCCACAATCTGATGGCGTTCACAAAAAATAATCTATTGGAATTCAATTAATTATAAACTGGTATTTTAAGGTTGAAATTTCTATTAGATCTGCAGAATTGGAGTTTCACAAATAAGTAATTAGGTGTTTGTGAATATATTAAATTGTGTAAAAAAATACAGTTTCTAGCATTTAAATAACTCAAAATATTACAGCCCAGAATTTTATTGCTCAAGTGACTGATGTGATCAAATTTTCTAAGGCCATAAACGTACCTCACAGCATTATTAAATTCCAGCTCCAGCTTCATCCTGGACCTGGAATCAAGTTTACTGTACACGACATCTGAGTAGGAGATGATTGGCACTATGAGCTGTTGGACTAACTTCTTTCTAGTTTCAAGAGGAACAAATGACGCAGTCCACCTCAAGTTCCGCAACACATGGTAAACCTTACATACAACAGTATTAATATGGTTTTCGCAAGAGAGTGAAGAGCCAATGTGGTAACCAAGATTTTTTATCTTGTCAACAAAATTTAGTTGAACACTATTTAGATAAATGGCAGGTATATTATCGAACGAGACCTTAGATTTAAAAATCGGTAAGACATATGATTTCTGAGGGTTGAGCTTGAGCTTATTAGTTTGAGCCCATTCTGAAATTTTATTTAAGTCATCATTCATTTTAATACATAAGTCATCAACAAGGTTAAGAGGTCTAGACAAGTACAGTTGCAGATCATCAGCATATGCATGCATTGTAACATGCCTGCATTTGCTAAAAATATCATTAATAAACATAGAGAATAAAAGCGGACCAAGTACAGAGCCTTGAGGAACCCCACAATTTAAATTACGAAAAGCGGACAGACTATTACCCACCCTCACTCTTTGAGTTCTTCCAACTAAGTAACTATATAACAGACGGACTGCCATGCTGGAAAACTTAATCTTCAAGTTTTTGGCACAATATAGAATGGTCAACAGAGTCAAAAGCCTTAGAAAAATCTAGCAGGCAAAGAAGATTAATGTGACCCAAATCATATGTAATTCTAATGTCATCGAGAATTTTTAGCATAGCTGTAGCGCAGCTGTGGCCTGGTCTAAAACCAGACTGAAGTGGAGTCATAAAGTCATATTTTTTTATGTGCTCCGAGATTTGTGCAGCCATGAGAGGCTCAACTACTTTTGATAGAGGTGAAAGTAGACTTACAGGACGAAAATCAGATGGTTCATGAGCGTTGGATTTTTTAGCTATGGGATCAATTTTTGCTGCTTTCCAAACATCAGGAAAGCAGGAGCTTGTGAAACAGTGATTTATAATGTGGGTTAATGAGCTTAATATATGAGGTAGGATAATTTTAATGAATTTATTGGATATTCCATCTTCACCCAAGGCATTCGACTTTATTCTATTAACGCAACTAGCAACATCACTCTCACCTACAGCAGCAAACTCCAAACTAAATAGATTTAGATTTACAGGACTTAAAGATCTTGATATACTAGGCAACAGAGTATCAGTGGACGCAGAGGAAGCAATAAAATAATCATTTAAGATATTAGGATCAATGTGACAATCGTCAGATTTAACATTGCATACTCCAGCCTGTCTTAAGTTGTTCCAGAGTTTTTTAGAAGGCTGTGTAGAGTTTAACTTGTTAATGAAAAAAGCACGTTTTGCTAATTTTACAGCCAGGTTCGCTTCATTTCTTGCTCTCTTGTAATTATCCCAGTTTAATGCTGTGGAATTTCTTTTAAAGCGATTGTACATTTTGTTACGAGTCTTAAGGGCTAGCATTACATTTCTTGAAAACCAAGGACAACTTTTGTTAGAGACGCGACGAGTTACTAATGGGACATGATAATCAAATAGTGCTTGTATTTCATTAATGAAAAAATTTACCTTCTCATTTACTGTACTGAGAAACCAGCATTGAGACCAATTTATAGCAGATAGGTCATTAAACAACGAATTATAATCAACGGATTTATAGTCCCTAAAAGTGATGGTTTTTTCAGTGACAACTGATGAAAAATTTACATTTAACGAACAGAAGAGAAGATCGTGGTCAGATATAAAAGATATTTGGTCGAACAACAATACAGAAGATACATCTGAGACAACAAAAATATCTAAGAGACTCGGAGGGGCATTATTCGCAAAGCGAGTCGGGATGCTAGTATTTACAGTTAGCAAGCCAACTTCATTTAGTCTATCAACAAATTGCCTAACATGAGTATCATTAGTTAACATATTAATATTAAAATCACCACACAAAACAATATGGTCGTAGTCAATTACACAATTTGACACAGAGGAAAACAATTAATCTAAACAACAATTACGATACGGATTATATACACATGACAGAAAAAATTTAACACAATTACTGTAGATCTCAATATTTAGAAATTCTGCACCAACACCACTTGACATTCCCAACACTTTAACATTTAAATTATTTTTATAATATATTGCAACACCTCCGCCTTTTTTATTTGTTCTATCATTTCGAACCAGCTTATAATTTTTAATATTTAGACAATTGTCATTTATATCCACATGAAACCAGGTTTCAGAGATACAAATGACATCGATGGAAGAATTTTCAAAACAATGACGCAAACAATCAAGTTTAACGTCATTAAGGCTTCTCGCGTTAAGATGTACAACGTTGAAACCAGGTGTTTGCTTGCATAGAACGCCAATCAGTGTCTTGTGGATATCTCTATTAGTTATGGACAATTAAAAGAAAATACATATCTATAAGCATAAAAGAAGTTACAAAAATATATAGAAAAAGGGAAGAAAAAATAAGGTATGAAACAATTGTAGAAAAAATAAATAAAAACATCAGTAAGATAGTTAAAAAATACAATGAATAAAAATAAAACATGAAATGACTTATTCCTCATGAGTGGCAGCAGTCGAATATATAATATTATGCAGCTCTTCAATTGAGTTGACGCATATCCGCTCTGCGCTTTTATGCATTCTGATGAAAACTTCTCCACGCAGGGTAAACACATTAAAAATACTTTTATTGCGTTTACAACAAATCGCAGCTTGAAGAATTTTTCGAGCATCGGCTGATATGCATTCATGCAGATATATATTGTTGTCGGACTCAATACCTGCGCCTCTAAAATTCACTGCTTTTTTATTCTGCCGACGGTAATTACCAAAAGCTTTTAACACTCGGTTCCTATCATATGGTGTGTAAAATTTCACAATCACCAGAGAGCTATTATTAATATTTGGCTTCACTCTAAATAAATCTTTGAGTGGTGGCGACTGAAAGTCAATAGAGCGACAAATCATGTTGAAAACACTCTTCAGGTTTTCTTCAGGCAGAAGTGGTAGTCCAAAGAGAACAGCATCTGATGAGTGATCAATTCTGCTACTGGTGCTACTATTGTTATTGTTGTTGTTGCTGATTTCACTTATTTGCTGACTGAATTGATCACAGCGTAAAGTAAGTGCGCCTACTTGCGACTCAAGAGATTTTATTTTTGAGTCACTCTCACTGAGCTGATTTTAAGAGTACCCACCTCACTTTCGAGTCTGTCAACCAATCTAGCAAAAAGGCTGTCGGAGTGTTTACGAAGTCGTTCTTCCAATTCCTCAATTTCTTGTTTGGTGTGCGCTTTGAGTCTTTCTTCAACTGCAAGCACCCAGTGTGCCAAACGGATCTGTAACGAATCCGTAACGAACTCACTTCTTCGTACATTTTGTCCGAAACGGATTGCGTTTTGCATCCGGAACGGATCCTTTTTCGTATGAAATTCCTCTCTCCGTTACGGACTTCAGTTACGAATCCGTTTCGGACTTCAGATACGAATCCGTTTCGGACTTCAGTTACGAATCCGTTTCGGACTTCAAATACGAATCCGTTTCGGACTTCAGATACGAATCTGTTTCGGACTTCAGATACGAATCCATTTCGGACTTCATATACGAAACAGACGTTTCAGACTCTTTTTTTTAAATAATGCGAACTCGCAACGGACTCGTTTGACGCATTTAGCTACATATGTTCAAAATATAGGTTCTCTAAACAAGTTTGACGCATTCAAATTCGAAAACTTTTTGCAGGAAATTAAACGTAAATTAAAACAAAAAAAATTATTTTGCAATAAAATTTATAAGAGAGTAGTGGAGGCTAGTTTAAATGGTAAAAAAAATAATTCAAAATATCAAACAAACGAGTACAATGTTTGTGAGTTCCAGGATGGCTCATACTTGTTTCTTCAAACAGCTCAACATTATTTTTCATTGAAGCATCCCAATAACTTTTACTGCTATAATGACAAAGCGTACCAAATTCACGCAATTAAAAAAGTTTCCGAAAAATATCTTTTGTACGGCTATCCTATAGTCACATTTAACTTGATCACTAATGATAATTATTTAAAAATTCTGACAAGTACTTTTCTTCGATTTGAAGGAGAGCTTGAGGAGCACGAGCATAGTGAAATAAAAAAATTGTTTAAAATAAAAATAAGTACACAATTGTATTTCGTATCCCTAATCCACTGAAAATAAAATAAGAAATTGTAAAACAAATTTAAGACTGTCTTTTATGTTAACGTTGTGGTAATTTTTTTGACGGATTCGTAACGGGTTCGTAACGGGTCCGTCAAAACATAAGAGCGATTCCTCTCAAAAATACGAATTGCTTTTTCCATTTTTTCGGATCCGCCTCGAACTCAGAACGGACTTCAGAAACGAGTCCGTAACGGACTTCAGATACGAATCCGTTACGGACTTCATATACGAATCCGTTTCAGACTCTTTTGGCGGATTCATAACGGGTTCGTAACGGGTCCGTCGAAACATAAGAAAGCGTAGTGCGTACTGACGGACTCGTAACGGGTTCGTAACGGATCCGTATCCGTTTTTGTGCACATTGGGCAGTTGTGCGCCAAAAATATGTGTGATGTTAGATGATTTAGGTGTATTTTCGCTTTTGTTAATGTTGTTGATGTTGTTGTTGTTGGTATTGTTGCTATTACCGCCGCGCTGACGGGTTTGCCTTGGAGTCGGTGACATTAGTGTAGCCGACGAGGAGGAATACTAAAGTTGAGCGCCAAGAATATGTTTATAAACAATAATAGAAACAAATTTTCCTCAGATTTATTTAAGTAAAAGTATTTCGCAGAAATTGTGTTAATTTTCGTTAACTTCTAGCAAGTTTTTAGTGCGAAACAACCAACGCGATCAAAAATAAAAGCTTGTATGCAAAAACTGTGAAATAAAAACTGTTTTGCTAATTTGTATGTAAATAAAACACGGACCGATCAAAAGCACGTCCGAACGCTGTTGTTGCTATAACATATGTACCAATTACCGTGGGATAAGCCTTCTTAATATCGCATATAAGGTCCTGTCGAGCGTTTTATGTGAAAGATTGAAGCCCATTGTAAACGAACTGATCGGACCTTATCAGTGTGGCTTCAGACCTGGAAAGTCCACCAGCCGCCTTCTACAGCCCAATAAGGAAGCACCTGTACTCCACCATGTCTGAATTTGGTATTCCTGCAAAACTAATACGACTTTGCAGGATGACACTGAGCAGCACCAGTAGCGCAGTTAAAATCGAGAAGGACCTCTCCCCACCATTTGTTACCAAACGAGGTTTCAGACAAGGTGATTCCTTATCGTGCGACTTTTTCAACCTAATGATGGAAAAGATCATCCGAGCTGCTGATCTGAGACGTAGTGGTACAATATTCTACAAGAGTGTTATGCTGCTTGCGTATGCTGATGACATCGATATCATTGGCCATAATACGCGCGAAGTCAGTGCAGCTTTTTCCAGATTAGAAAGAGAGTCAAGTCGAATGGGTCTGGCAGTGAATGCAGATAAGACGAAATACTTAGTGTCAACAAACAAACAGTCCCAGCGTCTTGGAACCCACGTTACCGTTGACAATACCTCCTTCGAGGTTGTGAAGGACTTCGTTTATCTGGGATCCAGCATAAACTCAACCAACGACATCAGCATTGAGATCAAACGAAAAATAACTCTTGCCAACAGGTGTTACTTTGGGCTCAGTAGGCAATTGAGAAGCAGAGCCCTCTCCCGCCTAACGAAAATCACGCACTATAAATCGCTCATCATGCCCGTCCTACTTTATGCATCACAAACCTAGACGCTGAGCAGTTCAGATGAAAGGACATTAGGAGCATTCGAGAGAAAGATTCTTCGTAAGATCTATGGACTAATCTGCGTCAATGGCGAGTACCGAATACGGTGGAATGATGAACTGTATGAGCTGTACGCTGACATTGACATAGTCAAGCGCATTAAAATCGAGCGGCTTCGCTGGCTTGGTCACGTTCAGCACATGAAAGACGATTCTCCAGTGAAGAAAACATTCGATTCGGTACCCAGCGGCGGTCAACGCAGAAGAGGACGACCGCATCTTCGTTGGCAAGACCAAGTAGAGGACAACCTGATGAAGCTTGGAGTTTCCAACTGGCGCCAGCAAGCGAAAGACAGAAATGGCTGGCGCAAATTCTTAGATGAGGCCAAGACCGACATACGGTTGTAGCGCCAACTAAGTAAGTAAGTAAGTAACACATATAAATATTTTCTATTGCACACGCGAGATTTCACACTATTTTCGATTAACGGTACTACGAATACGAGAAAGAGAAGAATTCTCTTCTCTGTTCGACTTATAAACTCCAAGCTTTAAAAAAAATGTTGGCAAACTCAAAAAAATTGTATTGTTATAACCCAGGGAGAAAAAAGAAAAAAATAGTTGTGAACTTATAAATATTTTACTGAGGTCCTTAATCAGGGCTGTGAAGATATTTTTGCTAGGTTCAAATGAAGATAACTCCTCGATTATCTTTATTTAATCATGTGTACTTCACTGTGCAACGTGTAACCCCTAAATATTAGTTACAGTGAATTTTACATTTTCAACTCAATTTCAACAGCAATGAAAACAAATAACGTACGTATAATTTATTTTAATGATTAATGAAAAATGCGAATCTTTTTAAATAAGTTTAAACTATGGCTGCTTTAAATTGCACTTAAAAAGAATTTTCATGTTTGAGCTAGTGAAGAGAACAATTTTAAAATAAATAAAGATTACACTGACTTTATTAACCCTGGATGTGCATCGCTATTTCAACCATGTTTTTAAAATTGAGTAAAGTTGGGGTTTTTTTCATATATTGTATATTCTTATAAATAAACAAAAAAAATGGATTATATTTATTTTTAAATTGTGTGTTTTAAACAAAAAATATTAGTGACTTCATTCAGAGAAAACAAACCAAATATTATCATTGTTAGTCGAGTCGATTAACGAAGCACATCCAGGTTAAAAACTGAGTTTAATAATCTTCTGGCCCAATCAAACTGCTGCATAATAAGTTCTTAATGCACTATGTATGAAAAAAAATATATTGAACTGTAAATATATTATATTTTCTTGAATGTAAAATCATTCTACATAACAGTTTTTTTATCTATGTTTTAGAGTACGAGAATTATTCCTTGCCCTGTAAAACGAATATCACGAGTACTTAAGCGTAATTATTCAAAAATTAATTCACAGAAGTTTGATAATAAATTGAGTTGGAAGCAATAAAGACGTATTGGTTGAACATGCTGTTCTGCCTTAAACAAGAAAAAATTACACAAATACCTCACTTTTTTTTGCAAAATAATAATGAGATATTTTATTGGTGAATCGGTATGGAATGTACATACATCGATACGAATGTTGTGCAATTTTCACCGATCGAGTTGCAATAAAATTTTATTTGATAAACTTAATTTATGATAACTCGTGAACACTCGACGACGCCCTGCATACACTCGCATTCACACACATATTTAAGCGCGAACCGCTCCCTTTTCAAGTGGTGCTGAAACAGCGCAAACAGAGCAGATTCCAAGCATTCACTGAAGCATTTTAATACAATATACTTTATTTAATTTTATTTCCTTTTTTAATCATCATTGTTTTAATTGAAATTCAGCGAATAGTAACGTCACCTGACTGGCATCTGTTCTACCTTCTGCGCTAGCTAGCCAAGGCTGCCATGAAGCATACACGTGATGTGATCCTGCAGTTGTGCAGACTACGTTTGCAGATGGGCCAGCCTCGTGCGAATTCGATAAACAATTAATAACGAATGCCGAACATTCAAATGATTCACATATGATTCTCGTATTTACCTGTATTTCGAATACAATAAATAATTCCAGTAAAAGTAGGGAATGAAAAGATTAAATTTAATTCTGTTCAGAACTTATGAGTCACAACATTGTTGCAACAAAATGACTGAAAAACATATTATTGCTGTGTCTGTTTGAAGGAATCAGTTCGAGTCTTATAAAGAACCCCTGAAGCATTGCAAATAATAAACAATTTTTTTATTTTATTAAAACACATTTATTACACTGTGCTACAGCACTTTATCGCATAATTAAATCAACATTTACGCAAGCCTACAGTTTAAACATAGTACCTCCATTTTTCTGTTCTAGAAACTTTCAAAACTATTTTTCAAACACAAAATACTATTAAAATATTATTAAAATGGGTATCAAGTGAACTACACAGTAATTTTATTGAGAAAAGTACATGTAGATGGTCTTACGTTGATACATTGTTATTGACAGTACATTAATTTTCAGGAGCAGCAAAAAAAAAAACTAAACAAAAGTTACGTTTTTTCCCAATTTGAATGCTTTAACTTTGCTATGTAGCAATATATTGCGTTTAAGGTTTTAGAGTTGCATGGGTTGTGTCACGGCACTTTTTTTATACTAGATACTGATATTGTTTGTGGGCCTTATGTTTTGCAATACTAACTTTACATTAAAATTACATGGCCCTAGTTTTGATATGTTCCTAGTTATAGAAATTTGTTTACGTTCGATGTGATAGCCAGGATATGGAAATATGTTTGTACTACGCACATAATAGAAACCGATGTCAACAAATTGTTTGTTGTTTGATCTGAGTTGAACGTTCAGTTTTGGAGTAATCACGCTTTTGGTCTAAAAGTTTAATGGAAGTGGCCATGCCCTCTTTTGCAATCTCACATATCTTTTGTCATGACTAGTTATATTAAGTGACCCAATTTTAAGGCTTTAGCCTCCATACACTGAGAAAACAAAAAATCAAAAACGCACATTTTAAAAACGTTTAGTAAAATTAATATTTTTAAAAATATTTTACGCCATACAAAAATTAAAACGCACATTTTTAGATAGAAAAGTAAAACGAAACGTTTTTAAAACAACCACGAATATTTTACTATGACAAAGTAGGATAAAATTAATATTTTTAAACGCATTCACGCCATACAAAAATTAAAACGCACATTTTTAAATAGAATAGTAAAACGAAACATTTTTAAAACAACTACGAATGTTTTACTATATATAGTAGGTTAAAATTAATATTTTTAAAAACACTTTACGCCACACAAAAATTGAAACACACGTTTTTAAATAGAAAAGTGAAACGAAACGTTTTTAAAACAACTACGAACGTTTTACCATGACATAGTAAAATTTACATACTTTGTTTCAAAGCACTTGTTAATAACGAATTGTTTGTTATATATGTTTCATTAACTTATGTATTTGATATTTGTTCAGAAAATAAAATATTTTTCATTCTCGATTTCATCACTCTGCAGTTTGCCTGCAAGAAAGTAATGAACGAGTTTGAGTTGGAGCATTTGCTGCCACAACTAAAAAGTACGTATTTTAAATAAAATTAATAATATCTGGCAAAATTCTATTTTTTATAGACGCTGGGATATCTGTAGTATAATTATCTAAAAAATTTTAACGAGATGAACATAGCTGATGATAAAATAACTAAAACAAAACTGTAATTTTGAAAACTAGTAAAGCTTTTTTTAAATAAAAGAGGAACTGCGGATTTCTGTAAGTTTTTGTAATCAATGGGAAATAATGAACATTTCCGTTTTTAAAATATAAATAATTGTTGTACCATTGCATTGTAAAATGTTTATTGTTGCAAATCGAACGAAAATTTTAGAATTTAATTTTAAAATTTTTCTTTTTAAAATAAAAGTAATCATTTTACATTTGAGAATATTTATTATTAAAAATCAAACGAACATTTGAGAATCTCGTTTTAAAATTTTCGTTTTTAAAATGAAAATAAACGTTTTACTACAGCATTTTAAAATATCCATTGTTAAAAATCAAACGAACATTTTAGAATCTCATTTTAAAATGTAAGTTTTTGAAATGAAAATAAACGTTTTACTATTTCATTTTAAAATTTTCGTTTTTAAAATAAAAATAAACGTTAGAAGTGCAAAATCTGGATTAAACGTTTTTAAACGTAGCTCGTTTCTGCCACTTTTGAAAATGTTGTTTTCTCTGAGTAAGTATCAAGATATCGCTTTTGATATCATCATCATTATCATCATCTCCATCGTCATCGTCATCTTCCCTTTCATTATCATTATCTCCATCGTCATCATCATCTTCATCATCATCTTTATCGTCATCTTCATCATATCCATCTTTATGAATAACTCGTTGAATTATTAATTCTAGTGCCTGTTTGGGAAATTCCTTATTTTTTTTACATTGCAATTTTCTGCCATGCCAAAAATAAAAGCGTCTGAAGTAATCATAAGCCTATTAAAAATGTCTTCATTACACTTTTCTCTGCTGCATATACGTGAAAAAAATCTCCTTAAAACTTTTAAAGGCTTTATTCCGAGCTTCCTGTGCTTCTTCCGACAACTGACCAATTGGTAACAAAGCATGAGCTATTATTTCTGGTCCATGAACTAAATATTTATGTACAGTTGGAGACATATTGTACCAGGGATAATACTCAACAAAATCTCTTGCAGTATTAAGGGCAAAATCACGAAACTTCTGTATATCGATTTCATAACCACTGGAAACAACTATCATGATTATGTGCATCTTTTTTATTAAATAAATATCAATATTAGTTATTTGTGCTGATACCTCCACAGTTTGAAAAAAAGTCTAGCTATGTTGCCGTCATTTCCGAACCCGGGCTTTGGTTGGTCAATAATCAACCCAATTTTCTCCCTGAACTCCTTCTGAATACGGACTTTATTGTCAGAAACAATTTTTTGTCTTCAACAGATCTAGCCTGCCATTTTTTATTGGTAGTTTATAAGAAAGGTGAAGAAGGTACTTAAAAGAAGCAAATTCATCTATGAGGGATCGAAAAACCAAATTGTAGGTTCTCCGTTTGTACAACCCTATTTATCATATCATCAACTTTATTGAATTGTGTAGAGATAGCACTGCATAAGTAACATTTTTGAGTGGACGTTGTTTCAGTGAGTGCGTTGCACACTTTTCCATCTATCATAGCTAGAATTAAGTTGTGATTAACTTCGAGTCGTCTTTCTCCGAGATGCAAAACAGTGTCTTCAGGATTATTTATTTCCTTGTCAACTCTTTATTTTTCGTTCTTAGACACTGTAGTAGATTATTTTATGAATTCAGTTTTTAAGGGCCTGCAGTACCTGCTAGATGATGGTCGAGGGTTATGCCAAATTATTTTGTTTTCACAACTTAACCTGAGTGGTATAATGCATTTTTTGAAAACTGATGAATTAGTTGCATCAGAGTCATGAAAAGCTTGCTTGTATGAGCTGTGCCCAGAGCTACCATCAAAGCCCCACTTTGTGTATAGAGAAAGTTTTGTAAGTTCACCATCCTTTAAATTACATCCTTTAAATTGCAGCAACACATTTTTCTAACGGAAAAGCGGACAAAACAGGATAATAGTACTAGTTTATAGTAGGAAAACCCTAAAAGGATTTTACAAAGTTTTTAAAAGATATAGGCATTGAAAGTTTGAATCTTGCAGAGTATTTTTAAAAAATGTAGTTCTTATTAACCCAGATATGCCTAAAAGTTATTGAAAAGGTAAAAATGATTTATCTCCATGCAATTGCACTTAAAATTTGATAAGAAAAAGAATTTTAAACTGAGATTAAACTTTTTTATTCAGAAAAGGTGAGTTTAAGGCTGACCTATATATAGGACATTAGGCAAATGAGCTATGTATTGAAGAAAAATTATTTGTGTGTATGAAATGAAATAAAGCATTTGACATGCACTCCGATATCGCATTTCGAGCACCTTGTCGTAGTTTTTTGGTGACAAAAACCGCATCGTGTTTGTTTCTCTTGCGGAGCAACAAAATGGTCCAGATGGTCATATCGAGAAATTTCCCCTTCCGAGCTGCTTGGGCGTCCTTTTTGATAAGATGGTCGTTTTTTATTCTGTGTCAGCAATGAAATTGCAATAACTCTTCTAAATTTCAAATGGTCCAAGTTTCCTCCATGTTTGCGGTGTAAATACCAAGCATTCTGGACCGCCATATCGATGCAATGAGTCAGCAAGGAAATGTACCATATTTTGCCTCTAAAGGAAATTCTATATATACTGATGTTTTGATCCGACCGATCGACTCCTCCCATGTTGGAGTTGTACATATTTATGAGATGCGGTTGCTCTAATTGGATGTTCTTTTTTTCCTTTTGTGAATAGCGCGTAACCATATGAATCGGTGAAATCCCCACACAATTCGAAATGAGACAAACCACATTGTTATCGTGCCATTTCGTAGCGATTATATTTTGATCATCAATTTTAGCATAATCATAGCTTCCTCGCTTCTTTTTTTTTTAATTCATTTGAATTTATCCAAGTAATTCCTTTCAAACGATTTTCCCTTACTGTACCAGTTGCAAACAAATTCCATTCCGTGAGCTTTTCAATCAAAGGTATCGAAGTAAAGAAGTTATCAAAAAAGATATGGAACTTTAGGTTTGGAAATTTTGCACACAAGGCTTGTGCATATTCTAAGACCACTCCAGCGCCAACTCCAAACTCTGCATAGGATTGACTAATATTTGTTGACGCCCCTTGGTACGGTTCAAACCAGTTAATGTAGCCCAAGCGGGTGGTACCAACCCACAACTTATATCCGTATCGTATTGGCTTTCCGTGAATATACTGCTTACAGCCATGGCGTCCATAATATGGTACCATAGCTTCGTCAACTGAATGCATCTCTTCGACAGGAGAGTTCTCCATGAATTTTTTATTTTGTAGTCGAAACAAAGGTCTTACTTTTGCAAATTTGTCCGCGCTGTCCAAGTGTGCATTGTTGCATACATGGAAATTAGAAAAAATAAATTCAAACCTATCTCTAGATATTGCTTCCGATACCATGGCATTGTGACCATCATTTTCGCGCTCCCAGAAAATTCGTCGCCTTGGTACTTGTATATATCCGCTAAGTATCAACACTGCAATAAATGCCAAAATCTCCTGTCTTTCTATGTTTCCGTTCCGATTTTTTTGTTGTGCATAAGTATTGCTTTCAGTCAAAATGAGTTCTATTACTTCCTCATCAAAAAACTTGGTGAACAGTTCTAACGGACTCTCAGAACACGGAATATTATCAGGAATTTCAAAAACTGTCACTGGCGGAATCAATTCTTTCTTGACCCAATTGTATTTTTTTGGCCTTTTTATGTACTTATTCTTGCCTGGTGGCATTTGTTTTTGCAGTAAGCTTAGCGGCAAGTCATCATCAGAATCCTCGGACGTAATATTTCCGTTGTTGCTGGAATCTCGAAATGTTATTTCTGCTGAAGCCTGCAGTTGAGTACTGGGTAGGTTATCCATCGATACTGCGTCTTCAGCCACAGAATCTTCATCCGTCAAGTCAGCGTTTTCTGGCGGAAAAATTGTTACTTCCTCCGCTCTAGCAGCCGAATCTTCATCGTCCTCTAATAAACTAAGTGCTTCATGGAGTGAAAGTCCTCTGAAATAAAATTACATCAAAAGATATAGATCTGCCTAATGTACTATTTATAGGACACCTATTTTTTATTCTTCAAAAGTATGTTAAATGCTAAACAAAATTAATTACAACTAAAGCTTACCGAAAATATATCTTTTTCTCTTTTTATTAACAGTGAAATACAATTTTTATTTCGATTTTAAATATTTTATATTAGCTTACCTTGTAAAGCGCACGTGGAAATTCTGCATTGCTAAGATTTATATTTCACTTACTTTAAATATCAATTAAACTTAATGAATCACTTGTAATACACTTTGCTTTCTTGACTGCCTGAAGCATACTGAGCAGATAATTGCTTTGAATACTTTTGTGCACATTCTCATTTGTGCATGATTCGACAAGAAATTGGTGTCCTATATTTAGGTCAATAGGCATATCTGGGTTAAGGCGTATCGAATTGCGATTTTTTTTGAAAATCGCATTCTAAGAGGTCTTAAAAGTTGCATAGTAGTCAAGATCTACAAAAAAAATTTAAGAAATAAAATTATGTTTTCCTCTCTCGCAGGGACAAAGTGTTTTTTTGAGAAAAACAGTAAAAATAACGACCTAAAAATACTTTGATTTTTGTAAGAAAAACTACATATGTCTTAAAGCAAAAGTAAGTCTATATTTACTTTACTAACAATGTCTCGCCAAATAAGATGCCTCTCTCGATTTCTACCCTCAGTGTCCTGTGTGAAGGATATGCGAATCTATAGGTACATTCAAAATACCACAGAACTTTTAATTGTTATCTGATTGTATAAATTTTTGTAGTATTGAAGTGTTAACGTTTTTCTTAAATTTGGCAATTAAAAATTTGCATATTTTTAGCAAATGCAATATTAAAACTTTAAAAAACAATTTAATATAAGGTTTATATCTCGGGCATCAGATAATTTTCGGAATTTGGGTTCTTCAAATATTTCTGAAGAATATTTCTGAAGAGTATCTTTTTAAAATACCAGGCTAGGACCGCGATTCCTTTTCGTATATCGATTTTTTAAAAAATGTTTCTTCCTAGCATTAAAATCATATATTATTTCGTCAAAAATGTTAAACTAAAATTTTGAGCTTCTAAGCTTCTGAGCTTGCCATTCGATGGGTCTCAATAGATTTAACAATTGAAGACATGAATTAATGAAGGTGATATGTCACAAAAATTTAGCTTCGAGAAAATTGAGTACAAACTTTCTCATTTGTACTGAAATCTATACTAGTTAAATCAAACGTGTGAAATAGTTTATTTCTAAAATAGCTACAAACATTGTTGTTTTAAGTCGAAAATTGTTTTTATGCACATAATACCCTTCATCCATGCATAGAACACTGAAAATCTGAAAATGCAATCTATCACTTTCATTCACTCATGTCTTCAATTCTTGTTTAGAAGTGTTTTAAAGAAATAATAACCATAAAGGAGATATGAACAAATAATAATTTCGTTAATAATTTTTTATATATAATAGGAACAAAAATCTCGGTCTTTTTCTGGTGTTTTAAATAGATATTTTTAGACAGCGTTTTAATCAGTAATATTTGAAGAATTCAAATAGCGAAAATTATCTTCGTTAATAATTAAAGGCTGTAACATTTAAAAGTGAGCTAACTTTGCAAAATCCTCTAAAGGTTTTGTTGGTCTAGATCAGTACTATCGACCTGTGACGGTCGCTTTTTCGTTAGATTCCATGACCCTTAAATTGTGGCTCAGTTTTATCAACGAAACTTTTTTGCAATAAGATTATGCGCTCCAAAGAGCTTGCAAACCTACTTGGATGGAAGTTCCACACACTTGAATACACTCACGTCTAGGGTAGCAATCTTTTTTAGCTGATTGATTGAAATAAGACAGCATAAGAACATCTTTCGGAAGCGGATTGCCTATAATATTATATTGATGCCGAGATAACTTGGCTTCCACCAAAACAGATAATGCTTCTTCTCTAGACATCTGAGATGGTTGTAAGGGTTTTAGTAAACTCTTCCGGTATTTAGTTCTTCTTGATGATGAAGTTGTCATTATTTCTTAAACTATACTTTAGATGCATCCAGTTGTCCACCTGCTCTTAAGCTCATTTGAGTAGCATGTGCTAACAATTGTAAAGGAGTTTTATCTCTCAAATCTTTAGTTCTTTTGTTCTTAGTTCCCTCGTTGCATTCTTCAAATGGAAGTTCTTTGCGTCCTCGTTTTGCTCGTGTGGAACCGTTAAAAGCTATCGATGAATCTAGCCAACTTTCGTTTGATTTAAGAAAACGTTCTTCGTGTCGAGAAGACCTAGTCCATCGAGTTTTGAACTCAAAAATAAAGGAAATGATAGGGTAATCATCAAATTCTTTTATAGTTTAATTTGAAGGTATTTTTTGTTCTTTTTGATATTCATTTAAAAAGTTAAATTTGTCATTAAATTCCTTGCAATCAGATTTTTTTCATTATGTCGTAAAGTATACACTTGTTTGCGTTCCTACAAGGGAGATACAATTTTTGAGAACCTTAAAAATATAATCATTAGCTATGTACCCTTTACCGAATTATATAGTATATAGAACATCACTTTGGTTATTACTACAAATTGCACAAAACAAGATTTGAACGACACTTTATACAGAAACAAAGGATTGCAATAACAATTGTTAATAAACATAAACAATGGTGTTTATTTCACATGTACCCTGCAAACTGCAGGACAAACAATTATGTCTTACTAATATCAAAATGAGAAAATAAATGTTAAAATCGAACAAATATAATTAAATTGAATAGCTTAACATAGTCATCTGCTTCTTTTAATATATAAAATGCCGGTGCTGTCTGTTTTTAATGTATAAAAAGTGAAGAAGAGAACTGGTAATCAACAAAAAAAAACAGACAGCAAAATCTGTTTAGTATTTACATTTATTTGTTCTATATTTTTATTTGTTTTTATTTTTCTAAATAAAATCATAAAGTGCGCAGCATTGACGTAATTTTTTTTTATAGAATATATTCTGAATGTTCATAGCTTACGATAGGGGTGTCCACTTAGAAAATACATCGATGTTTTTTTTCGATTTAATGCATCGAGACAATGCATCGATACTTTCCGATATATCGTTGAGAAATATTGATGTTTTCTAAAAATGGAGTACTTTTTCTAGCATTGCATTACAATACTAAAGTCAGCCCCTTCCTTTACTATTTTTAATTTAACTATGACTATTTTAACTTATTAAAAGCTTCTACAAAACCACTGTCCCTGTTCGCACGCCTTTTATCAGTAAAAGTTCCTCTACACTATATGTTTCATACATATGACACGTCAAAAATTACAAATAGTTTTTAGCTAAAGATAGTGTGGAACATACGAAAATGTCGTTTTGAAATGTTGTTTGTATTTGCGTCTGTAAATTTTTGAATTAGAACAGTCTCGAATTTCGTATGTTTTTCCATCTGTACAAAATGTCAGTTTGATAAATTTTTTATGTGAAAATAGAAGAAAAGGCAAATTGTAAGATATTTATTCAATAAATTGATTTTTAATGAATTTATTCTTAGTTTGAATGACCAAAAGTGGACACTTTAGAGCTTTACGGCTTACAAAAATTTTAAAAGCTGTATTCTATTTTCAAATGACGTGTCAGATAGTGTGAAGACAAAAGAAAAAACTGAATGTCAAAAACTAAATTTTGACACATAGATGAAATTCAGTATGTAATTTTTTTAACATGTCATCTGTATGAAACATATAGTCTGGGGGCACCTTAACTAAGGAAAAGAAAAACAAAATTTTTTACAATCATTCTCTGATTCAGTTGTTGTTTATGAAAAAAAAAATAAACGCAATAAACATAAGAATATTGGTTACTCAAAAAAAAAAGTCAATATATAAGAATGTTGGTCATAATTATTACAAAAATTAAAAACGAAAAAAGCCTCCACAATCATAGAAATTCCAGTATTAATGTCTATTTTCAGTGTTTTCCTTTTTAACTATTTTTTTTTTAATTATTTTTTTATATAATAATTTCATTAGATAGTTAAAATTCATTCGATTTTATATGAAAATACATCGATCCATCGAGTATATCAAAAGCTTTTCAAAATATCGGATCAAGTCGATGTATCGAATTGTAAACATCGAGTAAATCCGATGCATCGATTTATATCGAATATCCCTAGCTTACGATAATCAAAACAGATTTGTTTAATTCCACTCAACACACAACTATATCTCTATTAACATATTATAAAATCCAACTTTTTAATGTTAAATTAAAATAAATAAATTCATATATATATAAACACTATTTCATAAAAAAAAATTTAATTTTGTATTGCTTAAATACCTGAACAAAAAGGTTCCATCGTACTTTTTTGTACTTTTTTAAAAATAATACACAAAAAAAAAACTTGAAAGATTTCGAATATACACGCTTGTCACTGTGCACACTCAAAGATAAAATAAATGATGACTTTCAAACTGCATTGCGGGTAAACGGTAGAATATTTTTCAACTATCTAGTGATGCAAAATTGTATCTTCTTTCATCTAGTACCTAACATCACTATGTACCTTGAAATTTATTTTTTGAATTAATTTGCACTTTTGGCATAAAGTTATTTTTTTAATTAATTTGCACTTTTGGCATAAATTAACCCATTGTGTGACGTCAGAAAAAGTGATTACTTGTCGCAATAGTTACAGAACCGAGCTACTGATCTAGTGCCACGGGAATGCAGTTATTGTGTCAGTATAAGCTGTCATTTGGGAGTATAGAACAATTTATCAATATTATTTTAAGGTCCCAAAAATCGTTTCAAATACAGCTTATATCGCACGACTTTGATATAGACAGGTTTAGTGAATTAGACGCGCAATGAACGTACGTGGCAAGATCACATTCTTACTCTACATACGCCTTGCCTACGGGTCTGTCTGAATGCATATTTAACTTTAAACTTTTAGCCATTAGATTAAGCGTGGTGACATTTAAAGAGATTTAACCGTTATTAGAAAGACCGTTTGTATAGAAATATTGAATGCTGAAGCGAATGTGCAAAATTTCATGATTTCATTAGATTTATTTTTGTAGAATCATAAGAGATCTTTCCGTTTTGATAAAGAAACTCTGTATAGGCGATAGGCGTGATTTTCCAATTCGTTCTATGTTTATTTACGAAACGAAACTTATGTATTGAATTACGTTTTGATAGCTCTTAAATTGTGGCTGCTATCGTGATCTCAGAGAGACAGGCAGATATGGCTAAATCGACTCAGATGGTGATGCTGATCAAGGATATTTATCCTTTACTGAGCCGGTCAGGATATTTATCCTTTACTAAGCCTGTTACGCCTCCTTCTGACGAATTAATACATCCCCTTATGCAGTTCGCGTTGGGGCATAAAAATACTTTTAAACAGATGTAAATTGATTGACTTTGCTTTAAATATTCTCACTTTATTAAAAGAAATCATTCTCAATCCCTCTTTTTGTCTAAATTAATCTTCATTGTTCCGAAAATATTGAGACAAAATAATGAAAATGCACACTAGACTGACTGCATGATTATGTAAAACGAAACGAAGGCTGAATGTGGTGCGATACACGGTAAGCAATACATTTTTTCGTATCAAAAAGTATTGTTGCTCGTCTCTTTCACGACGTTCAGCCTGCGTTTCGTTTTACATAAACATGCAGTGAATCGTTGCTCCATACTTTTTACAAAACTATCTCAGATCCTCCCTCAGCAGGCAGATTCTGAATACAGCATACTTGAAGGTCACGAAGGATGAAAAAAAAGTGCTTGAACTTGTAAAGTCTGAGTTGGAGCCACATAAAAAAATGATTTTTGAGGTACATTTTTTTAAATTTCTCTTATTGGTTTTTTTAATAATTATTTAGAGTCAAAAAGAAAATCTTCACATTGAAGATCATTACCTTTCTTGTAAGGAAAAAAAAACAATTTCAAATATTTTTTCATTGCTTTTTTTGTTTGTTTTATTTAATTTTCAAAATATATTTTTAAAAGTCGGGGCACCTTGAAAAAAAGTTCCATTTGTAACTCCCAAAAATGAGCCTTGGTCTATTTTATGATGATTCCCAAAACATTTTGGCTCTTACGATAACAGCATTTCGCTAATCCGATTACTAGAACTTAAAATTTTTTTTCATGTAGATTGGAAGAGCTTTTTCTGGCCTATAATTTCGGATAGTGTATGTTTTTACACCTATTACACCAGCCAACATACATACGAAAAACATGATTTTTTGAGGTTTTTGCAAAATGGCTTAGCTCACTGGAGATTATTGTAAGAGCCAAAATATTTTGGGAATCATCATAAGATAGTCAAAGGTTCATGGAACTTTTTTTTTCAATGTGCCTCGACTTGTAAAAACAAATATTTTTAAAATTAAATAAAACAAAAAAAAAATGCAATAAAAAATATTTTAATTTTTTTTTTTTTGGTTTTACAAAAAAGGTAATGAATTTTTATTCAATTTATTGTGTCACTTACTATGACGTGGTAGACGGTTGAATTAAAAAAATTGAAAAAAATTAACAAATTTTCTTTAACAAATTAAATCTTTATCAAATAAATAAGTATAAAGTTGAATTAAGCTGCAAATTTTGCTTTCTATATCGATTAAAATTTTTTTCCATTAAATTTTGAAAAGCTCAGTTTTTATAAATTCGAAAATGGTTTCGTCCTTCATGACCTTCAAACATGCTATATTCAGAATCTGCCTGCGGAGGGAGGATCTGAGATACTTTTGCACATGACACAGTTTAATGTACACTCTCAATCTCCAAAACTCGGGTTCAGTTCAGATAGACCTTTGAACAAGACATTATTATTAATATTCAAGTCATATAAATTTCCACAAAAATGCAAAATTTTATGCTTTTGGAAAGACAATATTAGTAGAGGTTGTAGGTTTTCAGCATACACCCTCAAAATCTGGATTCATGGCCGTAAACCGATTTTTGGTTGGTTCATGTTCATTTAATAGCGTAACTCTTGTATGTCCAGCTCAATTTCAAAGTTGAAAACGGTGTTTCATTGAAGAAATTAAGGTCTTAAATACAGTATATACAAAAATTATGTTGATGATTTATTATGATATGAAATTATGATATGATTTAAATACGAATTCTAGTTGTTTGATAGTTTAAAATCGTTTATTGAACTTTAGGTCAAAGTTAGAACAATTAATTGCTCTAACGAATCTTTCCAAAGAAACAACAACAACAACAACAACAACAACAACAACAACAACAACAACAACAACAAAGTTTTTTCAATATGAAAAGGAAAAAATCACTAGCTGATTTTATTGCAATTTCAGCCCTGCTAAAGTCTTTATCCGAAATCTTTGTGATACCCGTGCAAGTGCGCACTGCACCACAGAGACGATGAGATTTTAAGTGTAAATTTCTCAGTTTTTCTCCCATTTTGCATTCTCACATTTGTTGTTGTATTTTTGCTTTACTTTAGTCTTTATGCCTATGTTATTATAAAAAAATTTTAATATCAAACGAATTGACAGAACTATTTTTTTCTGCATTTTTCAACTTCAGCAATATTTTGTTTTGTTTGTATTTAATATTCTGAAAGTGTTTTTACTTTAGCGTTCAATAAGCTATTGACTTCTATTTTTGACAAGATCATTACTTTATTATCAAAATTTAAGCAACCATTTTTTAGTACAAGATAACAAAAAGATATTAAATATTTACTTTTGGTCTGCCTAAAACTTTTTGTCTCAGTTTGCATAATCAGAAATACTTGCTGGATTTGCTACGTTTGTAAATGCAATTTAGAGTTTCCCTTTTAAGTGACCAGCAGTAGTTTGCTATCATTCTGGATTAACTTTTTTCCCCAAACTCCTTTCAATCGTGGATAGTTCTTGAACGAATGATACCTCCTTGCTCATCGCTTAATTTACTGAGATTTTCCTGAAAAAAATTCTAATGAGAATGCAAAAATTTATTTTGATGGATATTCACCCCATGTTTGCATAATGTTGTTATTTATTTTATGAGCAACGGTTTTTTAGTCCACTAACTTACAAAGTATATTTTTACTTTAAAGTATCTTCTTTTGAAGCACTCTTTAAAACTTTATAAAAGCACTTAAAAAAAAACTTCAACAGAAAGTTTCAAGCAGATACGTGTAACTGTTTAAATTTTTGTCTTTTCTTTTACTAAAATGTAGTTGCAAAAAACCTTATAAAAAACTTAAGAACCTACGATATGAGAAAATTAATAAATTTTTGAACTTAAATATAAAAACGCTTTCAGAATCTTGTAATAACTAGAGATAATACATTGCAAAAATCGTCAACAAAATATTGTTGAAGTTGAAAAATGCAGAAAAAATTGAAAAATTCACTAATATTTTTTTTCTTTAACTCAGCCAATTCGTTTGATATCAAAATCTTGTATATACCATTTCTAAGCTCTTAATTATGAAATGAAATCGGTTTTCCGACCATGAATCCACATTTTAAGGGTGTATGCGAAAAGCCAATTATGCTGAAATTTTATGTTTATCATATCAACAACGTCTACCATGTCTTATGCCAAAAGCATTTTCAGTGTGGCACCGTGTTATATGCAAAATCAGCCATTTCCATAACCTGACCTCACCCTGAACATTTAAATTATTCAATCATCTGTCAATGGTACAACTTAATGGCCAGCATGAACATTAGCCTTTATGTTAATAACAAGAACTTAACACAAAATACTTTACCATTTAGACAAATGTCCGAAATGACAATCCATACAAGCGCCACCAGATTAAACCATTCGTGAAAGATTTTCCTTCTCTTGGCCATTGCAAGTTGTGATACACCGAATACTGAAGAACAACAACCAAACAATTCTGAAATTGAAGAAAAAAGAAACACAAAGTAATTTTAAAAACATGTTATGTGAATGTACAAAATTAACGTTTATGTAGGTATGTATGTCTGTGTTGGACATGCATTTGTATGCACATAAGATGAAAGTTGGGATACGTATGTGGCTCCAATGCGGTATTGCAACCACTTTAGTTTGAGGAACTACAAATAGCTTAAAGTTTCATTTGTTTTTCTCCGAAATAATAACGTAAAATCTACAAGTGAACAACGCGTGGTCGTTGCTCGGAAAAACTAAAGCACTGTAAATTAACCCAACAACAGCAACAATATCACTAATCTTGCACAATGGATCCTTCCGAATGTACATACACAAAGCTACCCATGTTACCACTCCCATTGCTGACTAGATGGCTGGCTGTATTGCTGTTTCAAAAGCTAGGTTGCTTTGTCAGGTTTCGCCATAAATTACTAGAAAAATCTCTTTATTTTGTCAACGAATGCTGATGAAACGAGTTTAAATAAAGATGTAGGATAGGCAGGCGGTCAGACAAGCGACGACACAGACAACGTACAGGATGTGTGTGAGTGTGTGCTCGTGCCATGCATGGGGTTATATCAAGAAACTGAGTGCTCAAAGGAATCCGTAGTGAAGACGGTACGGTTCGAAGCAGGATTGTTGTGGCTCACCGCAACTTAACGCAAAACAAAGAAATTATTTCTGAAAGTAACGAAGCAAAAAAGTCTGTCAGACATCGAACGAGTGGCTGAATGGCAGAATGGCAGAATTGAACGAATGATTCTTCTTCAATGACATGAAGTGTGCTGTGTGCTGCAGTATGGAGCAGGAGTGTGTCTTTGGAATGGTTGTCGTCCGTGTACTTATGTAGTATGGTGGTCATTAGTGTTTGTCTGAAAACGGATTTGTTGTTTATGCTCTAAAGCAGGATGGCCACAGAATTGAAAACAGTTGTCAACATTACCCCTAATTCTTTCACATTTAACCACCAGCATCACCACTACTAACACCACCACCACAACTTTACCGCCGTTGTTGTTCTTATTGCTGGTCTCTCGGGTCTTTTTGTATCTGTTGTCCGAATTATGTAAACTTTTGGTTTACTTTTCATTCGAGTTAATTTCGTTGTTAGTTTTTATTTCACGTTTTTCTTTTTGTGTCTATTTTCTACAGTAGAATTTGTAAAATATTAAAGTTGGCACTTAAGAGTTAGCAGGAATTACTTAGAAATGCAATTTTTATATTCTTTTATGAAACTATTTTGAGTGAAATAAGCATACAAATAGTTTTTCTTTGTTAATTTGTAAAATATATGTCTTGTCTGATCAAGCTCTTTATAATTTAAAATTTTCTAAGGTTTCTTCTTTAAGAATATGATGGTGGCTAATCAAAAAGATGAGATTATTAAATTTTTAAGAAGAAAAGCATCACTCTAAAAACTTATTAAAAAATCACTACATCGCTCAGAGAGTCCTAGAATATGTATATTTTCTACTTTTCACGATATTTCAGCGTGTTCTCGCTCAGATAGTCCTAAAAACGCTCCAGCATCGGTATTTTACGCTATTGGAGTGGGTGTTAAGGCTTGATTACCCAAGTGTAAGGTAACGTAGCGCGACGTTGCCAACTGTCAAGTTAAAATCTGTTTAATGGTAAATGTGTACAAGTCGTTACCGAAATCGTAACGTGGCGGTACACAGCGTAGAAGTCTGTAGAACATAAATTTCTTTGCCACATTACGATTTTTGACAGTGCGGCAGCTTTGGGACAAGCTAAAAATTTGGTTTAACTTCACAAAATTGTAAATTTTAATGCTATATACGAAAGGATGCAGTCTTTTATTAAAGAGGCAAAGTTTATAAGCCTACTAAAAAAAAAACGAGTGCCTTTATAACAAATTTTCTGAGGGCTTCAAATCGGCGTCTGCACTACGTTGGATTACGATTTCGGTAATCGTTTATCTTCGAGGCAACGTCGCACTACGCTACATCCTGCTGCGCCACCTCACTTTACGCTAGGGTAATCAAGCCTTTACGCTTGACCTTAAATAAACACAAGCTTTAACGTCATATGATTTCAAAGAGTTTATTCGAACAAGTGTCAAATTATATAAAACTTAAACAGTAGATTGGTCAGAACTTAATTACTCAAGCATCACTTAGCTTACAGGAACACGAGGATATGGTATCAAAACGGCTCACTATAGGTATTTTGATCCTTCTTGTTCTGAAGTGTTTCGTGATATTCCTAAGTAGTTTATTTATAAAATATTTATTTTTATTTAGGTCCTGCCTAATGGGTTGCCGACATATATTCGCCACTGGCTCTAAATTTGTTTTATATTTTTGGTAGCCGTTCACTATAAAGTGCAGAGGCTTTATATTTTTAAAAGTTGGCAGCTTATAAAAAGCTCAAAGACTTTAAAAAAAATAAGAATTAGCTGGCAGCTTTGGAGCTCAAAAACTAATTGATTTATTTTCAAATATGTTCATCCTTTTATAGTAAGCACAACGGTATTTTGTCTTAAAACTAGTTAACAATTGTTTGTGTAGTTTAGAATGTAAATAGAATCATATGTTCTTTAATTAGTGTAAAAGTAATAGTAGAATATCGTAATACATATTTGTAATTTAGTATTAATAGTTTAATATGTGTGAGTGAGTAGACTTATATTAATAGAAAACGTAAACATAATCATATGTTAACATATTTGTGTAGGAGTAAAAAGTATAATATAATATCATATGTTTTGTATTCAGCCATATGTGTACATGTGTGCGAATGAGATAGATAGTAGTGCTTAGTATGAACATATGTTCTTATTGTTTGAATAATATCTTAGTATACCGTAGAGGTGTATTACTTTAACTTAGTTTGAATATTATTGTGCATGTTCTCGAAAATTCTTACAGTAGAGGTTTTTATATTATTACTTATTTTAAGAAAAGTATTTATAGCTTGTTTTATAATGAAATACATTAATGTAAATTAAATAGTTAAATAATATGTATAGGTATACTACAGTACGTATTATCACAACCTAAACCAACCAGCCAGCTGAAGAATCACTGTCAACTAGGTAAAAAAAGTGATTTTGAGTAAGCAGCACACAGTGTAAGATTTCGCTCTTTGGGAGATCAAAAATCTGTAACTTTTGAAGAAATGAAAATATTTTCGTTTGTTTTTTTATTTTTTGTTGGTAATTGTTGTAACTGTAAAATCATTAAGAAAAATGTAAAGTCCAGCAGAAGGAGGCTCAGTAGGGTTGCCCCGAACTCAACGAAAAAAATTTAGATTTGTATCGTAGCCTTTTTATTATTGTATTGTATTAAAAGTGTATTAGTTTCTAAGTTCTAAGTAATTAACAAGTTTTAATAGTATAAGCTATGATCTTATAAGTTTTTTAACACTTTGTTACTCTCTTAGGGTATTCACAAGGTGTGCTATCATATCCTATTTTCATATTGTACTGAATTTTTACAACTAAAATTTACAAGATAAATAAATGCAAATAAGAAACAGCTGTTTGATAACGAAACTTCAAAAAACATAGCTTTAATTAGAAATTTAAATTTGTTAAAATTTATCTGTTTTTTAATCATTTTTTAAGAAACAATAAATTTTTCGGTTACTAAATAACGCCCTAAAAAATCAAAACAACATAGCTTTCAGAGTTGTAATACATTAGTACTTTTTTATATGGAAGGCAACAATAAAATGTTTAAACTAGTGCAACATCTTAGGACAATATAACATTATGACATAATAGCAAACCTTGTGAACACCCTGAATGTATCTTAGAAGATACAACTACCAAAATATTTTTAAAGCTCAAAATAAGTATACAGTTTTTTTTAAAAATGCAATATATGTGCTCAAAAAAAAATATAGAGTAAATTCTACCGATACTGTTGAATTTAAAACGAGCCAAACGATTAAAATTTAAATTCTACCGTTAAAGAAATGTAACCTACTCTAAACCTTGTTGAGTAACAGTCTTACGGTAGCTCTACCGCAGAAGTTGTTCAATAACAATTTTTAGAGTACATGTACTGCAAAGCTTGTAGGCTAACAAATTTACATTAGCTCTGATACAGAAATTGTTGAATAACAATTTTGACTGTGCATTTCCTGTAAGACTTTTTAGGTTACAGTTCTACTGTATGTAGTACTGGCTAGAAGCATTGGCGTCGGAAGCGGGGGGGCAAGGTGGGCAGTTGCCCCCCCCACTTTTTTAGCTAGATAAACAATTTAAAAGGAAAAGTTATTCAAAATATCAGTTTTTTTACAACGATAATATTTTTGTATTATATATTTTCCTCTTCTTTCTCTCTTCTTCATGTTTCATGTGAAGAAATTTTGGTGAACTTTTTTTGCACCACCATTTGTACTGCCCCCCCATTTGTACTGCCCCCCCAGATGAAATTCGCTTCCGACGCGCTTGGCTAGAAGCCATAAAATTGTTCGAATTATATTTATTTTAAAGACATTCGTTTCCCGAAAAATTGAGTCGGGTACTATGTAGTATTTAATTTAGAAATTTTTAGGAAAAATTTGGAAATATGTGGAAAAAACATGTTCAGTGAGTAAATTAGTTCAATGTAAAAAACAACATAAAGCATTAAGGAATAAACCTCCCTGGTTTAATATGCGACTAGCTTATTTAAAAAATGTTAAAAACAAAGCATTTAAAAAAAATAAAAAAAAACAAAATCTGATATTGATAAATTAAATTTTTTTCCAAAAACGAAACGAACTCGATGACTTACACGATTTTTCATACAATAAGTATATTTTTATGATTGAGAGAAATTTGAAGGCAAACCCTTCATCTTTTTGGCAGTATATAAATTCAAAGCGCAAAACCAATGGAATTCCGTCGAGTATGGAGTTAAATGGAGTCAAACTTAAAACCTAGCTTTAAGTATGTACGTGTTGGTTTTCCCCCAATGTTTTTTCAACTTTGTGCTGAAGCTATAGTAAAGCCTATTGCTTTCTTGTTTAATTTCTGCCTTAAATCAGGCAATTTCTTAGATTCTTGGAAAATTTGCTATGTTATTCCTATTTTCAAATCCGGTGATCGTAACAATATGACCAACTAAAGAGCCATTGTCAAACAAAGCACTTTTGCAAAATTATTTGATCACATAATCAAAAACAAGTTATTTGATCACCTAAGGACTGCAATATGCGACTGTCAACATGGATTTTTGCCTGGAAAATCAACTTGTACAAATCTGGCATTGATTTCAGGCAATATTGTTGATGCATTAGAAAGTTATAAGCAATTAGATGTTGTATAGACTGATTTTTCGAAAGCTTTCGATAAAGTTGATCTTAACATTTTACTACTGAAGTTGAGTAAATATGGTCTGACAAATATTTTGCTTAAGTTCTTAAAAAGTTTTTAATAAACAGAAAACTTGTTGTGAAAATAGGAATAACAACTTCTGAGGTTTTTATTGATGCCTCATCTGGAATTCCTCAAGGCACTCACTGTGGACGATTCTCTTCCTAATTTTCATAAATGATTTACCAAAATGCTTTAAATTCTTTAAATGTTTAATGTTAGCCGATGGTGTTAAACTCTTCTTAAAATCTCAAAACCGTCTGACCAGCGCCTGCCTGCCTGCTTCGGCGTTTACTCTGCGGGCAGCCTAATTAATACCAACAAATTGCAACTAAATCAAGCAAAGGAATTGCTGCTGCTGCTACTGTTAAAGCTGCTGATAGATTTTTTTACATGTCAGATCTTCTTTTGCACACAATTTCTTATCGCGTGCTCTTTTAGCTTTCTGATTAACTTCAGCTTGTTTTGAAAACATATACTATTTAACAAAGCAAAAAGCGTTTAAAGCAGTATTAGCGAACGATCAAATACTTTTCTTAGAGCTTGTTCTTTTTGAGAAAATTTTTTAACAACTATAGCAAAATTTATGGTGTGGTGAAATAACCGCTTCCACCTGTATAATTACACTATGGTCTTAACCCAATAAGGACGATGATGGCATATCGCATCACTAGGTCGGATGTCGCAAAACTAACCGAATCAAATAAAGCGTAGTTAAAATCAAAATTAGGTAAAAATTAGCCCATGTGTGAAAAAATTGTCCGGTCTTTAAGGCGTTGTGGAGATTGATAAAAAAAGTCCATGGCGAACCCGCGGACAACAGTGGCCTGCTAGTAAAATAAATATATAAAAAAATATATTGTATTTATATATATTTTTTTTTTACTTATAATGAAAATGTCATATTCAGATGCAAATTAAATTTTTTATATATGTAATAAACCTTTTTAGAAAACATCTTATAAAATATGCCTTCATTTAAATCCCTTTTGCCTAAATCCTCCCTTAAAAAAATTATGCATATTTTAGTTACTGTGTTTAACAATAATGCCTTTATTGTGCTAAAAAGGAAAAGCGTAACTCAAAATCTTTAAGCGTTTGCTTACATGGCAGGTTCAAAGTTAAAAAAAAATTTAAAATTTTAAACATCTGCGCAGGGATATAGAAGAGATATAAAAGATAAAGAAAAACTGTTACCGAAATTGAAAAGCTTTTGCAATTTTAATTTATAATCTTAAAAAAAATATTTATATTACATACTTTGCATTTGATACTCGTAGTTTTGAACGCTAAAACCCTACTTCGTGCCGCGTTTAAAGTTTTGAAAGTGCTAAGAGCAATCGGATAACATGACAGCATTTGGGGCTCTTTTCGAATACTTAACGTTTGAATTTTCACTTGCAACTTGAGATTCTTATTCTTTAGGATGTAACTAATAGTATATAAATAAACAAAAAATTATTTATGGAAAGTTTTACTCTGTTCATACCCCTTAAGTGGCGATTTTTGTTACTTGGCAGTAATGTTTATTTACCAAAGAAATTTATCGAATTTATAAAATATCCTGTTTTTTGTCATTTGACTTGCAAAAGATGTATTAATATTAATTACACGGTGTTACAAAAAATACATTTTTTTCTGTCCTATGAACCAAATGCACATATTCGGAAAGAGGGGAAAAAATAAAAATACACGTGTATCGTCGATTTTCATGTACACGTCAGAATTTTTTTTTAAGTTTGAAGTATAAAGCTCGTAGTGGCCTGTGTGGAAGCCTTTGGACCGATTTTTAACCCTTTTTCAGTGATCTAATCGAGCTGATTTTTTGCAGGCAGACTCGTGGAAATGTCTGTAGCACGTCATATTTTTTAAAAACAATTTTTATCAATTCTCAGATTTTCCCCAATTTTTATTATTTTTGAAAAAAAAATATTTTTTTCACTTTTCTTAGCATAACTTGAAGGGACTCCAAATTTTTAAACTACTAAAGCGTTAGGAAAAAAAAATTTTTTTTGACCCATCCTACTCGATATAGTTGTAGTTAATCAATAGTAACCTTCTAACACTAAACAGTTTTTGACTTTTACAACACTTACAACTGGTCTAGGGGCCCTCAAACGATACTACATGTCCATCCAACTTCCATCGGACATGTCCATCCGCCTTGATTTCTTGCACACGAACATTTACTACATGTGTGATGACTTGACAGGTCGGATGGACATGTAGTATCGTTTGAGGGCCCCTTCTGACAGATGAAATAAGGAATTGCAATATTGTTTTAAGTTCTGTTGTGCGAAAACGTATTTCTATATATTTCATCTGAAAAAAATGCAGTGTCCGACGCGAAATAACTTTTGTTACGTTTGTGGCTTATTCGCACCAAGTAAAAATTTCAAAAATATTACTAAAACAGTGGTGAATTCGTTTCAGAAAATATTTAAGACTGCTGATGTTCCTTACTTGTGGTATACTCCGGAACTCGTGTGCGACTATTGCTACAGAAATTTGTGCTAGTTTACTGATGGAAGGTCAACAATAAAGTACGCTGTACCAACAATTTGGCTACCACGCACGGAGCACTGCAATGAATTGAGCTACTTTTGTGTAACTTTTGCTCAAACAAAAGGGTACCAATACATTCACCGCAACAAAATTCGCTACGCTAATGTAGAATCGGTAATTCCAGCAGTTCTATACTCACCAGATGACCGTGTAGCGGCTTCAGTGGAGATTTTTAATAATGTTCCCGAAATAAGCGATGCAGAATCAACAGTTGTACCAAAACTGATATCAACTTTTCTTCCATCGAATGCGAGATGCGAGAGTCCACAAGTATCGGAATTTGTGGCAACACCCAGTGAAATTGGGACTGCAATGCCGCATTTTATAACGCAAGCCGACTTCAATGACCTCGTACGAGACGGAAATTTGTCGAGGAGAACATCAGATATCTTTGCAGCACGCTTTAAGCAGTGGAATATAGTGGCGGCTGATTTTAAAATAACAGCCGCTCGTGATCGAGGTAGCACTATTCCATATGACCAATTTTTTAGATTGCACGAAGATCGGGAAAAAAACTTGGCTTATTGTTCTGACATTGATTCGCTGTTTGCAAAAATCGGTTACCCACATATTTCAGAGGAGTGGCGACTTTTCATCGATGCATCGGTCAACAGCCTTAAAGTCGTGCTGCTTCATATCGGCAACACACATCCATCTGTCCCGATCGCATATGCCACAAACCTCAAGGAAACATACGAAGGCATGGAATTAATATTACAGTTGATAAAGTACAAAGAGCATAATTGGAAAATATGCTGCGATCTGAAAGTGGTCGGTTTACTCATGGGTGTTAAGCGTGGATTTCCAACCCACCAGTGCTTTTTGTGTACATGGGAAGGTCGAAAAAAAGATGAGCATTACACTGAATTTAAGTGGAAGCCGCGAACATGCTAAAAAGTAGGCGAAGAAAGTAAAGAAAATCTACCATTGGTGCAGCCGTCTCAAATCATTTTGCCTCCATTACACATTAAGCTCGGTCTCGTATCAAATTTTGTTAAAAAACTGGATCGTGATGGCAGATAAAACAAATAATTGCAAGTTCTGAATTTTCATCAAAATTAAATGCTATCGAACAACGTGCATGGAAAGGTACCATTGCCGTTATTGAGCAGTTTCTTGGCAACAAACGAGCTGCCAATTATAAAAATATTGGTGCAGAAATGATTTCGGCATATGGCGAAATGGGCATTTTAATGTCGCTAAAGATCCATTTTCTTCACAATCATTTAGATTTTTTCCCTGATGATTTAGGAGCTTGTAGCGATGAGCATGGCGAAAGGTCCCTCAGGACATTGCGGCTATTGAAAAGCGCTTTAAAGGAAAAGACATTACGCATATGCTTGGCGAATACTGTTGGTCTATTTGTCGCGATAC
Source organism: Dichetophora obliterata (assembly GCA_963920525.1). Lineage (NCBI taxonomy): Eukaryota > Metazoa > Arthropoda > Insecta > Diptera > Sciomyzidae > Dichetophora > Dichetophora obliterata. The sequence goes on along the minus strand of OY986435.1, from coordinate 245,590,669 downwards.
TGAAGCAAATGCTTACAACCGCAAAAATAAAAGGTCTAAATTTCTTTAAAAACATTACAATTTTTAATGTAACAATTCTTTATTTTTATAAAACAAAAGTAATAAAAAAAAAATTGTTTTTTTAACGAACTGAAACCTTAAAAAAACGATAACCATTAAAAAAAAATATATACTTCAATCTTAAAAAAAAAAATTCTGACGTGTACATGAAAATCGCCGATACATGTGTATTTTTATTTTTTATCCCCTTTCCGAAAAAGTAAATTTGGTTCATAGGACAGAATGTGTGTAACACGGTGTTATACATAAAAAAATAATACTACCATAATAATAAACAGTTACAACAGTTACTTAAAAATCTTAAAATCCCCAACTTTAAAATTCACAACTGAATTGATCGATTCCAGGAACCAAGTATTCGAAAAGGAAAAACACAGGTTTTTTTTTTGTTTGTTGTTAATTATATGTTTGCCAAACGCAGAAAGGCTTTGTTTTGCCACATGATGGCCTTATTTGCTCTAACTGTGTATTTTCTGCCTAGTAAATGCTATACTTTTCCTAACTGTCCCGAGCGACCCAAGAATGTTTTCTTTACTGAAGCTCATGTGAGCATTTAAATTAAATTTAAATATTATTACAAGGAAGTTGATTATGTTCAAATGAACGAAGGTCGGCGACCAGCAGCAAGGATGTCATGCTTCATTTTGAAGGCTATGTGTTGGCTATAAAGGCCTTTCTGAGTTAGGGAATTGCACAAGCACACGCACAAACACAAACGCACACTCACAAACATATAAGTAGAGAAAAATTCAAAAATTATTTGCTTAAACTGTGCAAGGAGGCTATTAGTTCTAACTTATGCAATAAATGCTCATTTCAAGTACTATTTTTCTAGTATTGAGAAAATATACAACGAATTGGTTCTAGAATAGTTTTTCTTGATTCTGTTTAAATATTTTCTCAAAGTAAATTGAGAGGAGATAAGAAGAGAATACTTTTCAGATAGCATTTACCAGTACTGTATTTAGGCCCGTGAGGACCGGACCTAGGGCGGCAATATTTTAGGGGCGCCAAAATTTTTGGAGTCTAAAAAATTTTAAGGAAAACAAAATTTTAGAAACGGTATCAACTTGGTTGCAGCAGAATTGACAGGGCGGCAAAATATTTTCGTAGCTAATTTATAAAGAAACTCAATATATATCAATAAACTAGTTTGACGAATGCTGTACATTTTTGGAACACCAAATGTTGAGCGACAAATTTTGTAGGAAAACTTACCAGCCTAAACTTCGCTTACATCTAAAGAACGACAGAACAATATCGTAGCTTATTCAAAAAGTAACTTTAAGTTTCATATTTGAAAAAATTTTCGTTCATTTAAAAAAATTTCTTCTAATATTATTGCAAGAAGAGTAAAAATATAAGTTGTGCATCTAAAATAAATAATATTTTTCATTAACGTGATCTTTGCAATATACACAAATGCAGAAATATCATTAATAATTTAAGTACTCCTGTTACATAGTTCAGAGGACTATGCGCAAAATAATTTTTATCTAGTGATGGGAGCTATCGAATAAAAACATTCGAATTATTCGATAGTTCAAAACCATTTATTTTTTTCGATATTTTTTCATTTGTTCGATAGTTTCTCTTTCTTTCGCAACTAGTTTGTCTACCTCAACTTATTGAACGATCCGTGTGTTTAGCAAATTGATTGAAAAAGTTCGTTTAACAACACTGCTTCGAACGATTGCAGCGAGTAAAACTGTTTCAAATGACTGTTTTTTTAGAATTTTTTTTTGTTTTTAAGTTAATGTTCAAGTACTTCAGCATAAAGTTTGTTTAAAAATCTTTTGTTGGTTATAAGTAATAAAATAAATATATATATATATATATATTTCATCGTAATATCGGTGATATATACTCTTTTGTCCGTAGGTATTGTTTTTGAAAATTGTGAAAATGCGTCCTGGCTTAAAAAGATCACAAGCTTGGGAGTTTTTTACTAAAGATTGTAATGTTGTATGCTGCAAAATATGCAAAAAACAATTGAAGTATTCTGGAAACACATCAAATTTAAACGACCACTTGCGACGTAAGCATACTGGCTATTTCAGCGAAAAAATTTTTGAAGAAGCCACAAATAGAATAGTGACCGAATTTGGAAATAATAACCAATAATAATGATTTGCCTAGTGGTACGAAAGAAAACGCAACTGTAGTGCTCCAGATCGAAAGACAGGTGCAGAGCAAGCTTTTTGTGACAGATTTTGAGCACAGAGCTTACAGATTCCGAAAAATTATATATCGACAGTTCATTGATTAAAATGTTGGCTAGGGACCTACAACCACTCCCGATCGTTGAAAATGAGGGGTTTTTGGAGTATTCTCGAAAACTGTAGCCGCTTTACAAAGTGCCAAACCGGAAACTTCTGTCAACTACCATGCTTCCACAAAAATTTTATGAAGTTAAGAAAAAACTGAAGATTATAATTGAAAATGTAAACTATATCGCTATAACAACGGATCTATGGACTTCCGACAGTAACAGAGCATTTTTATCAATTACCAGCCACTTCATTTATAAAGATAAAATGTGTTCAGCTGCTTTGTCGACAAAGGAAATATATGGACAGCATACTGCACTAAACTTAACGTTAGCAATTGCAAATATATTTGGTGAGTGTTCGATTTCACAAAATATTGTTACCATAGTAATTGACAATGCAGCTAATAATAAAAAAGCTATGGGAGAAAACCTTAATAAACACCACCACCCCTGTGTAGCTCACACACTTAATTTATATGTAGTTAATGCCATAAAAAATGTTGTCATGGTCACAAACTTGATAATTAAATGTAGGTCAATCGTGACACATTTCAGCCACAGCATCCAAGTGACTGAAAAACTCAGAACTATGCAAAAACAGATGAGTGTAGCTGAATTAAAACTCAAACAAGATGTTTCTACAAGGTGGAACTCATCTTTAATTATGATGGAGCGAATGTTTTTGGTAAAAAACCACTGTCCGCTGTCATTACTTCTTTACCAAATTCTCCAGTGTTCTTAAATGCATATTGTCGGAATGTGTTGCCATCTTAAAATCAGTTGAATGTATGACCACAGAATTGTCTGCAGAAAAATATCCAACCATGTCTTTAGTTATTCCATTAATTAGAGGGCTCCAATATCCAATAAAAAATATAAATTTGAAAACCTCAAATGGATATGCTTTAAACAATTTTTTAATTAGATGTCATAACGAGAAGACTGGGTATATTAGAAACAAACAAGTACTGCGCAAAATCAACCTTTTTAGATCCTAGGCTTAAAAAGTAGCATTTGGAAATGAAGTGAATGCTTCCAATGCATAAAGATGGATTTCTGAGGAAGTAACATTTATGTTAACTTCTAAAAAAAATACAGAAATTAATAATATTGAAGAAACTGTTTCAGTAGTTGATGTCTCAGAAGGTCAGGCGCACCAAAATTTAACCTCATTAGGGTCGATGTACGACCAAAAGATGTCTTAAGTTCAAACAATATCCCAACAGGCACCTAGTGTTGTTGCTAAGTTTGAAATTGGTCAATATTTGAGTAATGGGTACATCAACCGAACTCAAGATCCTCTTCAATATTGGAGCTCAAACAAACTAATATATCCTGAGTTATATACACGAATGTGTATATGTGCTAAAAAATACGAATGTGTACCAGCTACTTGAGTTCCATCTGAACGAGTTTTTTCAAAAGCTGGTCAAATAATTAATAACAGAAGAAATCTAAAAGGTGAAAAATTACAACAAATACTTTTCTTAAACAGTAAATTTGATTTATAATTTATTTATTTATTATACAGTTAAATTATTTTATATTGTCGAAGGAGGCTTTAATTTATTTTGGAATTATCTCAGTGAATTTGAATTCTGTGTATTTGTTTTTAATAACTTTAATGTGCTTGTAACATATGAAGACATGAGTGAATGAAGCTGATATGTCGAAAAATTCTAATTTGGAGAAAATTGAGTTCAAAGTTTCGCATTTGTACTGAAATCTATACTAAATCAAACTTCGTGAAGAAGTTATTTCCTAAAATAGCCATAAACATGGTTGTTTTAGGATTAAAATTGTTCGTATGTACATTACATCTTCATCCATACATAGAACAGCGAAAATCCGAAAATTCGATATATCACCTTCATCTACTCATGTCTTCATACACATTCTCTTATAAAAGAAACCAAATCAATAATAAGTACAATTTTTTGAATTGGTGAAAAGAAGCACCTAATTTTTTTTTTAATAATTGAAGTATGTTAAAATTTTATTTACTATTTTCATTAAATAATGATTGGTTTCTTTTTTATTGTATAAAGTAATATACATATATTATTTCTTAATATTATACAACCAAAGGTAAAAAGTTTCCTTTTTATAGTAAAATTTTTCAAAATTCAATTAACGTGTAATATAATACGTTTGATTATGTATATAACAATAAATTTAATAATATGATTTCAGATAACATTTTATGTAATATAATCGTTTTGTTTTTGGAGAAAATTAAATAAACTTTAATTCATATTAATTTGTTTAAATTCCAGTGCTTTTTTTAAATATTTCTGTGAAATCATATTAAAATATAATGAATTAACATAATTTCGTTAATTTATGTTATTTGGTTTTTAAAGATATATTTATATCGTTTTTATTGGGTAGTTAAATCTTTTCCCAGTTCACAACACAACTTATAATTTAATAAAAATAACAAAACAAATTCTCGAAGGAATTATTATAATGAAACTATATCAGTTGATAGCTAGGTACTGTTTTTTAAAGTCAAATGAATGAATAGTTTATTCAATAGTTAAAATCATTCGATAGATTTTGTACTGTTACTATTGTCTTAATTCGTATGAAAAAATTAATAATTTGATGGTTACTATTTGTTAAAGCAAATGAACAAAAGGAACGAATAATTCGAACGAATTGTTCAATAGTTCAAACTATTCGGTAGTTCTATGCACTAGTTACTATTTTGTTAAAGCAAATGAATAAACGAATAATTCGAACGAATTGTTCGATAGTTTAAATTATTCGATAGTAAACTATCGATAGTTGAAATCATTCGATAGTGCACAACACAATTTTTATCACAACTTCAATTGTAAATTATGTTGAACTGTCATGGTACAAGAAATTATTTTATTGGGTGTGCTGTCTTTTATTCCCAATAAGATGAGAAACATTAAACAAAAAATTACTCATGGCTTAATGAGACTTTAAGGCTTGAATTCATGTCTACAGTGGAAGTCTTTCAGAAGACGAAAAGTTTCTGCATCAAACTTGCATTCGAGAAAAATTTCTTCTCTGCCTCAAAGTGAGCAAAAATTAATGGAAATTTGTTAAAAAGTAAGGAATCAGACATTGTCATCGATTTCGAAATTTTTAAAAGATGATAAAATCTTTGCTGACTCGGCTGATAAAGCAAACCTATTGGCTGGATTTCTTCTTTAAAAATCCAATATCTTGGATAGCAATCAGCCACTGCCATTTGTTGAAGGTAGATCTTCTGCAATGCAATAAATTTACTTTCAAACGAGAGCAGTTACGCTCTCAATATGGTTCCGTAGGGCCTATTGGTGACCTTATGATGTTCTTAACCGGTTCACTTTTTGGGAGAGAACAAGGTTGTTGCTCTGAATATTTTAAAGGCGTTTGACCGAGTGTGGCATAAAGCGCTCGTGTCAAATCTAATTACATATGGTTTTGGTGGTAGCTCTGCTCTATGGATCACGTGTTTCCTCAAGGACAGAACGATTCGTGTAGTAGTTGACGGTTAGATTACAACGAATTAAGAACTATTTACGAGCAACTATGAATGAAGAACGATTAAATGCACTGGCTTTATTGAATATTAAAGCAGATGTAGTACAAAAACCAAGTTATGAAGACGTAACAAATAATTTCGCACGACCACATAATGAAACTCTTTATTTTTATTATTTTGTATAAATTATTTTGTAATTGTGTGTAAAAAATGATAAATAAAATTTTTATTATTTTGTTCTATTGTAAGAAAAACATTTAATATGTTAGAGGCGGCGCTAATGTCGGGCCTAGAGGGTGGCAGAATGCTTAAATCCGCCACTGGCAGCTACCCTGTAAGGTATTTTTTGTTTAAATAAAGTTTCGTTCCCGCAACTTGAATCAAGGAGCCATTTATTCTGTATTCAAGAAATGTTAAAAAAATAGTAAATATGCATTAGAAATAACTACTTATAACAAGAATTTGTTCTTATTTTTACTTTAAAATGCTTCTTTTAAAACTTCTTATAGTAATGTCGAAATGAAATCTTCGAGTATCGGATTTTGTAAAACCATTTTGTATTTTTTTAATTGAAACTTCTACTCAATATTATGTTGATGAAGATGAACTTTTTCTGCTCTGCTTGTTCTGCTCTGCCTCTCATCTACGCTGCGGTCTACTTCGCCATGCTGCGTAGGCAATGAAGGTGCTCATTTGTTGCTGTTTTAGTTGTTGTATTACACGCCTAAGATGCGAATTTACAGTGGCGGAAAACATAATTGAAACGATTTCTGTGGTTTATTTTAATAATTTGGGTTTTTTGGTCTGGCTTGTTTATATTATGTTAGGTAACATAAATTACTTTTATTAACACTGTGATTTTTCTCCGACGTTTCGCAAATGTCTTTTCTGCTTCTTCAGGAATTGAATCTGCGAACATTTTATTTATTTTTGTAATTTTTTATGTAAATAAATTAATATCTTACAGTTAAAACTTACACAAATTTATAATAATAGTATTTTACTTGGTATTATCATGGCACAATAAACAAATAGAAATAAAAAAAACTTTTAAATAATTACTACTACTACTACTGCTACTACTACTACTACTATATAATACTAAGCTATATAAAACAGTTTCTATTCAACCACTTAATATTAAAAGAAACCCAAACTTAAGAAGAATAACCACAACTGTTAGTTATGGACGCTTTACGGAACTTATACTATTTCTCTCATTTGCATCATTTTACTTACCGTTGTGATGTCAAGTGTAAGTAAATTGAAAATATTACACAATTGCTTGGAACAAAAATAGAAACAATACGAAATTGTGTCAACAAAAGCATGAAGTTGAGCTTTCTGATTAAGGTCAGCATCAATTTGATAATTTTAATACTCACTTTTTTTTAAAGGAAGTCTATGTTCCCAGATTTATTAACAAGAAATATTAAAGATTGAACGTTATTTTTGAACAATTGCACTGCTTCTGAAAAAAGTAAAAAAAAATTTGAATAAGAGAAACTCTAGCTGCAATTTATGCAGTCTCTTAACTAGAAAAAAGGAGCAGAAAACGCAAAACTACAACATATTTCGACAAGTAGTTAGTGCTAAAATGAAAACAAAATCTATTTCGCATCTCAAAACAACTTAATAATTATTTTAATACAAAAATTACAAGCTGTACTATCGTTTGTTGAAGTAGAATTAATGGGTAGAAATTTAAGAAAGATACTTACTTAAGCCCTAAGGACATAAAGCAAGGACTTGTTCTTGAGAACAAACATGTCCTTTGGGAAATTGGCACAATTTTCTATGGTCAGATGAAACAAAGGTAGATATGTTCGAATATGATGGGGTCACGTGGGTAAGACGACCAAAAAAAAACAGAGTATGAGCACTAGAATACTACCAAGACCGTTAACCCTCCGATGAGTGACAGTACTGAACTTCACGGCCGTGTGAAAAGGTCCCTACGGACCTTTGTAAATCATGTTTTTTCATATAAAAAATTCTTTTTTGATTTTGTTTTGTTTTTATTGTTTATAACTAAATTCTACATACAAAAATAATTATTTCAATTTTTTAAATTTTTTTTTGCTTAAATTTTCTTAAGACTATTATAAAAAAGTTTAAAATTATTGTTGTTGAGCGTTTACTTCTTGTCCCCCGCCCTGTGCGCAAGTGTTGCAGCGATGTAAAATTGTGCTATGTTCTCCGCAAACAGCATTGCCGCAGCCGAAGCAGTATGCCCGCGTTTTCCGCTGCCGCCCGTACTCAGAACGGCAAAGGCGACATGACGGTCTACTTGACCTAGCCGCAAACGACGGTGCATTGCCTTCCATCGGTCTTGATAATACCTGAAATGAAAAGAAAAATAAAAAACAAATAACTATATATTCTATTCTGGAATTTGAAGATGTTTTTCTTACCCTGACATCGAATGCTTCCATCGCATTGCGTATCCTTTGGTTGTGATATGAGGTTATATGGTTGTTCAGGGCACGTTCTTCGATATTTGGTGTGGCCAATTGTTTCGTTAGCAGTAACAAGAACGACCGCCGTCTGTCACTCCTTTTTATAGGCTTCATTTCGTTGTAAATCGTAAAAGCAGCCAATGCAGCGACGTCCAGCATATTATAAAACATGACCAACGGCCATCGTTGTGTTGCTCTTTTGCAGCTGTAAGTGCCTAGCATTTGATCCATGGTATCAACGCCGCATTTGTTGGCGTTGTAATCTAATATGACATAGGGCTTCCGCTTCTCGGTTTGCTCGTCAACGAGGCAGGTGTAGTGCATTGTGGAGAGCACGTTCGCCACTTTTTTATTTTCGGCACGTATGAGCATAACGCTATATCCCCTTCGTTGAACCCAAATAATGTACTATTGATGGTGCGCTTCGGGTTCTTCTTGAACTCCTGTGGAATGAATGTTTTATTGTAGCGCACTGTACCAACATATGCGGTCTTCCTCCTCAACAAAATACGCGCCAAGTCAAGAGTGGTAAAGAAATTATCCGCGTATATAGTACGGCCAGCATCTAAATATTTTTCCACAAGATCCAGCACTACGTTCTGCCCTTGGTTTATCTGCCGTTGTTGGTTTGGCAGTTTTCCAGAATATATCATTCCCTTCACAGGATAATAACTCTGTGAGTCGCATAACCACCATACTTTCAAACCATACTTAGCTGGCTTTGACGGAATATATTGTGTGAAGCGGGTGCGGCCTCTGTAAGGGAACCACTGCTCATCAACTGTTAGTGCTACATGATTAGTGTAAGCTGCTGCCAATTTATGTTGCAACATTTGCAAAATATCGTCAATAGCCGCAGTTTTGCTGTTGATGAGTCGCTGTTGTCGAGTATTTCCATTGTCGAATCGAATAAATTGCTTTATACACATGAAGCGATCGTACGACAACGCAGCTTTGTATATTGGGCAACGCGTCGCTCCCCATAATTCCATAGCTGGTTCATGGTTTGATCTTGTAAGTCCAGCATACAAAAGAATAGCTACAAAGGCGTCAAACTCTTTCACTGTCACTGGCTTTCACTCATTTTTCTTCGTGGGATTCGCCAAATTCCATGCAGCTGTAACCTCCCTGCCTTTACGATTTGTTTCACGTAGCACTAAGTGTTTTATTTCCTCTGTCATGATTGAACGCATTATTGTATAGGGGTCGTGTATATTTCCTGTTGGTCCTGGTTTCTTTCTTGTGAAGTCGACCACGTTATGATTACGAGTGCGTGATGTTGGTGGTGCTTTTTTACTCCATTGGGTGCCATCTTTACCAATATAGTAACTTTCATTCGTTTCCTGTCCATCATTTTCTTCCTCTTCATCATCGTTGTCATCAGTATCTTCATTTAGCTCGACGTACCTATCCTTCAGTTTCGGCATCTGACTCTTCAGCAGGTTGGTATGTGCGATCTTCATCATCCTCAACTTAATAATTATCAATTGCAGCAATATCAATTTCTTCATCCATGTCTTCGTCCATAAAATCAGCAAATCTACTATCAGCTGCACGCCTTTCATCCGCAGTCATTTGCTGGTAACGTGTACTACGGCGTACAACAATTTCAGCAACGTCCAAATTACTTGCATCTGCCATATTTATATTTTTGTTTCTATCCCACACGATTTTACTCTTCGCTGTCTAAACTTTGACTGATTTGGTTTACGAAACTACAACTTCTTTTATACTCTTTCGTACGTCTACCTAAACTCAAAGACATTAGAGCCCAAACAGAACCAAGGCGGATGTCGGATGGCGGGCCTCTCTCTGTGAAATCCGCTGAGAACACGTCCAGAATATGAGCGGTGGTCGGTTGTCGGATCACGGTTGCATTTTATATTGGGAATGATACAAATTATTTTATATTATGCTTTGAATTCACATGAAAGCAACACAGGCACAAAAACAGAACGTCAGATCATAGTAAAAACTAAGAAAATAACACTGAACGTACCCAATCTTTAGCAAAAATATGGCAACATTTAAGTCACTCAGAGAGAGATCCGACACCCGTCAGAGAGAAATTAGAATAGATTCTATTCTGGCGTTTTCCCGTCATGCATAAGAAAAAATTCTAAGAACAAAAATACTAAGAACAAAAAATACTAAGAACAAAATACTAAGAACAAAAAATTCTAAGAACTGGTTTATTGCTAGTAGTATAAAATTAGAATATTGTGCCTTTCCTTGAAAGCAATAAAGTTCATGTCTTGGAATTTTTCTTAGAATTTTTTGTTTTTATCATCATCCCTAATGTCTTTGAGTTTAGGTCTTTGTGTTCAGAACAAGTAAATTATGTGTTGAAACAATAAAAAAATTATAATGATGCCCAAAAACATGCATTTATTCGTGAAATTCAGTACAAGGTCCATACGGACCTATTCACACGTCCGCGTACTATTCTCACTAAAACCTCAATAACTCCTAAAGTAATGATCCGATCGGCTTGATTTTTTTTCCAAAAGATGCGCAACAAAATACTCTTGGATTACAGTGGGGGGGGGGGGTTTGTAGTGGCCGGAGTAGGAGTAATTTCAGTTTGAAAAGGCAAAAAGGTCCCTAGGGACCTTCTCACTCATCGGAGGGTTAAACATGGTAAAACATGGCGGCAGTGTTATGATAAGGGGCTGCTTCTTATCTTTTGGTTTAGCTCCTATTTTCTAGATTAAGAATACCATGTGCGCTGTTGACTAAAAAGTAAGAGTAAGAAGCGTTTTGAATCATCTTCTTATTACTTCTCATCATTTGGCTTAGCTCCTATTTTCTAGATTAACGATACCATGTGTGCTGTTGACTAAGAAGTAAGAGTAAGAGGCGTTTAAAAAAAAATGCTTCGTTCTATATGCACTTTTTTACAAAACTCTTCTTGTTTTATAGCATTTAGAACAAAACATAAAAAGTATTGTGAGAAATTAAAAAGTAATTTTCACGCAGCAATAACTTTATTTCATATAATATTGAATTATTTTTAAACTTAATCTTAAAATTATGTTTTCATAAGTTCACTTAAAGCAATTCTTGTTAATTTCTTAAAACAAGGTAGGTTTCCACCATAAATAAAAACAAAAAAATTTATGAAATTTCACGAAGTTCATGCTTGGTTTACGAAAACGTTTGGAACATTTTTAGTTTGAGCAAGATTGTTGAAGAAAAACAGAAACAAAAAGTTGTTAAATATTAAATAAATTATTATAGTATGCCACTATGTTTAGGGATAAAAAGTTATACTAACTTTTAATATCGTTATTTCCTCCGATGATAGCTTTTGAGCAGCTAAGATCTGAAGATTTCCTTCAAATTGTTTGGAGCTGAAAAAACCTCTTTTTGACCTTTTTTTAATATTAATCTTCACATATTCTTTTTGCCATAAGAATGTTTTAAAGGATATTGTAAATAGCTTCGTTTTGAAGCGAAGCTTTTTACGCCTCGTTTTGTGATTTGCTTGAGTGAAATCTGAAAAACGACACTTTTTTCCGTACACCTTTTTCTTAAAATTTGTGTTTCTTTTTGTGTCGATTGTAACAAGAGAATATAACATTAATAAAAATATTTCTTTGTTAGCAATGGGAATCGAACTCGTACCCTTTCGATTGACAGTCCTATACACTACCAACTGATCCAAAAACCTTCGTTGACTATGAGAGTTTATTTATTACTAAGTATTAACTGAAGCTATGTTGCATAGATGACAAGAATCTATTAAAGGATTGTGCATTAGCTATTCTACATTTGAATGCGTGAAGCTATAGTGCAGATTAAAGCTCTGCAAAGAACCGCCCAAGAACACTAGTTGTGTATTGCTATTTTTTCTTATATCTACTTGTATCAGTTTCGCTCTCTCTGCATTGAGTATGCATGGAATATTTCTCTCTTAGATATTACGCGAAATATAACACAATAAAAATAATGAACAATTACAGGCACTTCAACAAAAATTGTATAATTTGAAAGTCATCGATACAGGTGGTTTACCTTCTGAAATTGTTGTTGTCATCAATAAACATTATCTAATTACAACAAATATTAATGTTAGCGATAGTTTGGCAAATGGGGCTATTGGTAAGCTAGTGCACGTTGAAATTGACCAGAATGATCAGGTTAAAAAAGTTTGGCTGAAGTTCGATGAGTCTAAAATTGTTCAGAAAACAAGAAATGAAAGCTTCATCCGACGCTCAATCGATTCAAGTTGGAAAAAGAGCTGTGCCAATACTACGAAAAAACAGTATCATACCTCTTAATAAAAAAAAACAATCACAGTTACAAGAAATCATTTTCCATTAATTCCTGCAATGGCTGTAACTATGCATAACTCACAGCGTGGATCATTTTCTCTTAACAAATTAGAAACTAAATATATTACCACAAAAAATTTGAGAGAGAGCATACAGTTATTTTTTCAAGATCTTACCGATTCTATAACTCAAATCTGTGACATTATATTGCTATCAGAAACAAAAATGCAAAACGATGAAAGAATCGATATCACTCATTTCACTTGTATATCTCAATTTCAGAGAAATAGTTGTCGTTCTGGAGGAGTTGCAATTTATCGTCATTATAATAGAGATATGTACAATACAGTCACTGGGAATATGTCAATATATTTAAACAGACTTCAGCTACAAAATTGTTCCGCTGATATTTAAAAAATTGGCGAAGTATGTTCTGCAGAAATGATAGGGTCTAATGGACAACATATTTTAATGATTTCGATTTACATTTCACCTCAGAATACGACCGAAAAAAACAAAATCGATAGCATAATAAAATTTATCCACAGATCTCTTTTATGTTATACACGAGCAGGTTCCATTGAACTGGGTGAAAATTATTACAAAATGCCAATTGTTTTTGGTGGAGATTTTAATTGCGATTTTAGACATGAATCCTTAAAGGCACTTAAAGAATTCCTTTTTGATAAATTTAATTAACAAATAATAAGCGATCCAAATATTTGTACAACACGGTTAGGAACAACTATTGATGCAGTATTTTTTATATATATTGTCGACACAGCATCCCCGACTGAAACCCCTAAATTTCATTAATAAAATTCGATAACAATTGAAAAAATTTACAAAAACAATTCAAAATAGATGTTATATGTACTAAAATAAAATAATAATGATATGTAATAAAATCTACTGGTGTGATTATAACTTGTGTTTTTTTAATTATTTTTATGTTATTTAAAATTGTTGAATTTAAACATTATTTTATTATTAAAAACTAATAAATCTATGATACTGTGAAAAAGCTTCGCTTCTCTCGTGAGTCCAACGAAGCATCTATTTTTTTTCATATTGCCAAGATTTAATACGTGCGAAAGGGACATTTTGAAAATATTTTTTTTTTATTTTACTGAATACACATGAAAGTCTTCAGTTGTCAGTTAAATAAAACTGAACTTATAAAGGATAAATAATTTTAGTACAAAAACTAGTTTTATTACTTTAGGTAGTAAATGGTATGAAAAAAAAAAATTTTTAAGCCATAATTTTTGATTAGAGAGAGATAGATATTGGGGCAATTTTTTCACACTATTTTTTAAAAACATTAAAAATAACATTTTGGAACAAATAAATTTTGCCAAAAAAAAAACAAAGTCTTGTTTTGATGAGAAAAACAGTCAAACAATTTTTGCACAAGACTGGAAAATTTTTTTCAAATATGCAACTTTTGAACAAAAAAATTTAAATGAAATATGCATAAAAACAGCGGAGATATTGGAAACTTTTATTTTCATATAGGTTTTTTCTCATTCTAAGTTAACGAGGTAAGGTAAGGTTTATGAAAAAGTTATTATAAAATTTTTTTATATAATTATTTATGTATGGGCGGTAAAAGAGGGCTTTGCAATACTTTTTTCCTACACCATCTCGTATTCGAAAAATTTTACAATCGGCCCAGTAGTGAATTTTAAACATTTCTAAAAAGTGGGCATAGCTTAAGTTTGACCACGCCTATTTTTAATACAGTTTCCGAAAGTAACCAAAAAAAATAAATTCCAAAGTTTAAGCCTAGTACGACCAAAACCATCTGAAATATAGTATTTTTATTGATTTGTGGGTGGGAAAAGGGGGTGTGTCAAATTTTTTTTACAAACTATCCTCATATAGCCCCTCATGAGTGCATCTGCATCCAACGAATTCCTTTCATTCTTAATACCCCTAACTTTATTTAGACTAGCATGTAGCACAAAATAAAAAAATGGTTTTTATTTAGTATTTTTGCTCCGATTTTGTTCTATATGCACGGCTTTTTACACATAAAACACAATAGGCTACGAAGCTTGTCACTAAAGTGTTGTATAGCACAAATTTGAGGTCTCATATCTCGAAAACTATAAACTGTGCAAACTAATTCAGATGGATAGATTTTTTGCCTAAATCAGTCTAAAAGTTTGCCTAAAAATCAGTCTTCTCTCATTTTTTTTTTTAAATTTTGTGTTATAGAACACAATAACTTGCGAACGACGATATGTCAAATAGAAACATTGCAAGGCGTATAGAATACAATGAGTCAGTTGTTGAGTCATCCGTACGGATGAAGGTATTATGGACCCTGTCTACACTATCCTCACTCAACCGACTCACTTTGATGTCAGTAGATGAGATGAAGAAGTGGGAAGGTGAATGTACCGTGAGGCAAGAGTTTCAAAAACTTTAAAAATTTTGCGACTCACTTTGATTTGACATTTGTCATTTTGAGTGTTTTTTTTTCTTTCATGCGCTAATAGCTGCTGAATTTGCAGTGCTATATGCAGCTTTAAGCACACACTCAAGCTAACACAAATTTTTTACTGCTTTAAAATGTTTTATTATAAAAACAGTAAAAAGCAAATGCATACTCAAAGTGAGGCAAGTTATGTGTGTGAACATTTAACAACTTTTCATGGCAAAGTGAGTCGGTTGAGTGAGGCCAGTGTAGACAGGCTCATAGAAGACATCGAAAATCGGTTCACATCTGCCTGAAAATTTAAGGAACAGATTCTAACCCAATCAGAACTAAACTGTTGAACCCGAACAATGCAGCGAAGACTGAATATTCCACACTCAATTTAATAACGCACCTTCATTATTGGTAAACTGTCAGTCGTGGTTCTACTTGCACGCTGTCAAATTCTCGCCGCGCTTCGTGCTCATAAAGCCCGTATGATACTTCATTGTTTTGTCCAATGTCAAAATCTAAAAACAAGTGGCGCATGGGCTAGACTGATAAATATTGTAGGAAAAGGATGAAAACATGCATCGTGCAAATTTTTTACATCTCCGCAACGTTACTATTTTATCTCTCTGTTATTCTTGGCTGCGGAAGAAAGAGCTCAAACTTGTTTTTGACACTTAATATTTGATCGGAACTTGACGACGAACGAATTGAGAGGAACGTCAAAAACATCGCATTGAAAATGCTGTCCGTCGCACATTTTTTGTCCAATTTGTACTATATGCGTATACACTCACACTTCTTGAATTTTAGCTTTAGCACTATTTCAACTGCTCTAGTTTCATTGTCAAGGAATAAAAATTGGACAAAGTAATGAAGTATCTATGGGCTTAAACCGAAGTTATAAAAAAACAACTAAAGTGCGTGGTTTTTGGCTCAAACATTTTTTTGTGTTTGCAAAAAAAGCTGCATTACTCGTGATTGCATTATCTCGTGACTCATGCACTTACTTTATCAATACTTGCCTAAATTGTGGAAAAAAAACCTTTAATATTAGTTGCTCCATATAACAATATGGGGTGCGCCATTACATCCGGTTATCCGGGTTTGCAATATGTTTTGAATTATTTTTTTTCCTGCATGTAAATGCTATATATTTTTAAAGTTTAAGTGTTGAAATGAATAAATAAATTAACCGTTTTGAATTGAATAAAAAAACTTTATTTTCATAGGGGCTATTACAAAAAGAAAAAAAGTGCGCCATATAACCTCTCAGAAAACCCCTTCTAAAATGGATCAAAATGCAATGTAAAATGTTAGAATAGTGCAAAAACGTGAAAATTGGGCTGCTTATGATTAGAAACACGTCGTGTCTTCCGATGAATCCAAAATAAATTTGATGAGAGCGATTATGGGAGGGATTATATTATGGTATAGGGAGCCATAACTAAAAACGGAGTTGGCTCAACTTTTTTGCTAGAGAAACAATTAAGACAATCAAATCTTTAAAACACCACTAAATATTACATTAGTGTTAAGTCAAACTATTTATAATAACTTTTTATAACCAATATTAACTTTGCGATTTTCATTTTGGTTGTTCAAATAGGTGTCATATCATGCATAAATTAGCAAAATCGCAAGTATTTTTTGCTAATTCTATCCCTTTATTTATAAAATTCATCCAAAGAAAATTCTTTCTCTGTAAAAATATTCTAAACACATGTAGTAATAATAAAAAAAAAATATAAACGCATGAAACCAATCGTCAATATCGAAATATTGACACTCAATGCCACAATATCAACAAATTTTTTTGTGAGGCGCTAGTAATGTCGCTAAGTGTGTATGGTTTAAAATAAAAAAGAGATGTGAAATAAAATCAATGATGCATGGTATTTCATACCGGTGGATACTTGTGCAAACTCCATCAGCTGTATTGATATAGAAGTGATTATTGACATAATCACTCGCTGGTAGGCAGGATTACAAGTGCAAATCTTAGTGCGACATCTACGCTACGATCTGTACCAAGGGGAATCCCTCAGGGAAGGGTTCTCTAGCCTCTGCTCTGGAATCTAGCAGTAACTAAACTGCTAGTCAAACTGGAACTTGAGGGGAGCAGGGTGATAGCTTATGCCGATGACTTTGTGATTGTTACCTCTGGAAAATACATATCTTCTTTTCGAGACATTTTGCAAAACTGCCTAAATACTTTTGTCAACTGGGCTATTGGCTGTGGGCTCAGCGTAAATCCAAATATAACTGATTTAGTGATTTTCACTAGGAAAAAAAAAAATTAAATGTAATTAGTCCTGTTAAACTGGGAAACACAAGACTAAGCTTCTTAGATCATGCAAAATACCTGGGCCTCATACTGGATAGGAAACTAAACTGGAAGCTTAATCTGGTCGAGAGAGCAAATAAAGCGAATATTGCCCTGTGTATTCATGGAAAAAGGCGATGGGTAGAAGGTGGGGTTTACAACCAAGTGTTACTCACTAGCTATATACAGCAGTTGTTATAAGGCTAATCGTTCTATATGGTGCTTTTGTCTGGTGGCAAGCACTCTACAAACACACTTACCTTAACTTTCTTCGTAAAGTTCAGAGAACAGCTGAACTGCGCATCACTGGAGCACTAAAAACTACTCTCCAGACGCATTAGACATTGTGCTCCACCTTACGCAACTTGATATTTTAGCTAAACAGATGGCCGCTAATACAGCCATCCGCCTACATGCTATCTCCTAGTGGAAAGAAGGTCCGCTATGGCACTCTTGCATTAGGAAATTTCTCCCTCCTATACCCAGGTTCATCGCCAACATCACAAAAAAATATCCTTTGACAGAAAAATCGATGTTTCCATTCCCTATCTTGATAATTGGGAACTAGGAAACCTTTCGACTAACAATGCCATTGAGATCTTCACCAATGGATCAAAGTTAGATGGCAGAAAAGGTGGAGGAGTCTACTCTGAAAAATCTAGCATTAATCTAGACTTCAGGCTCTCTGAACATTGCAGCGTATTCCAAGCTGAAGTCGCTGTTTTACATAAAGCGATAACTTGGCTCCAGGTAAATGACATATATTCTATGGATATCTGCTTACAATCAATTAGCCAAGCCATTTTGAAAGATCTTGAAATTGTTAAAATAACATCTAACTACCGCAAATCTCTAAACGAGATGACAAAGCAGCTCTGGATCTTTTTATGCTTGATTCCCGGACATAAATATTTTCTAGGCAACTGCAAAGCAGATTAACTCGCTCGCACAGGCACTACCAAATAATTATCTACAGATAAGGCAAGATTTGGTATCTCACTCACAAGCTCCGTACACATGAGCTATTCTGTAATAAAACAAACTTAATTGCCCAAACTTACCTTAAGCGTTCAAGATAACTCATTTCCCTTAGGAACGATAACATTAGTAACATGGTAGGGGTCTTTGCAGGGCACTGCCTGGTCGACACGCTCAGAGGCTGAGCATCCTCCACAACGACTTCTGCAGAAGCTGTTGAGATGAGGAAGAGGAAGAATCTATAGTACAGTTTCTCTGCACTTGCCTAGCGCTGGCTCAAAAATGATTTCTTGACTTATACAACTCGTTCTCCAAGGACCTTGATAAACTCTCGGAATAATCGTTATACCGAATCCTAAGCTTTGTGAACAGCTCAAATTGGTTTTACCCTCCTATGTATACGAAGGTACCCGGGTACCTTTTGCAGTTTTAATGCAAAAAAAGGTAACTTTTCTCCAAGGAACTATATACTGAAATCTTTAGTATCTTCCTAAAATTTATTTGTTTATTCAATAAAGTTTTTATATTGCAAAGAAAATGTTTTGGGAAGTATTTCTGAAAGATTTTTAAGTACTACCCCTTCGTCTTATACGAAGGTACCCGGGTACCTCCGGGTAAAATACATGCGAATTCGAACTGTTATGGTCTTTGTCGATTTCTTACGTTAAGCGAATCATGCACTGATGCAATCAGGATGAAGGATTACAAAGTTACTTTGGATTTTTTCATTCACATCTAGTTTATTTCATACATCTAGTGTAAAGGTACCTCGATTCCTTTGTATACACGAAAGGGGAAATTTTTCGTATACACATGATTTTTTCATTCACATATAGTTTCTCTCATACAGACAGTATAAAGGTACCCGGGTACCTTCGTATACACGAAAGCGGGAAATTTTTGTTATACACATGAGGGTTAAATAAAGAATGAAACGCTACCCTGTGGTACCACAATGGCCCTAATTGGCCTTACTGTGTCTCAATTGACGCAGCCACTTTAACCTAACCTAAAAATAAAAGAGCAACAACAAAATACTCACTTGATAACCTTTGGGGCTTAATAAAAATAAAATTTTAGGTATATACAATACTGCAAAAATTGTGATTTGTTTCTTTTATTTTTCATTATTTTATTATTTTTTTTTTAACAAAAATATTGAAATTGTAATTTTGTTTCACTTTTACTACAATTTTCTTTGATTCAAATGGTTGAAGAATATAAACGTTTGTATTATTTTTTCCGCCACTGTATTTCCCCAGCAAATATGCGGGCAAGATTGTTGTTCTTAACATATTAACAAGATTTGTTGCTAACAAAATAATTTTTATTTAATACTGATCCAGCATAGATAATTAAAAAAGTTAGTCAGAGCAATAAAAACTTTTAAGTTTTGCAACGTTCTCTCGCATTCCTGAATCGAGCGCAAAAAGTTGAAAGAAAAAAATCAAAAATAAAGAGTTTTAATGAGCTGTTTATCGTCATGTTGGCTTAGCACCAGTCAGCAGTGAAGTGTATATTTGCTTCGTAACCGACATCAAGCAAACATAATAAATTTAATTAATTTTTTATGACAGTCTGACAGTGCATAATTTGTATCCTCCTATCAATAAAATTATGCTGGGGGCAATCAGTTCAAATTAAAACAAGCACAAACTCGCACAAGCACACACACACACATACCATTTTAGCTGATAAATTGAAACAAAACACAACGGAGCACAGCGTAGCGAACAGCGCCAGAGGCACAGATACTATTTTGTAGACGAACATCGCGAGCAACGCGACATAGCATTCAGATTGAAATCGAAATCAAATCAAAACATAACAATCGGAAAACACAATTGGCATCATTCGATGACGAAGCTGAACTGACTCAGCTGCCTTCCAACATGCCTCTCTACCCTCGGATTGGGATTGATCCCCCACTCCAACAGTCAGCAAATCCCATTGTCAGCAAAGTCTTAATAAAGGCTCAGTACAGGCAAGACTCATCGACGTTGACGAGGCGACTTTACCTAATTTCATTGCGATTCCACTCTACGCAGAATTAGAATAACTCACAGCAGACGAATTGGCATCAGGATCAGCATCATCCAACAACACTCGATAGCTAACTTCCAATTTACGTACAAACGTCTTCTGTATTGCGCTCTTAGCTGTTAACCCTACAAGGGTCGAAGGGGACAGCGACAATGGTGGTTGGTGTCCTTAACCTTCCTTCGCCGAGCACGCAGAGGAGAATACAAAGTTAATCCTAGATTTAATAAACTGAGCGATGCCTCTCAGCTACTCCAAATGCGTACAACAACCACCATCCAGTGCCCTGGGGAACAACGTGTGACATTGAGCAGTCCTTTATATCTGGTGTCAAACTCGGCCTAGATGCTAGGATATGATAGTGCAATTGAGCCAATAGCTCTCGGCTTCAGCAGCAAGCAGCAAAATTCGTCAGTGCGGTTTGTACACTAATCAGCTGTCAAGTGTAGAAGTGTATGTAAGTTTAAGTTGGTGTGTGTGTGTGTGTTCGTGTTCGAAATGTCGTTTTGACATAAATGCTAACTCAGGCATTTCTGCTAGCGATTGACCACGTTCTTCTGCGATTGGCATTTGGCATTCGGCATGAGGGCCAAGCAGCTCTGTCAATGGACAGCACATCAAGCATTTGACAGCAGTTGTTGCTGGAAGGGGTTGTTGGAAATAGCAGATGACAAAGTCGGCATGTGTCCGCATGCAGTAACAATTGCCCACTGCTGCCATTTCTCAGAACTTCCTTCTTTCTACCTTCTGCTCTGCTACTTCCTTCCGCTCATGTCGGTTTCAATCAAGCGCAACTTTAACGCATGCATTTCTTCCTATAGAAATTACTTTTTATTTGCCTTTACTTCTAATCAATCAAAGCCTTCTTCAACTACGACTCGGATTGGGATTGATCCATGCCACAAGATGACACTTAAAGGAATCCGAATTTTATTTTCAAAATGAAAAAAACTTTACTGGTATCGCTCTCAAGTCTCTGAAGTGTTGTTTCGTTTTGATCATGTTGTGCGGCAGATATAAAAGTCGCCACACCACATTGGAATGGCATCTTCGATTGCTTCCTGAATTTTTTCATTGCACTTGTTTTTTCGGAACGCCATCGGCAACGGCAACGATAAATAAAGCAACCAGCGGCTGCTTCATCAAAGCATTATTGCGAAGCGGATTTTTTCTGGCTGTTACTGTTGCTCTCTAACTCAGCCCGCCTGCTTGCCTTCCCTTGGATTTCTATCATAGCCTATGTTTGCTTTTTTTATTTTTACTCCAATAGAAATCGGAAACAATGTGTAATGACTCAAAGGATTCTAAATTGGTAGAGATCCTTCCGCATCAATAATTTTTTGATTTTTATTGTACTTTCATATTCTGCAGCTTTGTGCAATTTTTATTCTATACGGAAACAATATGGAGTTGTATTGCTTGGGATAGCGATTGTTTTGCATGTTTTGTCGTCGTTTTTATTTTTTCTTCCTTTTTTCACTCATAAATATTTGTATTTCTTTTGTCATCATGCATAATTTTTAGAAATATCGGTATCAATAACTTTGCAAATAATATCAACTTGAAAGATAACAACGAGAATCAAACGAACGCATAGAGCCCGTTGGCCAAACACCGTAAATTGGACGAGACTGCAAAGGATGTTTATGGTAAAGGAGTCAATTTGACGAAGTAGAGAAAGTTTTCTGCTTATTTTGAACGATTGCAGAAAATTCAAATCAAAACATAGTGCTTAGCAAAATATGCAAAACTCAGTTAACACTTACTCAACAATGCAACTGTTTTCCGTGTATAACATTTATTATAGATAAACTACTTACTATGAAGTCAAACTGCTGTTGTAGCATGTTTCTCTCTCTCACTCTCATATTTTATTTATTTCCAATTTTCTTTGTGTAAGTTCATGTGTAATTTTGTTGACTTTTTCAAACTCAAGCGTAGATATTGAGGTTATATATGCGGGGTCTTAAATTGGATTGTTATTTGGCGTTATATTCAATCTGATCTTCGATTTTACAATCATTAAGAGTGCTTAGAATCTAACTTTAGCTATTGTACATTTAACCTTTGTGAAACTTTCATCTTATGCTTTTTCTGTTTATTCGAATTCTATTTTAACTTTGCTTAGTTCTTGAAATTTTGTAAAAAAAATAGCTGGTTGGAGGGGTAAAAGCCTTGCAGTGTAAGACTAATCAGCAGTAAAAATGATTAGTCTTTATACTAGTTAAAACAAACTAGTTAATATTTTGTCACGATTTACTAGTTGCAAAAATTGATTAAATTCAACTAGTTTATGTCATGTCACAATAAACCAGTTGTAAAACTAGCCAAAATCAGATTATATTACACTATTATTAAACTATATTACATATTGTAAAAATCAACTGTGCTTTATGAACTTTAAAAAATTTATTCTTATATGAAATAATAAAACACTATGTAAATTTAACTTGCAATTTTTTAATAGTCGCTTTAGTAGAAGCTTCAAATTCAGAAGATAAATTGCCGAATAAAGAACTGGTTGAATCATTGGTTTGTTATATTGGGGTTGGAATTAATTTTAAAGGTTTTTTTTTCGGTTTTTGAGCATTTATTTAGAAACAACGGTACAATGTATATTATTCAAAGTATTGTCCATCGTTAGCTACAACATTTTCCCATCTTTCTGGCAGCATATGGATTCCGCGCCGGAAGAACGATTCGTCTTTTGAGGCAATCCACGAATCGACCCATTTTTTGGTATCCTCGTAAGAAGAGAAGCGCTGCTCAGCCAAGCCATGCGTCATCGATCTGAATAGGTGGTAGTCGGAAGGGGCTATGTCTGGGCTATAAGGCGGGTGGGGTAGCACATCCCAATTCAGCGCCTCCAACGTTTCCTTGACGGTTCTTGCAACATGTGGCCGTGCGTTGTCATGTTGAAAAACCAGTTTGTCGTGTCTTTTGGCATATTCCGGCCGTTTAACCTTTAATGCTCGGCTCAATTGCATCAATTGTTGTTGGTAGCGTTCCCCAGTATGGTTTCGTTAGGTTTTAGCAGCTCATAGTACACGACACCCTTCTGATCCCACCAAATACACAGCATAAGCTTGGCGCCATGAATATTCGGCTTGGCCCTCGATGTTGATGCATGGCCGGGTGGTCCCCACGATTTTTTTCGCTTAGGATTATCGTAATGGATCCACTTTTCATCGCCAGTGACAATACGATGCAAAAAACTCTTCCTTTTATGCCGTTGAAGCAGTTGTTCGCACATGCAAAATCGCCGTTCAACGTCTCTCGGCTTCAACTGGTACGGAACCCAATTTCCTTGCTATTGAATCATTCCCATGGCCTTCAAGCGTTTGCCGACCGTTGATAAGTCGACTCCCAATGATTCTGACAATTCTTGAAGGGTTTGACACGGGTCTTCATCGAGCAAAGCCTCCAATTCCTCATCTTCAAACTTTTTCGGCTGGCCCGGACGCTCTTTTTCTTCCGTATCAAAATCACCACTTTTAAACCCACGGAACCAGTACTCACAAGTAGAAATCGATGGAGCATAGTCCCCGTAAGCCTCAGTAAGCGTGCGTTGTGCTTTAACCGCTTTTTTCTTCAAATGGAAGCACAAAAGTAAACCTTCCCGCAAATTGCGTTTTGTTGGAACGAAAGTCGACATGTTCACAGAGAAAAAAATATATGTTGTTTACACTTCAGTGGAATGACACATACTGAAAAATGAAGCTCAGACAATGTGCTTTGAAATGAATATAGTCACAGGTGTGCCCGATGCGATCTATTGATAGTTACGCCATCTCTTAGAAAACCTTTAAAACTAATTCCAACCCCCAATAAGTAGTTATAAACTAATTAAAACATGACTATTTGCCAACCATTCAGGAAATGTTAAACTAGAAACTAGTTAAAATTTGGCAATATATTATTTGTTGACAACTATTTACAACAAACTAGATTATAACTTATTAAAATATATATACTATAAACTAGTTTTCATCTGTTCAGAATAAGACATTTGATATTTCCTATGACATGCCATGTTAAAAATACTAGTTGGTTATATGAAAAAAACTAGTACTGCTCAGTTTTCAACTAGTATGCAGACTGGTTTTAAACTAGTTGGTTATACTGCAGGGAGGCTACAACTAATGCACAAAAGTATACAATAAACCAAACTACATAAATACTGTAATGTTGTACATTTAAGATCTACTGCATTCTTTTTCTTAATTAAAAATAGTGAAGATATTAAGATGGTTTGGAATCTGAGTAGACTTAAAAGGAAATATTCTGTTTCCTTCCTATAGGAACAAATTAACTTGTTTTTTAAAACAACTAATTGAAAAACTGATAAAAAACATGTAGTTGTTCAACTACTATAAATTATATTAAAGTGGCACCTACTTTAATTTTTGATTAGAACAAACATTTCCATAGCAAAAAACCATCACTTAACATCAAGAAGATTACCTTATTGGGCTATTCTATTATGTTTTCTTTTAAATAGTACCAAATAATAGTCTTTATAGTTTGTTCCGCCTTATCGATAATTCACGTATGGTTCCAATCAATTTTTCTTCTAATAATCTATCCCTTTCCTTTCAGGTCAAAAAGACCTTTTTCCTTTCAAGTCAAAAAAATAATTAATTATGTTACATAAAGAAATCTTCTTAATTCTATAGAGAAAATCTTATTAAAACTAATCAAACATTGTTTAATAAGATTCTTTATTGAAAAAATTAATGCAATAATTAGAAAGTCTTTATAACACTCCTGTTATCCTCACTCATCTCACTTAAGTTTGAGAAGAATCCACTTAAAACTAAGAAGAAAATCTTTTTGATCTGGAAACTGTTTTATTACCAGTCGTGTCATCGCACTCGCTTACAAAAAGTTTTATCCTTTTTTTGTGTATACATTAGGGAGTCCAACTCGAAAGCTTTTCTCAATCCCGAAACTAGTATCGAAAAAATATGTAATTCAAAACGTTTTCAATACAATTTTTTATTATTTAATATTAGAAACTAAGAAATTTAATTCAATTCACTTCTAAAGCAATTTTAATTAATTTAAGAAACAAAACATAATAATAAAGCACCTGGATGGCTTCCCGCCAAAACCCATGTATTTAATTTTTTTCGTTTTGGGTGTATATCGATAAAACAATTAACTTTTTTAAAGCTACTGTAATCAGGAATCTTCTGACCAACATTTTCAGCTCTCAGTTTAAAAGTACGCATAGCACGATTAAATGGTAAATCCGTAGAAAAATTATTTGTCTGTAATAATAGAAAATTTGCCGAATACCATTGGAGTCCGTAGGGGAGGGGGAAAAGGGGGGAGGCAGGCAAAATTTTTAATATATCTTCATGTTAAATAAAAAAGCTGTAAAGTATAATTAAAAAATTTTACGGGAAAAGCAAAACACTTTCTTAATTGTAAGTTCCACTTAAACTTGGGTCTTTTAGAACTTTGTTTATACAAACGCAATTTTTAGTTGTAGGAGTGTAAAATTTTGCAGCAACTTGTATTTTAATAATGTGCATCATAATTAATCAAAAAGTCGATTTTAAATTGCTACAAACTTACGTATTTTTTGATTTCATTTGACGATATGTTCATAATGTATGCTGATATATTTTGAAGAAATTACAAAAATACTTTCTCATGTTAATTTATAAATAAAGCTGATCTAAACCATGCATTTTTAAATCGACGAATTATATTCGTAATTTTAAGTCACGAACAAGATTTGTAGAATGGACGTTGTTTGGTACATATTACGAATATTTTATTCGTATTCGTACAAAAAAAAATGTATACAGATAAATTTGTTACATTTACGAATGATCCTAATACCTAATTCTGTCTGAGCTCAGGTTTGAACCGTGATTCTTTAGCTTATAAGTCAGCTACTCTTCCAGTAGGATACGGCCACCTTGCAATCATACATTTCCTTATCGATGGTTAAAAGTGATAAGTGAAAATTTTTAAATTTTTAAATTTTCACAAGCGCTTATTTTTAATACATTTCAGTTAAAAAATAAAAAAATTTTTTCTGGAAATTTAATAACCTTGACTTATCACTTTTGTGCGTTTAAACATCGTTTTATTTGGTAATTGTTCGACAAACCAGGCTAAAAGATTTTGGTTTCAGATTTTTTAAACTCAACTAATAATAATTCGTACATTCTACGAATAATGCATATGGTCGGTCAACCTACGAATGAATGTTTTCTACTAATATTATTTTTAATTCGTAAATAGTACGAAACCATTAGTAAATACTACGAATGCAATGGAAGAAATTAAGAAGTTATTCGTACGAGAAATTGAAAAATGTTAAAGAATCTCTCTCTGAAGATTTATGTTCAAGATTTAACGAAGATTTAAATTTTATGGCAAATTGGGCCTCAGCTGATATGCTGGAATTGAACCCTCTTAAATGGTATGTGTTACCGATTTCACAAACACCTTATATGAATCTCAATGTACCCCCTATTTTCCTAAATGGCGTTGAGCTAAAATCTGTAAGAAAGGCTACTAATCTCGGCTACCAAATAAACTCGTCGTTGTCCTGTAAAGATCATGCAAACTCCTGCGTTTAAAATTTATTATGTTGTTATTGCCAATATTTTTTTATGCGGAAATCGTTTATAGCAAACTT
Source organism: Dichetophora obliterata (assembly GCA_963920525.1). NCBI lineage: Eukaryota > Metazoa > Arthropoda > Insecta > Diptera > Sciomyzidae > Dichetophora > Dichetophora obliterata. Next base: position 245,563,660 of record OY986435.1, on the reverse strand, counting down.
GACTCGAGATCTATGCACAAAATTCAAGTTGCATGTAACATTTCTACACGCTATGTTTATGGTCTTCGGAGGTATGAGCATATAACACCCTCTAATAAACAGTTATTAGGCTGTAACTTGCTCAGCTATCTTGAAGCAAGAAATTGCATTTTCTTACATAAGGTCATTCACTCTCGTTGTCCAAGATATCTATTTGAAAAGATAACGTTTTGTAGGTCAAACAGTAGCATGAACCTTGTTATTCCGAGGCATAACTACTTAAGCTCTAGCCGATTGTTTTTCGTTAGTGCCATAAGACTAGGAATTCACTTCCAAGAAACATTAAGACAATTTCCAACCCTAAACACTTTAAGCATTTAATCTTTACCTATTTCTCTTAACCTTATCTCTCCTGTTTCTGATCTTGTTATCCTTTACTAAAACATTAATTAATTTTTAATAACTTTCTTAAAACTTTTTTCTTTCAGTATAAATTTTTTGGCATTTTTTGGCATCTTAATGATTTTTATATATATTTGAAACAGTTTTCTTTTGTATTTTTATCCTCGATTAATTGAATTTTTTTTTGATTCGCCCGGAGGTATGAAATCTTCCCAAGATACGTATACCCGACCTATACGCATGCACGATTCACATTCTAAAATCTGCCCAATTCAGCCGGGACAGACAGAATGCACCTACGTACTAAAACATACCCCCTATTGACAATTAGGATTTTCCACTAAGCACATTAATTGGCTTTTCTATATAAATAAGCAACATCGAATTAAATAATAGTAATTATCAATTTAAGGTACCCGAAAAACAATCCCGATTTCAAAAACAATCCAAAATACTAAACTCATTTTAACTGGTTTGCGGCCATTGTCCAACCCAAGGACCTACGTGGAAATGAGATAAATCTCATATCCGCCAAATCAAAATCCCAATTAGTTGGATATGCATTTGGGCCAACGCAGGCATAAACTTGTGTGGAAAAGAGATATACTCTGGCACACCAATCCAGGTGATAGTGTGAGTTCAGTCTAATTTCGAATCAGGAAACCACGTGAGCACGTAAATCCCAATTCGATTAAAAATTAAAATATTGAATAATTAAAAAGTAAGTTTTAAAAACGATTCATATTTGATGGTGCTTACTTTATAAAACATAATATCGAGACAAAAAGAGAAACAGAACAAGCTCAATTACCAATATTACATTGTTATAAAACTGCGTTAGGTATAATAGGATGAAGTTTAATTGATTTAATTATTTAAATGTAATATAATTTTCCATTTTAAGACGTCTACCGAATCAGAAAAATTAATCATGTTGAAGTTATCATTGCCTGCATTCAGCGGAAAGAACTGTTCCACAACTTTCGGGCTGAATGGTATGCTCTCACAGAACATGTTCCTTGAGATGTCACAATTTATATAGCGAAAATATTTTATGCTACTTCGCTACTTGAGCACTTTTTCGGCTAGAATGCGGCCATTGAAATCACTGCACATACATCGTAAAGGTTCATGAAGAGCGTAATTAGAACTGCACTGACTCAACTTGAAAAACAGAAAATGTCTAGTTCCTCTCCTTGGGATGTTAAAATTTAGAGCTGAGATGAGATATTCCGAATTAATCTCGCCACGAAGTAATTTATACAGAAACATGACATTAAGCACCATTCTTCTGCTTCTTAGGGAAGGTAGTTAAATAATTTTAAGGCGTATTTCATACGATGGAAGCATAATATTGGCGTTCCAACGACTATGACGTAAAGCAAAAAGTAAAAACTGTTTTTGAACGGATTCTATGGCGTCGATGTAGACATTATATTGTGGGTTCCATACAACTGATGCATATTCAAGAATTGGCCTTACGAGAGAGGTATATAATGATTTAGTAGTAAAGGGATCACTGAATTCTTTAGCCCATCTTTTAATGAAACCAAGGACTCCTCTTGCCTTATTTATCACCATATTAACGTGGAGATTGAAGCGAAGTTTTGAATCCATAATAACACCAAGATCGAGAAAACTGGAAACTATTTCTAAGTTAGTTTTATTTATAGTGTAATATATGTTACTAGCAGATCTTCGCGAGAATGTCATTTGCTTACATTTTTTTAAGTTAAGATTTAATATATTTAAGCTACACCAGTCCACAAGTCTATTTAGATCAGATTGTAAAAGATGTCGTTCTTCGGGTGATTTGTAACAAAGAAAAAGTTTCACGTCGTCAGCGTACATTAAGACGTTAAAGTGTTTTATTACCGAAGGAAGATCATTAATGAATAGTAAAAATAAAACCGTTCCAAGATGACTGCCCTGAGGAACGCCAGAAGTGACCGAAATACTTTTTGAAAGAGAATTCTTATATAAAACCTTTTGAGTACGTCTAGATAAATACGAATTTATCCAATTTAATAATGTGACAGGAAATCCAATAAGGTGGGGTTTTTTCAAAAGAAGATTATGATTAACACTGTCGAAAGCTTTGCTAAAGTCCGTATAAATAACATCAGTATAATTGTATTCCATTTTATATGATGACTCAGTAAAATAAACTAAAAATTTTTTAAATTAATATCTTTATAATTACTTTAGCAGTAATAGTTTATTATAGTTTATTTAATTAGTTGTTATCTATTTTTATATGCAGCATGTAAAAGATTTAAGTCTTAAATGTCAACAATTTGTCTAAATAAATAATTATAATAATATAATATAGGAATGATATTTCTTTTTTAAATGCAAGGGGCATTTAATAAAATAACGGATATAAACTTTGACGAAAAGCAAATTTATGCTTGGTAACAAGGAGAAAACAAAGCAAAACAAATTTTATAAACATAAATGTTTTCCAAAAATTCAGCATAAAAAATAATTTTTCTGTCATAAAAATGATCCGATTTCAATAATTTTTTAATTTTCCCTAAATGTAAAGCAATAGCTAACAATCCTGCAGCATTTAAATTTAAGAAACTTGCAGCGATCTAGGCAATGGCAAGGCTTCTTATTCAAAAGCAAAAGAAAAAATTTGAAAATTATGAATAAAGTAGGTCAATTTCGAATCAAGAACTAATTTTTTTAAAAATTATATGAAAACTTCGGATATGAAAACAATTTTACATTAGAATATGTTATGGTCAAAAGTTTTATTATTACTTAATTGTAAATAGGAAATTTGATTTAAAACATCCATTAAATACTTCTTAAAATTCACGTTTTCTTAGCTACACGTGCTTATATTAAATTCAGGAATCAGAATTAAACCTTGCAGGGAGGTTCTGGAATATGTTAAGAAAATGTATGGAACCCACAACCCAGAAATATATTTATTAATTTTTTAGTTTTTCATTTTTTCAATTTGAGTTCACGTTTTGAATTAAAAAACTTTTTTTAAATTATTCATATAATAATTATGTTGTGGATTGGTGTCAATGTGGTGTGAGATCCGGTCAAAACTATCTCGTTTAGCATGCGGGAAGCATTTCAGGAATAACGAAACTCTAATTTTTAATAATTTGCGGAGTATATGGATTTTGACTTCCTCAATCTAAATCTAAAAAATTTCAGATTGGTTTAGAAGTTGTATACCTCCAAAGTTGAAAAAAATCTTGTTTATTTTTTCCAGTTTTCCAACAAAACAAAAATATGGTTTAATATTGGCAAATTTTTGTATTCTTATTTGAAAAGTTGAAAACTTGGGGCTCAAAAGTAATTAATGCGATTTCATTTAAAAATAAATGAGACCTCAAATTATTTAATTTTCTTAACAACTAGGAATATTTGCTTTTGAAAATATTATTGAAATGTATTACATGACAAAAATATGAAAAGAAATTTGGAAATATTTCGAGCATGATACGAGAAAGATTTTTACACCATCTTTAAAATATATTGGTTTTTCCTATGTGTAATAAGTCCAAAAAATCTAGGAAAATAGAATTTTATAGGCTTCATTTTATTTATGCTCATTCTAGACCTTTTTTGTCTTTGCCCCTCCCCCCAAGAAGAAATCCTGCGGACGCCCATGCCGAATACAATAATTTTTGCAGCCTAAATCGGTTAAGTACCCAACATGCGCTCCAAGCCAGCTATACAACATTAAAATACACGGAAAAATAAAACTTTTAATAAAAAAAGACACAGTTTCGATAGTATCGTAAGTATAGACGTAGAATTCCTTTTTATACAGTAATGAAGAAAAATCCTGGTTTTTTTCATGTGTATTCTTCAAAACTGTTTTAAAGTATTTCATCTTCTAAATGAAAATTATTCAAAAACAAATTTGTTGTTGTTGTCCTTGTTTAAACTTACTTGATCTAAAAAGCTCACAATTAAATTCATGTAAAAATTTGTTTTGTTTGATAAAAAGTTTTCATTTGATATTTATGGTGATGAATTTGTTGTTCTTTTTCATTTGGTTAAAACAAAATGTTATTCAAAGTTACGTTTAATTAATGGAAATAAATATGGGTAAATTTGAATTATTTATTTTTCCTGTAGTAAAGAGCATATACATATGTGTATATTTTAAAAGTGATTTAAAATTAAAATTTTAGTTAACAAAATAAATTTTTAATTTGGAAAGAATATAATGCATAATAAAAATAGTTCGAATTTATTATGGTATTTAAAAAATAAATGTAGTTTATAAAGCACAACGCATGCTTAGTAACGCATGCGCAAATTTGCGTTGTAGTATACATACATGCTGAAAATAAACATTCGTTTTATTCGTACTCCAACTCATGGCAGAATAACCAGGTAGAGCCGACTCGGAGAGGAATGAAGTAGAAAGCAGAGAAAAGCGATCTAGTTGTCAAATAAAGCTGTTCATGTCGAGTAAAAATTAAGAACATCTAAAAAAATTTTAGAGGGGATGAGCCGAATCGTCCACAGAAAATAAACATAACTTTGCTTACTATGTCCCGCTTTTCACTCGTCACTCACGAAAATTCTCGAGCTTGCGGCGAAAGTAATTATTGCTCCGAGAGCAATAATTCTCTTGCTCTGGTAGCAAGATCTCTTTGACCCGCTTTTCACTTGTTACACACGAAAATTCTCGAGCACTTCACTAGCAAGATCTCTTTGTCCCGCTTTTCACTCGGCAATAATTGCCTTTTTTTCGTTTTTAGTAAGCAAAGTTTCTTTGTGGTATTTCTAAATGTTTTTTAAACTATTTGTGCATATAGGACTTATTGTGGTATTTTTTAATGCAAATGAGACTTTTGTGGCAATTGTAAATGCATATGGAATTTGTGGTGGTATTTTTAAAACGCGTGGTATTTTTGTGGTAATTTTTAATGATCGTGAGATTTTTTTTTTTGATATTTTTTATTGCGGAAGAAACTTTTTTGTTTATCTTTACAATGATAATTTTTGTTGTATTTAATTTATGTTGTTGTGAAAAAAGTAACTTTTTGTCGGAATTGTTTTAAATTTTAGCTGGCAACCATGGCTAGTAGTAGTATATTTTTTTTGTAGCCACAAACTGGCTCTCTAGCTTCATGCATCTGTATTCTCTATTGCATTACAACCCAGCAAGCCATGAATGTTACTGTGCCAGCTAAACGGTACTTAAAACGGCAGCGTCTGATTTGGTGGTATGAAAACGACATGTTCTTGTACCTTTAAACCGTTCTCTATATAAATGTAAAGTCCTTTTTTATAAAGTTTTTTTTTCTAAATAACCTTGTAATTTATTATGTTGATTTTATATGATTTAAATACAAATTCTAAATGTTTGATAGTTTAAATCATACTTGATTTTAAATACAAATTCTAGTTGTTTGATAGTTTAAAATCGTTTATTGAACTTAAGGTCAAAGTTAGAACAATTAATTGCTCTAACAAGTTAATCAATCAGCTAGCTAGTAATGTTTTTTTTCTCTTTTTATACTGAAAATGTTGTTGCTGTTGTTTCTTTGAAAAAAATTCGTTAGAGCAATTAATTGTTCTAACATGACCTAAAGCTCAATAAACGATTTTATTGATACTTTAAACAACTAGAAACAACTAGAATTTGTATTTTAAATCAAGAATGATTTAAACTATCAAACATTTAGAATTTGTATTTAAATCATAGAAAATCAACATTAATATACAACTTAATAAATGGCACGCTTATATGAAACACACAATGAATAGTTTGCTGACAACGAAACGGTCCGCTTCAGTGCTTTTAAAAGTGAACACCGTTTTCTACCGAGCCGATTGGCTATCTGGAAAACGAAAACATGATAGCAACTGATGTGTATTTATATCAAGAATGATAGAATAAGAGATTACGCTTTGCGCAGGTCCGTTACTTCTGCTAATGGAGTCTGACAACCAGCTGTTCAGTTGACTACGTAACAATATTTTATTTCTTTGAGAAACGTACTGCGATCGGCTGTGTTTTATTTAATTGTGTATACATCGAAGTATATTTGAGAGTTTTTAACTTAAAATTTAAAAAATGAAGTGTGCAGCTGCTAATTGTGGTTACAGTAACAAACAAATATATTTCAGAAGCCTGATGTTTGCAATAAATACAAAAATTAAACCAAAAAAATTGTAGAAAACGCTCACAAACGAAAACAAAAATACTAAAATATATTAACTTAACAAAATTTGTTCCATTATTTAAAAACTTGGATCATTTATTTGTCCTTTCAATTCCCAGGTAAATTAATGGAAATAAAATATCTGAAAATGTTTAAACTACATCAATTAAACTCTTAATAAACATTTTTATAAAATCCAAGTCAAAAAATTATGCTCACTGAAAAAAAGTTGGTTTCTCAGACAATTTTTTTTTTTCTTGACTAAGCTGCTTACTGGCTGTAATAAAATAATAGTAAAAATAATGTTTGCAAAGGAGTACTTAATAAATTAATCTCTTCTCGTTCCAATAAATTGCTTCTTACTTCTTTTATTTTAATTATACAAACTAAAATGTATGCAATTTTCATTTCTGTGTAGAAATCGTATGCAAAGTGATCGCTCTCCAAAAAAGGCATTGATATTATGACGTACATGCGCAGAACGACAGTTTTGTTGTACTCATTTTCTTGTCTTCGGCGCAATCTTTGTATTCTATCATTCTTGTATTTATATATGTATGTTTTACATACATATTAATAAAAACAACAACAACAAAAGCAGCACAACAACGAACGACGTGATTACGAAACAAACAAGCAAACACAACAACAACAACAACAACAACCTTAAAAACAGCATAAGCAGCTACTGCAGCTAAGCAGCTTGTGCATTTCTCATACGAATATATGAATTTTTCATCTTCTTAGATTTTGCTATTTTATTAGACATTCGTTTTATTCCCACTAAAACTGATATTTTGGCATTTTTTTTTTCTTTGTACGATGAATATTAAAGGCTGTAGGTATACCCCAAAGTGTCAAATATCACTTTGAAAAAATTCGTGCAAAGTGACCCAAAATAAATAAAATTTATTAGCCGTCAATAACGGCTAAGTGTTGCCTTATTTTACAGATGAGCCCTCAACACTTAAAAACATAGAATTGGATCAATTGAAATGATCCAGCTCACTTGCTGGAAATATATACTTGCTAGTTGAAATATGTGAATTCGTGTTATGGAAGAAAGACAGAATTTCAGCTAGTTTTGGGTGATAAAAAAATTGCTTTTTCAATTACGTTTAAATTATTTGATTTTCCTATAGGGCTTTATAAGAAGATTTTAAAGCTCTTGAACACTAACACCTAAAGTTTCAGCTAAAGTCAGTGTTATTTTGTGTTATATCGATTGAAGAGTGCTTTCATTGCTTTCAAAGCAAATATATGCATATGTTTTATAAATTTCGAAATGCTAAATCCAAAATTCTTAATAAATCTGTCTTTAAATATTAAACACTGCATATCGCATCGACATGAACGACACTCAAATATTCTCAAGTTCAATAAACTTCTCATGAATGGATTCGATATCGGGAAAATTGATTGCTTCGAGTACTAGTGTTTGCGCAGCTATCTCGCACACTATCACACATGTCAATTTAACCGATACCGTAAGGGACAACATAACAATCACCAACAAACACTTGAAGTACGTGCAGGCAATTTCAATACGTTACGTAGGCATTCGTTTCAGTAACAATTTGCGGCCAAGTTTGAACGTAGTGAAAAGCATTGCTATTACTGGATATGCGTGCTATGCACCATTCTCCTTCATTAATGCTTCTTCATGTCCATGCTTTGCTCAATTCATGCCCATTTTAGCTGGCGCCTTATTCTACCAAAATTATTCGTGAGTCAATTGAACGATAGTTTGGGCCTAAAACAACTACTTGGTATCAACGTATCTACGCGCCATAGACACAGGCTGAGTGAAAGTGTGAGGCAATACGATATTTATTTATGCCCTGGAATTTCTATTTATTTCGTGTACTGCATTGGACCAGTATATCTAATAGAAATTTACAATAATTTGCTACCAGACGCCAGACGCTGTTGTGGTTATGGCTAATTTTTTTTTCGACCGTTTTCTAGAAACGCTAACGCAAGTATTAAAGGGACCGTGGCTGATTCGGCTGGATAATGGAATAATGGGCTAGCAATCAAAACCAAACGAACGACAACAATAACAAGGAAGACTACAACACCGAGAACAATAACAACAATGTGGAAAGTGCTGACGCAAACGAAAACTATGCATCATCCATTTTCAGCAAAAAACCGCAGCGAAGAGCAAAAAATAAGAAACGAAAACCATATCGAAAAATCCATCAGATTAGAACATCAAAACAAGCCATGGCCAAACAAAAAGAAGAAAAAGAAGAAGAAAAATAAGCACAAGAAGCCAACAGTGGAATGGGAAAAAAACGGAGAAGGAGTGAGTGTTCCAACATGTCGGTACACATGTACGTCGCATGCCTGTTCCATATGATTTTGTGTAATTGCCATTGCGACCTCCAGCTAGCGAGCAGCAGCAGAAAATATTTAAAAAAGTTGCTCCATTGTTTTTTCCTAGTTGCGCCATTGTTTGCTGCGTTCTTCTCCGTTTTTTTTTTGTTTGTTATGTATTTTTAGTGGAAATCTCCATGAGCAAAAAAAAAATCCAAGTGAATTTGAAACTAAGAGAACATTTCAAGGGAAAAACAAACTTTTAAACAAGGCAAAAAGTTGAAATGCGAAAAACCCCAAGTCAGTTTCAGATCCCTGAACCACGCTCAAACGTGGCACCCAAAAGCACAAAGCCTGCACTCAGCCACCCTCCCTCACTTACAAACACACACACACACACACACCTATACACACAGACCCTCTCACGGAATGCATTTAAACATCAAACCAATAAATCACAAAGTGAAAACTTGAATTACATTGCACAAGAAAACTTAAAGGATTCCCGCTGTCTGTCCGACTGTCCGAATGCTAGCTAGTTCGCCTTTTCGGTTTTACGTTATGTATGTCTAAATGCCTCGACTATCAGTTATTTCAATTTTAGTTCTATTTCGATTACTATTTCTATTTCTATTCCATTTCTTCTACGCTCCTCTTCCATTCATTACAGCTGTCGGCACAAAGACAGGGACATTTATGAAAATACGTAATTTCGCTCTGTCTGTGTGTATGTGTGTGTGTTTTGGGCGATGACGTGTATTGCGCTCGTTACTTCAAAACTTTACGTCTTCTATTAAGGGGCAGCGCAGGCAGAAGGACGCACTAAATGCAGCGCCACCGAATCACAAAATGTTTCAAACTGTTTTTGTTATCTGCAAATATTTCAGTTATTTTATTGGTTGCTGAAGAAGCTGTTTACGACAAAATCGATAACAAATTTTCCATTTGAGTGAAATTTTTTTAGCAGACCGGAAGCATATAAGAAGCTGTGACAAACTCAGCTTATAAAAGCTAAGCTTAAGTAATTGGCTTAAAAAACTGCAACCCTGAAGCGGTTAACTCTACTTTCTATTCTGCAGATACAATAAAGAATAAACTTGCTTTTTTTTCTCTTCAATTAACACACCACGAGGGAGTGTTTTATGTGGCCAGCCATTGCTTAGGAGCCTAGAACGCAAAACCTCTGAGTTTACTTTACAGCTTAGGTCGTTGTCAATGATGTGAATAAAGAAGCCTCCAGACATGAGAAGTTAATATAAGTACATATATGTAACGTGCGTAACAGGTTTCCAGGGATTTTATCTGGCAGCGCCAGCCTGTTGGCATACATGACTTTTAGTGTGTGTATGTGTGTGTTCCAAGAATGAGAAAGTGTGGATAAGGACGTGTTTGATTACAAAAACACTGATTTGTGAACCGTTTCCAAGAATTTGTGGGCGTGGTAAAGAGCTACCAAACTCAACAATGAAGCAAAAGAAGAAGATGATTTCAGGTTTTGTTAAGAATAATCGCTTCACTAAGAGTTGAATGTTGACGACTCCACTATTAAGTTTGATCAGAGCCAACCTTGTCATTGAGCTAATGCTAAATTTACAGAATTTTTTATCAAATTTTGCTTTTTACAAAAAAAAAATTTCACTAAATATCTTTTTTATTAATTTCCAAATCACCAATTCCATGTTAAATGTACCGGAAAAATAAAAACTACAGAACAACCATATCATATTTGGGTCAAATTTTGCATAGAGTTTCATTGAAGGAAATATAAAACTTGATTTGGAGGAAAAAATCTGGCATGATTTTTGTAGAAAAATTTTACTCGCAACAAATAACCGCCTAAGAAGTTTCACTTCAAAAAAGTTTTGCTTAATTTTTAACGGAGTTAAAAGGTGCACAAAATTGACAAAAATCGGCAGAAACGTCGAAAATCGATTTGTACGAAAATTCATATCTCAAACACTTTTTTACTGAATGTTTAGTTTGATCAACCGTTTACATTTTAACATCTAAACAAAAATGGAAAATAAGACATATATTTGTTAAGATATTAAATTGACCATATCTCATGAACTCATTTAGTCCGTACTCTTATTCTAATATTGTTAAAATCGTTATTTTACCAGCTTTATGAAAAATATTATTTTAAATTTTTAAATGGTGTTTGGTGAGGTTTGGTGGTGGGCAAAGAAAATATATTTCGTCCAACAGTCGGAAAGTTCAGCCTCCACGACAAAACCTACGATAACGGAATGAGGCTGATTGACTTCGCATTAGCACGAAACATGCTCGTAAACAACACTAGATTCAAGCATCTCAGTGTTCACAAAACCACCTGTATGTCCCCTGATTAAAAAACCAGAAATCAAATTGATCACGTTTTGATCGACGGAAGACACTCTTCCAGTATATTGGATGTACGCACGATCCGTGGTGCAATTATTGATGTACACCTTTGTGCGCAGCTAAGAATGCACGCAACCCTACACAGAGAAAGCTAGACGTCGGCAAGCTGCAAACGAAACAGACAGCCGAAGCTTTTCCCACTCTATTGTCATTCCTGCTTCAAACACTTCTCCAGTGCGCAGTGGACACACATTTCCAACTCCATGCGTGCAGCTGATGAAGAGGTGATTGGCTATCACCTCCCTCGCCGAAACCAGTGGTACAACCAGGAGTGTCGCGACGCCAGTGCAGAGAACAGAAATCTAGTGAAAGATGTACAGAGTACACTGACGTTATGGAGGGAACACTTCTCTAAGCTTATAAATGGAGACGCTGAAAACAATCCCGCCAATAGAGATGATATTCCGCAAACCCCAATCACGGATGACATCGTCGAGTTTCGATGAAGTTCTGACAGCTATAATTTGGCTTAAAAAAACAAAGCCGCGGGAGCTGATGGCTTACCTTTGGAGCTTTTTAAGAACAGAATAATACATTCCGAACGATTGTAATCTCACTGTCCTCTGCCCAATCCACAAGAAAGGCGATCCATCTATTTGTGCCAATTACCGTGGGATAAGCCTTCCTTATATTGCATATAAGGTCCTGTCGAGCGTTTTATGTGAAAGATTGAAGCTCATTGCAAACCAACTAATTGGACCTAATCAGTTTGGCCTCAGACCAAAAAAAGTCCACCATCGACCAGATTATCACGCTACGACAAATCTTGGGAAAGACCCAAGAAAAACGAGTCGACACCCACCATCTTTTTGTCGATTACAAAGCAGCCTTCGACAGCCCAATAAGGAAACACCTGTACTCCACCATGTCTGAATTTGGTATTCCTGTAAAACTAATACGACTTTGCAGGCTGACACTGAGCAACACCACCAGCGCAGCTAGGATCGGGAAGGACCTCTTCCCACCATTTGTTACCAAACGAGGTTTCAGACAAATTTATTAATTTCGTACAACTTTTTCAACCTAACGAGGGAGAAGATCATTCGAGCTGCTGATCTGAGATGTAGTGGCGCAATATTCTACAAGAGTGTTATGGTGCTTGCGTATGCTGATCATTGTCCCTAATTCGCGCGCTGTCAATGCAGCATTCTCCAGATTAGAAAGAGAGTCAAGTCGAATGGGTCTGGCAGTGAATGCAGATTAGACGAAATAATTGGTTTCATTAAGCCAACAGTCCCAGCGTCTTGGAACCAACGTTAAAGTTGACAATACCTCTTTCGACGTTGTGAAGGACTTTGCTTATCTGGGATCCAGCATAAACTCAACCAACGACATCAGCATTGAAATCAAACTACGAAATTCTCTTGCCAACAGGTGTTACTTTGGGCTCAGTAGGCAATTTAGAAACAGAGCCCTCTCTCGATGAACAAAAATCACGTTCTTTAAATCACTCATCATGTCCATCCTATTTTATGCATCACAAACCTGGACGCTGAGCAGTTTCGATGAAAAGACTTTAGGAGCCTTCGAGAGTAATATTCTTCGTTAGATCTGCGGACCAATCTGTGTCAATGGCGAGTTACGAATACGATGGAATGATGAACTACTGTATGTTCATCGCTGTACGCTGACATCGACACAGTCAGGCGCATTAAAATCGAGCGTGTTTGCTGGCTAGGTCCTGTTCAGCGCATGAAAAACGATATTCCAGTGAAGAAAATATTTGATTCGGTTCCCAGCGGCGGTCAACGCAGAAGAGGACGACCGCATTTTCGTTGAAAAGGTCAAGTAGAGGACAACCTGATGAAGCTTGGAATTTCCAACTGGCTCCAGAAACAAATTAACATTAAAAATTTCCAAAATGTTCTTGAGCTTTATCCTAAAAATGAAAATTCCCTTTTCTGATTCAGCGTGAAAAATTATTCATGATAGGGCTGAATGTCTTGTCTTCTTTTATTTTGAAAACATAATTATTAAAACAGTCATTTCCACATCCCTGTGAACATTTAGAAGAGCTAACCCATTGAGCCTATCATTTCCAGTTTAACCTTTCATGTGTGTTTTGAGCATTCGAAGCGACTGAAACAGCAACGTTGCTCCAATTAGCCAAACCGCTTTGGGAACATAAGCTACACATCATAAGCTATCGAAAAATAAATCAAAAAATAAATTAAGTTTTTTGGTCGAGCTTCATGAGAAAATGCCCTTAAACTATAATCTCTAGGGTGTTTCATTAATTTTTTGTAAAGTTTATTTTATGAGTAATTTTTACTAGTAATTCATAACTACAATTTTTTGTTTGATGTTGAAGACTATTTATTTAGTAGCACTTTGACGAAAAGTGACGCTGACTAACAGCCCTATTCTGGTCAAGTAAGAATTATTACGCGGTTTTTTTTAAGACTAGAAATCGCCAGTGGTCGAAATTCGACCTCTTAATTGTGACCTTCAACCTACACTGTGATATGAAATCGCTTTCGTTCTCAGATGAGCGTATTAAAGGGTTAAAAACGATACTATTTCTAATTTCAGTTTGCTGCTCAGTGCTAACGAACGACTTTTCATAAAAAATACGTTCATACATAATTATCCAAATCGGTTGAGAAACCCGGGAGAAAATGGTACCGAACTGTTTTTCCTACGCCTATTTATGTATAGAATTTTTATGTGTTTGCTGTAATTTTTGTTCTATTTTTGTTCTATCTGATGAAATTTTGTTCACTATCTGAAAAGCCGGTGACAATTTTTATCAAAACTTATTATTTTTGAGCTAGTTTTTTTTTAAAATAAAAAAATACAACAAACACACAGAAATATAAGGCGCGTTTTTTTTCAACATCCAAATCCGATTTCCATACAAGCAAAATCCTGCTATGGATTTAGATTTTGTGAACTTGTAGTTTGAAAAATCACAGCCAGGTGGCGTATAATCAAGTAAGTGATCGGAAAAAGCATTGTTGATATTCTCATGTTTGCATTTAACGCCATCTAATTTTCAAATACTTTTCATAAGCAGAAAAAAAAAAATCCAAATCCAGATTTGGATGTTGGAAAAAACGGAGCTTTTATGAATACTGGTTAACTATTGTAACTTTGCCAATAGGGCTGCAAACTATTCAGACTCAATCAAATCAATATTTGTACTTTTTGTTACTTTTTGTAACATGAGTGCTTCCAGTATTAGTGCTGGTTGTGACAACTTGTTTTTCATCAATAACTACAAGTCGCAAAAACGTGACTCGTTTCAGATTTCTGGTAAAGGTATTATTTTCATTATCCAGATTTGCACTTAACCTCTACCAGAACCTCCCCGTAATGTATTTACTACGTGATTGTGTAAGCCATCACTAAAGCAAGAATAAACAAGAAATATATATTCAAGATAGTTCTCACAAACTAACTTGACAACAATGACTCGAGCATGTATTTTTTTTTTCATTTGAGGAGTTTCTGTTCAAAAGGTCCTATTTAAAATATTTGAATAAGCTGTTTTTACTATGGTTTAGCACTTAAAATATTAAATCCCATCATTTGCACAGATAAAAACTTAAGAAAATTGTAAATATTTACAATATTTTATGCATCAAAGTTTATGTTTCTGTTCAAGAGGGCGTATTTGCATATAATTTCATGAATACTGAAAAATTATTTTTGAAGATATTTATTTTAAAACAAAAAGGACTAATATATATACAAGCTTTAAGTTTTTGGAAAATATTTAATCAAACGGGCATATTAAATTTTTAAAAACTTAATTACAAGATCTATTTAAGCTAAGGAACTGATTATTTAATCAATGAAAGTCCTTAATGAATCCTTAGCACTACAATGCGAAACCGAAGAAGAATGTGATTGTATTGAGCCCGTTATGATGCAGTTACGTACTTATTTAGTTAATTATTTGTATGAAAACTTCTTATGAATATTTTATTGCTGTGTTAATTTAATAACATGCTTCAAAATCTAATAAAAAGCCTATTTCTTCAGTGACTGCGCAAAAGGGCTTAATTTTAAATTTGAAATCTCTATAACTTTTAAACCATTTAAATGTTTTTATCCATGTTTACATCATATATTAGCTGTGGGTAGATATATATAACGGCGTTAAGAAAGTCTCAGAATTATAAGCACAACAATGTCGAAACAGGCTCCTTTGAACAGAAACTCCTCATTTTCAGTGTCTCGTCTCTCGGTTTTCATTGAAAAAATGTAGCATAAATATTTCTACGAGATGGATTAACGCTCAAGAAATTTTTAAAAAAAATATTTCTTTTGATTACTTTTCAGTATTTTTTTATATTAAAAATAGGATTTACTTGAGAGCTTGATTTATTTGATTTAAAATTCTTTATTTCAATTTAATATATTGAATTTATTTAGAAATTGTTTTAAAAAATTGTTCATATAATTATGTACAATGCAAAAAAGTATATTTTTTTTAATCTAAACTTAAATTGCATTTGAAATAGTCGAAAACATAAATTCATTGCCCTAACGAATTTTCTTTTAAGTTCTGTATTAAAATTTGTGAACGTTTTGTGATGAATTTATACATGTAAAGATTTCTTTTTTTGCTTTGTGACTTCTGGAAAGACATGACTGAAAGAGATAAAAAAATGGGCAAATATTACTATCTTCCGTTGTCACCCGGCCGTTAATCAACTGGTATCGAGAGTACAATTATGTTAAAAAAAAACATCTTTCAATAATGCTTGGTTTTCACTATGTTATTTTCAATGGTCAATTTTGTTGTCATTCAAATGAAAAATGTAAACACGTTGGCTTGGTTTATCTTTGACAATGTTAGAAAATTTTATACAACTATTTCTTCAATTCAGCTATGAAGGAAATGTATAATAATGTTATTTAGGTGATATTTAAGGTTTTACGTCGTCATTAAACTGGCAGAGTGAAAACCAAGCATAACACGAACATCTTCAATAAGAGTGATCTTCAAAGCCTAACCTCAGAGAAAAGACTACAATTAAGAAATAAGCATTGCATTTTTCCAAATTCAACGCCAGGAGCTAAGTGTAAATTAATTGCTCACTACCACGCCAACTATGGTTATCAGGAGATCAAAATTATATGAAAATTCAAACCTCAACTAAACCATTAACGGTACAGTAAAAACATTTAAAAAAAAAAACAACAGAAATTCACTGTCAAAAACCCTGGCGCACTTTATCAGGTTGTTGCATAACATCTTTTAGCTCTCAATCGGCTATCGACTAGCTCTGTAGTTATTCAAATGTTAAATCCTTTCTCTCCTTTCAAGTACCGATATTAAATGCAATTAAGATATCAACCGAGTATCAACTAAGCCCAGTTTCACTTCTGACTACACATTTGGACAATTTTCCTTGGTTTGAATACTTTAAGACACTGACGAAATCGCAAGTACTCTATCCTCAATCTTACATCAGACGTCTTCTTTGTTCCCGCTCTAGTAAGGAAATTCGTACCCTAAAATTAATGCTCTGTGATAATGGCTGAACTTTAAACCCTCTTGGAATCTCATTGTTGCCCAAATTGATTTTGAACAGACTGCAGGGTATGCGCCGGATAAACATATCACACCCGTTCAGTTAAATTTCCTTCCGGTTGGGCACATCAATATTTCAGGCATAAGTAAGATAAACTTCTGCCACTCGTACCTTTCACACACACTCCCGCTCACTCACATATCCACCCACATACAAACACACAAATTTCCACTTAGTTAATACAAATAGATACAACGAATAAACATAAAAGCGGGTGGTAGTGGTTGGAGTCACTACCCTATCGGAATAAAAACGTCAATTGCCAAAAAAAGAACTAGTTTAAAATAACTACTTGAAAATTAGTTTAAAATACATGCAGCATGCGTCGGTTCGGCCTAGTTTTTGATTGCTATTGTGCTTTGCTAATCTTCTATTTTGCATTTATTCTTTTGTTATTTTCCTGTTTCTGTTTTTTCATTGCTTCTTTGTTGTGTAGTGACAAAAAATAAACCACTATAGATCATAATAACAAAATTTTACATTCAAGAATTTAATTTGAAGCCAGCAAGTTCGGTGCGAATTGCGAGTGTTCAATTAAATTAAAGTGGTTACAGCAAAAGAAATTTAAAAAGATTATTTAAGAAACAGCAAAGGTCCAGTTATAATAGACGTAACGTAATGTGGTCTAATGTCAATTGAGCAGTGTGTCCTTTCAGTTATTGTTTCAAACAATGCTTTCTCATACAAGTGATTATAATAAACGTAATGTAATGTAACGGGACGTAAGGATCCATTGGATTTGGAGTTCTACGTTTCTTTATTTTATATTGTTGAACTACGCTTTTTTTTTAGTTTTCGTTATTAATGTGATAGTTCTATATATCCTCAGCTATGGATGACAAAGTTTTAATTGAACTTGTACGGAAACGTGCAATTATTAACGACAAACAACTGCCTGTCTACTGCCTATTATAATTGCTACAACGTTTTCTTACATTACGTCCCGTTCCGATGACAGTTGAAAACATTTCGTTACATTACATTACGTCTATTATAATTCTACCTTAAGAGGAAAACTTATCAATGTTGCGTTAAAATAACCTCGAAAAAGAAGTCAAAGAAAGTAAACGTGAAGAAATAAGTGCACATGCATCGCGGCGATCAGAAGATCAAAATATTAGCCAGCAACCAAATGAAGAGTTTCAACATACATTGAATTTCGTTAGGATAGCTCTAAAATTACGGCTGTTATCGGGATCACAGATTGATAGACAGACAGACGGGCATGGCCAAATCGACTCAGGAGGTGATGCTGATCAGGAATATATATATACCTGCCACTCCTCCTTAATGACGTTACAGGTTAAAATATAATAAATTAATACAAAGTTAATATACCCTTATGCAGCATGTGTGTAGAAATAAAATTTCTAAGATTAAATATGCAGACAAATGTAAACTGTATTAAGTAAATTTCTTAAATTATATTTTATGTGAAAACTATTTTATTTACTTTCAAGAATTTATAATTTTTTTTTAGGCAAACCCAGAAGACAATGTTCGAAGGCTTTCTAGGCTGACAAAAATCGTCACTTTCACGCAGAGTGTCTTTAAAGAAAACAGCTCTAAATTTGAAAATACATTATTTTGCCTGTATTTTGAAGGAATCTTATGAACAAATTAAATAAAATAGCAAGTTCCATATTTAAATAAATCCACAATAAAAATTGTTTTAAGACTATTACTCTTAAAATATTCAAGTATTCAAGAAAATTAACAAATTTTAAATAATAAGAAAATAAGGTAGTCTTAAATAAGTTGACTTTTAACCAGGGGTGTACACACATATACAAACACATTTAAATGTTTGTGTTGTAAAGCTTTTGCTTTTTAAGTTTGCACTTGAAAAAAAGCACGAGTTCAAGAAAAAAACGAAAGCAACACACTTTCAGTAGCTGTCGAGACTTCATGCCAGAAAGTTGCTGTTGCTTGTGTTCCGTTTTTTTTTGTATGTGCGATCTAAATGAGGTGAAAATTAAACTCAATAAACTATCTTTGATTTCTTTTTTGTTGGGACTTATGTCTTTTTTAACACTTAGCTATATTTGTAACCGAAAATAAAATGTTTTCAATTGTTTGGAATCCTTACTTATAGAAGAGTTTTTGAAGTGAAATTTTTAAGAGTTATTGTTGGGTTTTTAACAGTCCTTTAGCCCTAATAAAAATTTATCTTACTACATTTATGACACTTTACGTTTTTATATTAAGTTAATATATTAACGCTACAAAGCAAATAAATACTTTTTTATTTTTCAGTAAAAAGGCATTTCTAACCTTTCATCTTTGTTCAGTTATCTTTTTGAGTGCATAATTTACGTAAAAACAATAGCATTTTAAGCAACGAGCAACCAAAACCCACATGCTTGAAGTCTGGATAGCTACTGAAAGCTTTTTTATTTTCATATCAGCAAATATGTGTGAAAGCCCTCCGCACATGGGCGGCCTTTTGCGCACTCCTGCCTTAAACCAGTGATGGCCAAACACACACAACTTACACTGCATTCACACAGAGAAAACTACATTTTCAAAAGTGGCAGAAACGAGCTACTTTTTAAAACGTTTAAACCAGATTTTGCACTTCGTTTAACGTTTATTTTAATTTTAAAAACGAAGATTTTAAAATAAAATAGTAAAACGTTTATTTTCATTTCAAAAACTTACATTTTAAAATGAGATTCTAAAATGTTTGTTTGATTTTTAACAATGGATATTTTAAAATGCTGTAGTAAAAGGTTTATTTTCATTTTCAAACCGAAAATTTTAAAACGAGATTCTAAAATGTACGTTTGATTTTTAATAATAAATGTTTTCAAATATAAAATGTTTATTTTCATTTTAAAAACTAAAATTTCAAAATTAAATTCTAAAATGTTCGTTCGATTTGTAGCAATGAACATTTTAAAATGTTTAACAATTACAATAGCAATGGTATTACAATTATTTATATTTTAAAAACGAAAATGTTTATTATTTCCCATTAATTAAAAAATTTACAGAAATCCGCATTTCCTCTATTAATTAAAAAAAAAAGCTTTATTGGTTTTCAAATTTACAGTTTTATTTTAGTTATTTTATGATCAGCTATTTTCATCTCGTTAAAATTTTTTAGATAATTATACTGTATCCCAGCGTCTATCAAAAAATAGAATTTTGTCAGATATTATTAATTTTATTTAAAATACTTACCTTTTAGTTGTGGCAGCAAATGCTCCAACTCAAACTCTTTCATTACTTTCTTGCAGGCAAACTGCAGAGTGATGAAATCGAGAATGAAAAATATTTTATTTTCTGAACAAAAATCAAATACATAAGTCAATGAAACATATATAACAGACAATTCGTTATTAACAAGTGTCTTGAAACAAAGTATGTGAATTTTACTGCCATGATAAAACGTTCGTAGTTGTTTTAAAAACGTTTCGTTTCACTTTTATATTTAAAAATGTGCGTTTTCATTTTTGTATGGCGTAAAATGTTTTTAAAAATATTAATTTTACTTAACGTTTTTAAAATGTGCGTTATTGATTTTTTGTTTTCTCAGTGCATGTATGTGTAACGCTTAAAGCTTTTCACAGAACGAAATCAAACGTTAAAGCATTTTAAAAGCTTTATGTATACAAATAATAATAAATCGAAGCGAATTGGAAAATTATGAAATTAAATTAGAGTAGATAATTTATTTATTATTATAAATTTTAATAATGTTTATTATCTTTTTAATATGATGGGTATTTAGTTATAAGTATTTGCTAAAATTTGATAATTATGGCTGACTTTTTGACATTTAGTGATGCTTTGCCATCAACAACAATAACAACAACAAACTGTTGAAGGTAACTACAATGTAAATATTTAATACGTAACTTTTTTACTCTTTCTAAACTAACAGATGAAAGTGTTTGTTTGCAGCAGACGACCGCATATTTTTTTTTTTACATGAATACAGTATTTTTATTTGAATATTTTTATAATCCTAAAATGTATGTTTGCTTGACTGAAATATAATTAAGTTATTATTGTACATCCAAAATAATAACATGAAGCGATGCGTAGTTCTTTTATACATAAGTAATTGAAAATGAAGTACTTTTAATTTAGTTGAAAACACATGCACAGTACGACAATTGAACAACTCCAATGACAACCCTATGTTAATAAAGTCAGTTTTTGACAGTTAGAATTTCAACTAGATGTCGTTGAAAAAAGTAGTTTTAAACTTCTTTTAAATTAGTTTATTTTCCTGCAGGGTACAGACAGGGTCATGAGTAAAATCGTATACATAGCCTTTGGTGTGTGTGTTCTTATGTTTGTGTGCTACAAACAAACAACCATATTAATAAGTAGTGAGACGAACATTTGTCAGCATCTTGTAACTTATTCCTGCGACAGTCCTCGTCTCGATGTTGGCTCAGTATCCAATCTTTTGATGATATGTCAGTAAAGCAGTTTTAGAATAAATTCAAATCATTTGAGATGATTTTTAATGGCTCAATATCTCCAAGATTTCACAGTTGACTTTTTCTTTGACAACTCCGAATGTATGAATGACCATTAAAAAAATATCCAACATTCTTTAGAGTTAAGGGAATACATCAGCACTGATGACATTATTGACGGAATTTAAAAATACAGCAAAAATATTTACTGATGAGTACAAGAGTGAAAAAAATCAGGTTTTTGAATTTAAAAAACATGTTATTCGTAGTTGAAAACATACAGCAAAATGCATGACATTTAACAGCGTTGTGGAGACATTTTTTGCGTTAAATAAACAATTCATTCTTTTTATTTGCTTTAATAAAGAAAAAAAAAAACAATTTAAAAATGTCAGGAGTTGAATTAAAAAAATTTAGTTGTAAAAAACTAAATGTTAAATTTACTTAAATAGCGTACCGACTACAATTATTGGCACCCAAAAATTTGGCGCCAACTATTGGCACCCTTTCCTTGAATAGCTTTTATGAAATATCGTTAAATTCCAGTTGGTTATGAATTTTACATTTCAAATTCTGTGGTTTATTTCCGTTCTTGGTTCTTTATTGTATAAAAACATTAAGTAGCTCAATTGTTTGCAAATTTCGGATCTGCAAGAGTGTTTTCATCGTCAATTAAAAAAAGGTTTTAGAGTGTTGATATCAATAGCGAACTGAAATTTGGTGAGTACTGTTTTTTATTTATTTATGGATTTGTTATATAGACGTGTTTGATTATTTGCTAAACTAAACATTAAATAGTTTACTTTCCGCAACCAAGTAAATTTTTACCGCAATATTGTAATTTAATTTGCGTGCCAACAATTGATTCCAAAAAACAAACAATTTAATTATTGGCAGGGGGTGCCAATAACTGAATTTGATGTACTACAATAACTGGCACTGCCTTTTATCTAGTGCCAATAATTGAATACTTCGTATTTTCATATAAAAATGCCAAAAGAAAGAGCTCTTACCACGAAAGTATTTTACAAAAATCTCTGTCAGCAATTAAAAATTGCAAAATTTCTAAAAAATCTTCAGCCAAAAAATATTCGTCTGGGTCCAAAATTTTCTAAAATTTGGCCAGGTTCACAAACTGTTTTAGAGAAACCTAAAAAGAAGCAATTGTAGATTGGGTGAAAGTCTCCCAGCTGAAAGTGACGTTAAATCAGAAAATTGTGGCATAAGGAGCAATTATTGCTTAACCCTTTCATGCTCGTTGTTATCTACAGGTAACATTGCACTTATTGGCTTCAAATACCGATATTTTCATGGTTTTGCTTAGTGGTTTTTGAATCATGTGGCATTATGTGTTGTGCAAGCTTACAGCTATTTGTTCTATAGAAAACTTTGCACGTGTCATTTCTGTAGCCGTTCTTCGTAGAGTAAAATGGTCAAAATCAAGATCGGGATCGTTTCGCAAAAAAACTGTTTGTACCAAAAGTGCTTAAAACATTAAAATAATTATTTAATTGTAAAACCAAGTGCACAATAAAAATAAATAAATAAATAAAGATAAGAGAATTATATACACAAAAAAAAATCATGAGAAAAGTGGTTGGTTGGTCCAATAACTACCCAACGTTTTAAATAAGCAACATCCTGTTACAGTTCATATTTGAATAAAGACTAACACATATCTGAACTCAAAAAATGTGTAGCACAACCCATGTTAACTCGGAATAAAAGGGTTAAATTCCCACCAAATGTCTTAAAAAAATAATTGTGTTTATTTACCAAAATTTTTATATAAAACATGTCCAAGCTAAGGTCTCACATCAATATTTAAAAGTTGTAGAGCTATATTTATAAATTATTTTAAATTTATCAATCTCTTTTTCTATTCTTAGATGAAATTTTTGTGCTAATTTTTTGTGATTTATTTTTAATCTTTATGTACTTAAAAATGGTTCAGTTCAATTTTAAATAAAATTTGTATTAAAGAAAATAGGTATGTGTCTTGAAACAAAGTATGTGAATTTTACTGCCATAGTAAAACGTTCGTAGTTGTTTATGATTTAAAAAAAATAATTATATTATTACAGCCAGCTATTATATAATTTTTATAGATATTGGGTGCCAATTATTACATTTGTGTGGGTGCTTATAATTGTGGTAATATGCCAATAATTATAGTTTTTAAGGAGCAAATAATTGTACCCAATGATTGTAGTAATCAATGTGCCAACAATTGTATTCACGTGCCAATAATTGTGGTTTTTGAAAGACATTTTTTATTTTGATTCTCACGAAAAACAGAGAGCTCATATAAATATGTTAAAAATTGCTTTAAATAAAGAATTATCCAAAAAAATAAAATAAAATTTCAAAAAGAACAATCACTTAAAATCAGAATGAATGCCAGAGGTTGCAAGGTAAAATTTCCTTATGGGTGCCAATGGTTGTAGTCGGTACGCTAATTTAGTTAAATGTAAAAAACATGCTATTTTAAAGATTTCCCTTATATGTTTCCATGCTATTCACAAAAATTTAAAAGACATCCAAGAAAAATCAAAGAAGAGATTTAGCTTTTAAATTAATACGATAATAACACAGGTATACACGGTTTTGAACCAGAGAAGACGAAAGTGGTTCTACATGTATTTTCGCGCACTGAATTCAAATACGCTTTCTCTATCAGGTCGAGTTTATGAGTTATGTGCAAAATTAAAAACATTTCTTTTTCTGATAACTGAAATATTTCTTTTTAAAGGCGCCTGGACACATCTCGTTTAATAAGCCCCAAATGGGGGTTCTGACCTCTTGGGATTATGTCCGCTTTTAAGAGGTCAGAATCCCTCTTAAAATCGGGCATAATCCCATGTTGTTTCAACAAATACTGAAATCTGTGTCGATAAGCAATAACAGCTTAACCCATTAAGTACCACTGTACTCATTTGAGTACAGCAAAATATTTTTAACTTTTAAAGTTTTCTTTGTTTTTAAGCATTAGTGAACTTTTTTGTTAATTGGCAATTATTAAGCGGCTCAATTCCATTTGTTTCTCATCTTTTTTTTTAAATATGTTTTCTGAAAAAAAAAATAAAAATATAAAACAAAATAAAAAAATATTAAAAAAAAACATTTTTTTTTGCTATTTTAGTTGGTTTTCTATTGTAAAATAAACATTTTTTGGTCTTTTCACTTTTACTTTTCATTTGGCTGTTAATGGGTTAAGTCTGATTTCAAAGTTTCGAGAAGTCTTGCTTCAAAGTTTTCTATCGTCATATACTTAATATGAAAGGGTTCTTTCATTTTGTGCCATAACTATTTTTTCTTAATACAGATGTAAGAGAAAATGATTTGCCCTTCTACGAAATGGTGATAACAACTTTAACAAGGTTAAATCATTTTGTTAATGGTTTTTTTTACGATAAAATAATTTGCCCTTGCAGACAACGAAGTCGGTGTTGGACTTACTGAGGGTTGTAATCCCTAAGCAGCGGCCGAAGGCCTATTAAAAAGATAAAACTAAGTACATTTAGTTTTAGTTTTAAGGCTGTGTGCCAATTGATCTAAATACGACCCTAACTAAATTGTGTTGATAAAGCAGTGTTTCCTAAAAATTAATAATCACATTAATTTTTGTTAGATTATTTTTGTCAATTAAACATTGATATATTATTTTAAAATTGGGTAATTTTTCATTTCTTTTAGGTGATTTCTCATTTAATTTTTTCGGTCATGAAATAAAATTTGGGTGATTTTTCATTTTCTTAAAAACAGCTTTCGATGATTTTTAATTTTTTTTGGGCGATTTTTAATATAATTTTTTGGGCTATTTTTCATTTCGTCGATTTTGAATTTTTTTTTTGGTGTTTTTTATTGGGCGATTTTTCATAGCGCCGGCGCTTTCTTCTTCCATCATTTGAGTAAATAAGTAAAAAGTTATTTGAAAAATTCAAGTTGTTATCACCATTCCGTACAAGGGCAAATAAATTTGTTTATAATGAAATAATTTGTCTTGTACGAAATTTTTACATTCAGGCATATTTACCTTAATAAAATACTTAAGTAAGTGTACACACATAACATTATTTTTTAATATTAAAAAACACAATTTACTTATCCAATTTAAATATAATACTGATATAAATAACAATATAAAGGCGTCCACTACTATAAATGCGGCCTAAATTTAAACCTTTTTACAAAGAAGAATGCACAATTTTTATTTGGGATTATGCCCCCTTTTTAAGCGGTCATAATCCCAAATTCATGTTGGAAATATGTCCTCTTTTTTATTATTATTTTTATTATTTTTCTCAGTAAGCGGTCATAATCCCAAATTCAATTTTTGGGATAATGTTCCTTTTTTTTTGAGGATTATGTAATTTGGGACTACGTTCCTTGGGGCTATGTCCTGTCATCTTTTCAACGCATTAGCTGATTTTAATTGTCTTCAATAGGTTTGAATAAAAAAAAAGTCTAGTTATAATTATTTATTAAAAAAGATTGTCTTTTGTAGCTTTAAAGACGTCAGCCTTCATAACAAAAATATTTTAAAATTGTTAAATATTTTTTCATGTTTGCAACACTGTAACTTTTTTCCTTCCCTTTATTTTTAAAAAACTTTCTTTTGTCAGATAAAATATCGTATTTGCTTTTGTAAACTTTTTCTTTGCCAATATCTTCAAGAGTTTTTGAGTTATTTAGAAAAGTCTGAATTTTCATTCGCTTTAAATTCTTTAGGAAAGTTTTTATAACAACTCTAGTTTTTTAAGAATTCTAATATGTTATTGTTATTGTTATATGTTATGTTATTGTGAATTTTAATATGTTATTATAATAAGTATATCGGTGATTCCATGTCAAAGCGCCCACGTTTCTGACATCACTATTTTTAAAAATTTTCAAACTCAAAAGTACTATGTATATCTGCGTACTTTCTTTTTTGGATTTAAAATTTTATTTTAAGGATAATATCAAGGAAAAATATCAAAAAAACTAAAAAATACAATAAGTGCATGTGTTCAAATGGATGTAGTTTTGAAACCGTAAATTGTATAGAAAAAAAGTGTAGGCATATGTTAAAGATTTTGAATTTGTCTTTTTGGTGGTAAATTTTTTTTTGCTGCATTTTTATGAAAAATTCTTTTTTTAACCAGAAATTTTCAGTCCAATTTTCCGTAGTCTACGCAACAAATTTTTTAATATATTTTTAGTTTCGTGTTGAGTTAAAGCATTAATTTTAGAGACTAACACACAATTTTAGGTTGGATTCCAACGATTGCTATTTTTAACGAATATTTTAAAAAATGACTACAAAAGATTTCCTCTTTTTATACCGAAGATTCAATTTTTTTATGTTAATACCAATGCACATCCAAAATAATATATGGGCATTTCTAAAATGGCTTTACGAACAATTTGTACGAATAAATATTAAAAAATAGAATGAAAAAGTCTTATTTTTAAAAAGTTTATTTTATATTTGCGTAGTAATTAAGTAGCACTATATTAAGTAAAAACAATGACAACAATTAACCCTAAGGATCTAAAAATATAAGCAAGAATATGTGCTGGCGTTACGTTACAAAAAACGGAAGTGATTTCTGTCTTCGATTACAAAATTTGCAAAACGCTCTGAATTGTACAACAATTTTTGTATAAAACTTTTTTTAGAAGGTTTTCAAATAACATTTCCAAGTGATCCAAATTTGAAAATCTTTTCTGGTCTTCTTTTTATCAGGATTTTTGATCTGGCGTTACGTTACTAAAATTTCCATTGCAGTTTAATTGGGCATTTAAGTAATTGGGTAGTTAAGTAATTATGTAATTAAGAAATTAAAAAGCAAATTTAATATATTGTCCTTTCCTTGACTGAACTATTTATTTCATTATCTCTAGCTAATGCCTTCCATTTTTACTAAAACAAAAAAGCTTACGAAACATTTACAAAACATTTACGAAAAAGAAAAACTGCATTTGTGAAACAGTGCAGACGATTTGATCATCATTATTTAGTTCATGAATTTATGTAGAAGTTACTCAAACTTATAAAATTAAAATGTTTTCTTAAATGATATAATAAAATAAAAAGTTTTTAATAAGTTTTCATTTTTTTGGTCTCGGTAGACCTTTTTCTGAAAATGCCAAGTTCTGAAATGCCAAAAAAGAAGAAGCCAACAATTTGTATAACCAAACATTTTTTATTTGTTTTACACTTTTAAAAACTGTTACGATATTTGAAAATATGGAGTTTTCGGTGTAAAACAAGAAATATTTTGTAGGTATTTTTTAAAAAATTCGTTAAAAATAGCAATCGTTGGAATCCCAACTTCAAATTGTGTTTCAGTCTTTAAAATTGATGCGTTAACTAAACACTACACTAAATATTTAAAAAATTTGTTGCAAAGACTAAGAAAAATGTGATTGAATATTTCAGGTTAAAATAAAAAGGAATTTTTCATAAAAATTCTGCAAAAAATATACCACCAAAAAGACAAGTTCAAGATCTTTCAAATATATGCACACTTATTTTCTGTACAACTAACGGTTTAAAAACTACATCTATTTGAAAACATGCACTATTTGTATTTTGTAATGTTTTTTAATATTTTCACAGCGTATAACTTATAAAAAAAATTTTTTCGCAAAAAACAAAAACACAGTTTAAATTATTTTTATAGGCACTACTTCCCTACAAAGTTTCAAACAAATCGGAAACACAAAAGTCAGATTTTCCTCAAACTTAGTCGAATTGATATGAAATTATCGATATGTAATTGTAAGAAAAGAAAGTTTAATCCAAAGAACTGTAATTCTTTACAAAAATTGTATTTTTGTAGTAATAACTTTAATGCTTCATCTTTAGGACTCACTGTGCTAAAGGTAGAACAGACGTTATTGAAGCAATTTCTTACAATAAATGATTAAAAATATATACATAAATTATATACGTTAAGAAAATATAGAATTAGTTCAAGCCGTTTTTTATGATTTTTATGTATCATGGTCCAGGAGGTAACTTTATCGGTATAACTCTTTTTTCAGCAAAAGAGTAAAAGTTTTTATAATTTTTTTTCGTCAGAATAACATAATATTTCGTACATTTAACGATTTTTTGTTGCTAAAACAAAAATATTTTTACAAAAATATACAATACAAAAAATACAATATATAATACAGTAAAAATACAAAAATATAAAATACAATAAATTATGTTATGTCAACAAAACTGATTTTGTTAAAATATTTTTAAAAATTTAAAAAAAAAACTTTGAAGAGATAACATAAGTTTTGTTAAAGCAACCCCAAGTTCGCTCAAAGATTAACGAAAGGATATGTTAAATAAATGTGATGCTTTTTAACACCATCAAATGTAAATTCAACAAAAATGTTTGTTCCGCTAACAAAGTGTACTTTGAGTTCATTTAACACAAATTTTCGTTGATCTAACATAGTGTTTACAACATTTGTTTCAAATCCTAACAAAAATGTTCGTTAATTTAACAAAAACGGTTTCTATCGTAACAAAATTTTTGTAACCACAACAAAAATTTTTCTCAAATTAACACAAAAAGAATGTAGTATAACGGAACTTACAAGTTAGCGTCGTTAAAAAAATTATATCGTTTACATCATTCGCACGCAGAAAGTGTGTTTCTTAAAGTAATGCAAACACTTCTAGAACATTTTTTAAGTTGTGAGGAGTTAAAAGGAGCTTTTAGTGAGATAAAGGAGCAAAATCAATTGTTCACTGTTTTTCGCTAGCATGTGAAGTAGACGTGGAAGCTCTTAAATTTATTAAGCAGATCCATTTAACATACCCGTTGGCCAAAGAATTTTGTTTGAGGAGAAGTTGTTTAACTGGCAAAGAAATTTGGTAAGTTTTTATCGATTTTATTAGCATAACTATATTGTAATTTTTATTAATGGTTTGTTTGTTAAAACAGAGTACTCTGGCTTACTGCGAACACTGCTCAGCTTTTCTATAAACCCACTTTCAACATACATACAATTTTGCTGATATTGCTGCAGAAATGAAATGCTTTAAGTGCTTCAAAATGCATATTTGAGAATTTAGCTTTATTTGTTTCTCATTTTAAATCTATTCGTAGAATAAAGAACTGCGCTAAGAACTGCAAATTGTAAGAACTTTTCGATCTTGAAAAAAGACAATAAAATTGTATTTGCAATATGAAAAGCTTTAAATGCTTTGGATTAAACAGTTTAATGGTTATTTATAGGTTCCTAGGTAAGTAATTAGGCATATTCAGAGTTGCAAGAATTTTTTCAGTGTTTTGCCAGTATTTTCCCAGTTTTTTGTTATATTAACAAAATTTTTTGTTATATTTTCCGCCCTATCGGATGAGCAATGTCTCGACTTTTGCGGATTTTCCGTTCTCCTGGAATAACGATTTCATAAAATCCCATATTTGAGAAAATTCGTGATATTGTGGGAAAAAAAAGAATCGTTGTTTCAGGAGAACAGAAAAATCATTAAATAACAAAAATACTTTGTTATGGTTACAACATTGCTTTGTGAAGGTTACCAAAGTGTTTGTTAATGCAACAAAATTTTGATAACAAAAGTCTTTCGTTGCCCTAACAAAATTATTGTTTACCTAACATAATTAATTTGTAAAAACCTATGTAATTAACATTCATATGTTAACAAAAAATTACGTTGAATTTAACTTTTTTTTGTAAAACTTCAATTTGTTAAGATTTTGTTACAACAACAAAATATGTGCTTAGAAATACATAATTTTTTGTTATTTCATGATGTTAAAATAACAAAATCAGCTTTGTTGTCATAACAAAAAACCTAGGTTGGATCAAAAAAAACGAAATTTTTTGTTATGCTAGCCTATTTTTTTTTTTTTTTTTTTGGTTATTTAACATATATTTTTTTCGGTGCAGGCATCACCAATGTTTTGACATTGACAGCGTAGCTTCAATGCGCCATCACTTTTCATGTGTATTTGTAGAGAAAATACGCGTTGTTTATATTCGTGCCAAACATAGTGAAAAAATTTCAGAAAAAAGTTTTATCATCATTTTTGGCAGTGATCTATTGTCATTATTTTTTGTGCTATAAAAAAGTGAGTATATGCAAAGTGTTGGTTTTTTGTTTATCTTTAAGATTTCAAAGTTATTTCTTTTAAATTGCAGTGAAAAAATTAAATTCTGATGCTATATCAAAATGTTCATGTATTTATAATTTGGGACTTCACATTTTTCTTTGTGGGATCCACGGCGCGTGCAACCGAAGACCAGTTTTTACCGGTATCTAGAAAATGTGAGCGTGAAATTTGACAACATTTTGCAAAATGATGATGAAGAATTGATGTGACTTCGATTAAGACGTAGAATGAAATGAATCTGAAGAAGAATGTCAATTATATTCATGTTAAAGTTCAACTGAATAAAAAAATTCATAATTTGGGGTTTTCACTTCAATGACTTTATGCTTTCTGTGGTTTTATCGAATGTATGATAAAGTCCCACATTAGAAGACAAAAATTTTGGAGCCTATTTTAAGCTTTTATGTAAAATATACAATAACATTTTTTGACAAATCTATAAACTCTATTACATGAAAAGATAGTCATTTAATATACTAATACATTGATATATTTGGAACTCGAAAATATTCTGATTGTGAAAATTGATGACGAGAAAAAAAACCGGTCCTACTAAAGAAAACTATCCCTTACCTCCGCAATTTTTTAATATGTTATATTAATAAGTATAAATAATTGTACGAAAGAAAAATTTATTCCAAAGACTTGCAATTATTTACAGAAATGGCTTTTTTTATGTAATAACTTTAATGCTTTTTCTTTAGGTCTTGTTGTGCTAAAGGAAGAACATACATTATTAAAGTAATTTTTTATAATAAATGATTTAAAACATATACAGATTATATACGTTAAATATATTTGGAATTAGTGGAAGCCGTTTACATTTGCGTTTATGCCTTTTATTTATCATGGTCTCGGTAGTAACGTTATCGGTATAACTAACGCTTCCATATCTTTTTTCGGCAAAAACAGGACAAATTGACAAAATTTTTAAGATTTTACAGTATTCACGGGACGTTTCGCAAAAAAAAAACACAGGACATTTTCGTAGGACTCAGTTTAAAGTGGACAAATTATTATTTCTTGCGTGTTCAAAGATTTAAAATAGGCATTTTTATTGATAATATTAGCAAAAATATTATTTAATTTAGGAATTGCATAGATATTAATATACCTTAAATATTAGGTATTTGTATTTAATATGTAATTTTGTTAAAACAAAAATAAAAAAAATTTGTCTTATTAAAATGTCACATTAATTACATTTCCCAGGGTACTCCTTTGCACTTTGAGCAGAACACTTCACTATAACTATTTGTTTTTTCCAAGTGAATATTTTTTTGCTTCGATATTTCGACAAATTTAAGAAATGAGTTGCACAGACACTTTTAAAAGGGTCGCAATAAAGGAAAAGTGTATTAAGATAAACTTTTGACTTATTACTAAAAATGTATGAATAATAAGAAAAGTGGACTAAATTGCAAAAATGGGAAAAAATAAAAAAAAAAACAGGAAAAAATAATAAAAAGCAGGATTTTGAGCCAGTTACACAGGACGCAGGATTTTGCTCGAAAAACAGGACTGTCCTGCGAAATGCCGGATGGGAGTTTTAGGTATAAATATTTTTTTAAACAAAAAGAAAACAATTTCGCCAACTTCAAAAGTGATTTAAGAAAAGTGCTTCTCCAATTTTCTTACAACTTATTTCTGAAAGTATGAAAAAAATTTAATAACAAAAAAATAAGCTAGATATAACAGCAGTTCTTTAAAAAACTGCATTTCTTAAGAAGTTTTAAAGTTTTGTCAAAGGAATGTTAACAGTAATTTAAGTATTAAAGTAAATACACTTGCAGCTGTATTTATAAAAATATTTTAAAACAGCTTTTAAACGTTTTTTAGCTAAAATGCTTTTAAAGTTAAAATACTTTAAAAGCATTGTATTCATAAACGAGTTTTAAGAGTCTTATAGTTGAAGTGAGAATACCGATGCTTTAAAGAAGGAACAGTTGTAATTTTCGTTTGTGACTTTGATAAATAGAATGATATTTACTGAAAAATCTAAAAAAAATAAAAATAGGTTTGTGAATTTGATTTATTGACAGGCATTTGCTTAAAACTTTGTTTATCTTTAAATCAAAAACAGTGTTGCCATATTTTTTTAAAAACTTTAATTTAAAAAAAAAATTATATTTTGTGAAAAAACTGGAACTAAAAAAAAATATCTTAACATATATTTTTGAAATGTGTGCTTATTATTGTATTCGAAATTAAGTAAAGGGTCCGCCAAATAACTTTTTTTTTTGAAAATTCTATAATAAAAAAACCACTAAATATTTTCTCAAATTTATTTTTTTATTTGAAAGTACAATCCTTCCGGTTAATAATCAAAAATAAGTTTATTCAAATGGCTGCCTCGGCTGGCCATGCAGTAGCCTACACGATCGGTCCAATTTTTAAGCACATTATCGATCGTGTGCAGCTGTATTCCACCAATGGCTTCACGAATATTGTCCTTTAAAGCGTCAAAAGGAAAAGATGATTTTTTTGGCAAAATCGGCATCTTCTGCATCAAAGTGATGTCGTAATATTTCCCAGCGTTGTTCAAGCGTATACACAACCATATTCGTTCAGCGGAAGGATAAAACTAATTATCTGTCGAATCAGACATGAGCTAAGTGTTACCATTCACAAAATAAGCATTAGTTGAAAAAAAAACGTTAGATGGCGGACCCTGTATATAAATGAAACTAATAATTAAACAAAACAAAAACCATACATATTAATATCATTACCAATTGTAAAGATCATAGTAAAGAACATCCTATATAAAATAGTTTTAGACATTAATAAATCACATTAATTTTAGTGGATTAATTTAAAAAATGTGGAGATAGTTTCAAATCTTTTTATTACAAAGTAGAGTTGTTTATTCTTTTTTATCGATTTCTGAAGCACCAGCAAACGCAGAAACCATTTTTTATCAAATCTGTAGTAATAAACCCAAAATCAGAAATAAGTTTTTTATCAAACATTTTGTGAAATTTTGCAATGGAAAGACTGTTTAAGAAAAATCGAACAGTTGCAAATGATGAAATGATGATGAAATATGAAAAATTAAATATTTTTTTATACATATTTTGATCAAACTTTTTTATAATTTCTGATGATTGTCTGAAATTTGTGCAGTGCCAATCGGTTTTTTTTAAAAAAGTATTTAGTTCTAGAATCCCACAAAAGGTGGGAATTTCTAATATATTTCTGATTTTAGTTTAATTAATATTTATTTGTGAAAAAATATGTTCTACATTTGCTGTTGCTACAGGTATCGTTAAAACAACATAAACTAGTTTATTACTATTTACTACTTTACAATACTTAAATGGAAAGACTTTTGAATATCTCCACATTTCTGATCAAAAATTGCTTTCCAAAAAGTTTCAATATTATTTTCATTCAGTAAATTCAAATCACTGAAATTAATGTGGCGCAACTCATACAACTCATCGTCAATACCTTGCAATTTTTCTGAATGGATGACATTAGGTAGAAAAAGACACAAATTGAAAAAATTGAATTGTAATCACTCCTCATATATTTAGGAAAAAGCAAAATTTTTGTTAAATTCAAGCAAAATTTTACTAATTTAATTAACTATAGATAATTCGAAAAAATATTTCCTAAGTTATTATAAGCTCAAATAGCAAATATTCACTACACTCATGCAAATATTTGCTATAATTAACTCAAATAGCAAATTTTTTCTAAATTCAAGAAAATTTCTTCTAAGCACACGAGCACATGTTTATTCTTAATAAAGAAAATTAGGCGACAATGGGTAACAACTGCGATGGTCGAATGGATAAGCCCATTGACTTACACTCACACGGCCGAGGTTCAAATCTCCAGATGGTGGTAATTTTTCAATTCAAATTAATGTTAATAATTATTTCACTACAAAAATACGCTAGGGTTCAGCAAAAACTAATCAAAATTTGCTATTCCAATTTATAATAATTTAGCGAATATTTGCTTGAATTAAGTAGAAATTTGCTTTTGCAATTTATAACAACTTAGCAAAATTTTGCTTGAATTTAATGCAAAATTTGCTTAGTTATTATAAATTGGAATAGCAAATTTTGTTAAGTTTTTGTTGAAATCTAGCATAATTTTGAAGTGGCTGAAATTCAAGCGCAAGTTTTGCTTAACCAGAATGCAAATTTAGCGAACAGTTTTCTTCGTGTAAGCATTGTTTTAATCAGAAAAACTTGAAAAACTGGGTGAAATAAAAAAAAGTATAGTAGTGAGGAAACTGCCGACCGAAGCGAAAACCTATATTTAAAATATTAGTATTCCCTGGAAGACGTTGTCCTGCCTCATCGCCATACTGCTACATAAGAATTTTCATGCTAATATAGGGTTTCGGACTATCCTACATGTAGGATGGATTTGACAGGTCGGATGGACATGTAGGATGTGCGAAAGCTCATACTGCAGCCCGTCCTACATGTAGGATGCAAATAAAAAAATCTGTACGTCATTGTTTGTAGATTTCCTTGTTAATTGTTGTTGGCGCAGTTAGCTGGAAATATTTTATAGACGTTGTGAATTCTAGTGGTGTAGCTACAGTCGGCATATGAAATTAGAATTATTTTTGTTAAGAGCTTATAGCAGTTTATTGAATTTTTATATATTTCTGAAATTATTTCTTTTAAGCAAAAGTAATACCATATCAAAAATACATATAATTTAAGTAATTTATTTAAATTAGTTCATTATTGAATTAATATAAAAAATTAAAGCTTATTTATATCTATTTATATCATGACACTAACACAATATACATGTTCACCATTTCTATATTGAGTTGTGTATTAAAAATAGATTATTATAAAATTAAGAAATATCTATAGCATATAAATTATATATAATTCATATACGAAATTAATGCTAAACAGTTAAAAAAATAGAATGCTTAGGATAAGCAGACTTTAGTTATTCAATTACTACTGAAAATATTAATTATTTTGCAGGTTTATTACGTAATTGTTATTATATAAATATACATAAATACTCTTTAAATTTCCTCAATGAGTTAAATTGTTCATATATATGAACTATATATATGTATATATATGTATGTATATATATGTATGTATGTATTTCCGATACGGTAACACTTTTACTAAAAACAAATAGAGTTATCAATATTATATATACTCTTTAATTCATATGTATAAACTGTTTTCTAAATTAGTTCGATGTCATATGCTGACTGTATCTACAAATAAACATCTACAAAAAATTAAAGCTTACTGTGCAACAATAACAACTTAGAAAATGTATAACAACAACGCAAAGAGAATGACAAGATCCCAGCGGTTGCGCAGCTTTAGAGGGGATGAACCGAATTGGCGGCGTAAAATATTCAGTACTTTGCAAGCTATATTTTCTGTTTGCCTGCTAGCAAGATCTCAAGTGGAGGGAGGCATTAAAAGAGGAGACTTCAGAGCTAACTGCTAAAATAAATTGAAATTTAAATTTTTCATATTTGTATTTTGTTTGACTGTCGTGAAGTCTCTTTTAATGCCTCCACTTGAGATCTTGCTAGCAGGCAAACAGAAAAAATAGCAAGCAAAGGTGCATGCCACACACAGCGGACACGGACAAATTTGTTGTTGTTTTCGCGGGTAAAAGAAAAAACTGGAAATTGAGAGAGCTTCTCACTCATAAAAAAATTTCCAGGCAACCGACAAAAATTTTCACGGCCCAAAGCTGAAAACAATTTGGACAACGGTTGCATTTTCTTGATGTTTTACGTTTAGTAGTAATAAAACTGCACTGCAGTAGGAAATGTACTATTTGAATTCATCAGTAATGCGATGTTTGTTGTTAAGTATTGAATTGTACGCTGCCAGTGCTATACATGGCTTGAATGGTATTTATTTATAAAAAGAAGAAGAATACTTCACGAACATGCAAAATGCAGCCCGGCTAGCTGCAGCAAATGGATTCAATTGAACAGCTGAATATTATTATTGATTGTTGCGAATGTAATATTAATGATTTAATATATTGTTTTTTTAGTGATTGTGTATATTTTAAAAATAAAAATATGAACGTAAAATGTGTATATGAGGTTATTTATAAAAATGTATACATTTTTTAACTATATTTTCCATTCATAAACTATTCCATTGCATATATGAAAGTAACACGTCATTGTATATAGTATTTTTGTGCTTGTATGTACAGCTGTAGTTGTCTCTTTCACCCTTGTATTTTAGGACAATCGTAAGAGAAAATGTGAGTAGTAAATTTACTGATGGTATAACTGATCAAGCTAGTCATACATTACAGCCGCGTAGTTAACAAATAAACTGTTTATATATACATATATCTTGTAATATCGTTTAAATCGTTAAAATTTACTATTTTCTAAGAGATAAGGTTATGGCTATTAATTGGAGTAGAAATATTACTGAAATGTTCATAAATGAATTTCAAAGCCAACCGGCTTTGGAGATATTCTTAAAAAAATTGTAAATGCTTTATCATCAGTGAATCTTAGCTCCTTTGAGAAATTTATCATACCTCTCTTATGTCTGCCAATTCTCCATGGCTTAATCCAGCAGGATCTTTTTCACTTTTTTTAACTCCATCCAGAGTTTCATCAACTCAACAATTGTTTTTATTGTGACCATATCGTTGTCATCTATATATGCGGATACACTTCCTGCATACATATTGGCCAATGTTATTAATTTTAAACCCCGGAGATCAGAATTTAACCCATCAATTTTAAATGCAAATAAAACCGCTTATAAACAACCTATAGAGGGTAGCCGTTTTATTGAATCGATTGCATAAAGGAGCATTACCTGCACGAAATGGTAGCAAAAACGTAGTAAATTTAGCTTCCGCCATTATCGAACTGAAAACTACGTGAAGCATGCCGTGGACAAAACAATGAGAGAGAGGAAAAAAAATGGCGAAAATTCCAATGTTTGACGGACAAGCAGACACCGTGTGATATGCCCCAAAGTGCTATTTATTTTTCGCCGCCAATTCGGTTCATCCCCTCTAACGCTGCGCAATCGCTGTGATCATGTCATTCTCTCTGCGTTTTTGTTGTAGATTTGCTTGGTAATTGTTGTTGTGCAGTTAGCTTTAATTTTTTCGTAGATGTTATTCGGTAGCTACAGTCGGCATATGACAATCGAAGTATTTTTATAACGCTTTATATATATGTACATAAAAACACTTACACAAAAAACCTGCAAAATAAAATGTATATTTACAGTTGTAATTTAATTACTACAGTCTGCTTATCATAAGCGTTCTATTTCTTACCACCTAATGCTGTAAATCAAAAACACAAACAAACGACAAGTAAGACACGAGAAGCAACACCTTTTTTTATACAAAATTCTATTGCTTCTCGTGTCTTGCTTGTCGTTGGTTTGCGTTTTTAATTAACAACACTAGGCGGTTAAACTGTCTACGTACATTTATTATATTAAATTATACATAATTTATATACTATATCTATTTCTTATATTTTCTTATTTGAATACACAACACACACTATATATAGCGTGCATGTATTTTGTGTTATTATATAAAAAGATATAAAAAAGATTTAAATTTTTAAATTAATTCAATAATGAAATAATTTAAAAAAATTATATGAATTATATGTATATATTTTTTATATGGTAGTACATTTTGTTAAAAGAAATAGTTTCAGCCATTTATACAAAATTTCAAAAATTGATTTAAACTCTTATCTAAAATAAATCAGTTGTCATATGCCGACTGTAGCTAAAAAAGTCTAAAAAAAATTCCAGCTAACTGTACAACAGCAATTACATTTTAAATCTACATCAACAACGCAGTGAGAATGGAAAGGTTCACAGAGGTTGCGCAACGTTAAAGGGGATGAACGAATCGGCGTCAGAAAATAAACCGCCTTTTGCTTGCTATGCTTTCTGTTTGCCTGATAGCAAAATCTCAAGTGGTGGGTGGAATGGCAAAATTAGACAAGGTACTGTTAAAGCGGAAAGACGGTGACCGAAACTGTCAAAGCGAAGTTGACATTTCATACAAAATATGCAAGCAATGAGAATGCAATATGAAAGCAAAAATTGACTAAAATAATAAAATGGCTGAGTTTGACAGTTATGGTCACTAAGAAAGAGAACACATTCAGCCCTATCACTACCTTGTCTAGCTGTACTATGAGTGGTGGCATCAAAAGGGACTTCACGGCCAGTCAAACAAAAACCAAATATCAAAAATTTTAAATTTATTTTGTATAGAAGCTCTACATATACATTGAAAAAGCTATATCATTCAATGTTTCGCAGCGGAGCAAAGGGAGGGAAAAAACGATGCGTCAGCAGAGGAACTTATTGATGGTTGCTTGCTACATTTGCTGAGCGCCTTGTAGTCTAGATCCAAGAGCGTCATTTAAAAACCTACTCGCTGTCTGTTGACGAGAGTTACTCGCAAAATGACGATGAAGATGACGCAAACCAAAGATTTACCCTCTACCAACTTCGTTCAACGAGCCTAAATAAGTTTTCACTTCAAAAAAATAAAGAAAGTGCTTGAGTTTGTGTGTGCGTGGGCCAACGATATCCCGGTGCATCACCAAGTGCAGCAAAGTTAAATTGGCTTTCTTTGCTGGTGAACGTCCTCCAAGTACCACCAGCAACAGCACAAGCAAATGAAGCGCAAATTCTTCGCTTTCAATTTATTTAATTCACGCCGGAGTATAATGGCAGAAATTTGCCTCTGCGCTTGAGACGTGCTGAAATTGTGCTTCTGAAATATTGGAGAGTTGACCAGTCAATTGAATTGTGCTGCACTTGCTGGTGCTGCTGGTGATGGCACTTGGAGGATGTTGGCCACCATCTTCTTGGAGCAAAGAAAGCTAATTTAACTTTGCTGCACTTGCTGATGCACCGGGACATCGTTGGCCCACACACACGCTATTTCGTTTATTTTGCTATTTTTTTAAGTTTTTTAAGTTTACAATATTACAAAATTACGAAATAAGTTGCAATTACAAGCACTCGAATGAAATGAAATGCAAATTAAATAAAATATTTGCGCTAAGACACGATCGAAATGTGAAACGTCAAAATTTTGCAATTGTCAAAATTTCATCGTCCATTTGACACAGCAAAAAAGACAAATTTATTTCAACACACACAAATTTTATTCAACCTGATATTTTCTATCCTACCACGACTGAAAAGTTTCCTTTTGACACTTACCCTTTACACGGAGGTTACACGAGACAGTACTGTTAAGACAGTCACAACACATTCACAAATTTTTACCCACACATACTAACTTTTGCTACTGTCTGCTCTACTGCCTTAACACGGGGGTTACACGAGACAGTACTGTTAAGACAGTGAAAAATACGTATTAGTTGTCAAACTTTGTGTCTGTGAATAAGAGTATAGACAATTGGTAAAACAGTTGGCAAGACAGTAGACAAAATAGTAAAAAATTTATATTTTATAAAGAAATTTTTGTTAAAACTACGAGCACGCCAAAGTATTGCAAATTTTCAATTAATTCTATTAAATTATATCATAGTCTGTCATTTGATGTGCTAAATATCATTCTACTGTCCTAGATACTGTCCCGCGAACTGTCTACAAAAAAGTTAAGACAGTAGAGCAGACAATAGCAGACTGCTGCAAAAAGGAGTGTGTGTGGGTACAAATTTGTGAATGTGTTGCGACTGTCTTAACAGTACTGTCTCGTGTAACCCCCGTGTAAGTTTTTTGTAGACAGTTGGCGGCTAGGAGAGTATAATGATATTTAGCATATCAAGTAACAGAATACGTGAAAATTTAATAAAATTTAATAGAATTAATGGAAAATTTGCAATACTTTGGCGTACTCGTAGTTTTAAGAAAAATTTTCTTCATAAAATAGACATTTTTTACTATTTTGTCTACTGTCTTGCCAACTGTATTACCAACTGTCTGTACTCTTTTTCACAGACACAAAGTTTGACAATTAAAACGTAGTTTTCACTGTCTTAACAGTACTGTCTCGTGTAACCCCCGTGTTATGAAAAAATTTATTAATAAAACAATGATAGTTGACAACTCTGAAAATAAAATGGCGCAGTGGTGAAAATAAAAAGCCACTGACAAATACAACAAGTGTGAAAATTGTCAAACTTTGTTTGACGATATATAATAAAATAAGAGCATGCATGTAATTATTTGAATGTTCAACATATTCCTTTATCACAACTTAAAGATTAAAATGTTAAAACACTCAATCCACACATTATTTGTTCTTGTTTGCAAACGAAGTTCCAGCAGAAAAAAGCAGAAAAAGAAGAAGATCGTTTCATTTTTAAATCTCACCATGCATAGCAGCTGTTTAAGTAAAAGCAACTTTTCAAAAATGTTGACAAATACAACAACTGAAGAAATTGCCAAACTTTAAAAGCATATATAGACCAATATAAAGCGAATTAATAATAAGTTTTGGTTGCAAACATCTTATTGCAACCTAACTTAAGTATTTATATACTAACAAACGGATTATATGCATTAATTTCAGGAGCTGCCAAGTGATTTCTTTGTGAGCTTGCGGCCGATTTAGAACAAGAGTGACGATAATTGTTGATATTTTTATGCACAAATACATGCAAACATTTTTTAGGTTATGTTTTCTAATTTCCCTATCTTGTTATCTTTGCTGTCTGTATTGATGGCGAGAGTTCCTCGGAAAAATACGATGACGCAAACCAAAGATTTACCTTCTACCAAAATCGTTTAACGCGCCTAAAGAAGTTTTCACTTCAAAAACTGTATTTTTTAGGCAAAAACTGGAAAACTGTCTACCCTCTCGAAAAAACTGGTAAAATAAGTTTTATCTGCACATATGGTAACACTGATCACAAAACACAATTGTTTTCATTTATTTATTTGTTTGTTGACACTTTAGTTTGTCACAAAATGAGAAGATTGTTCTCAATTGAGAATTTTAAAATTAAAAATAGCTTTGTAGTAGGTTCAGAGAAGGTTTGTTTCTATCTTAAATTTCTCTCATATGTGAAGCTGTAACAAAAGGTTTTTTCGTTATTGAACGTTTATGAATAACGTTTTTAGGCATGTGTCTTACAAAGAGTTTAAAGGAGGTTTGTTACTTTTTATGAATACGGCTGTAAGTCTGTAAGGTGGCATATTTCCCCAAAAGAGCAGTTATATGCGGGGTAGGCGTATTAGTAGGCCGATTTAGTTCGTTTTCACACAAACTAGTTGTTCCTATGAAGAAACTATATTCAACAAATTATATTGCCCAAGGATACTTTTTTGGGGAAATATACCACCTAACCGATTCCGGTTATATGAGGGGTGGGCGCAGCGTTGTCAGGTTTGCACGATAAATCGTACTTTCGGTCTTTTTTGAGCTCTTGTGGGATGCTGTGGTATAAGGTAAAAAACAACACATTATGTGAGAAAAATTTATCCTGTGCGAGGTTTTATTCCTTGGAAATGTTTAAATTTATTGCAGTTTACGTTCTGTTCAGTTTAAATTCTTTGAAACTGTGTTGTAATCACTGTATAATTTTATATTTTAAAGCAATTTGAGATATTTCGTTGACTTGCGGTATTTTGTGGTAATTTGTGGTAATTTTTGGTATTTTTGGCGTATGGTTTTTGTGAGAATTCAATGCGAGACACAGATAATTTTTCCGGTATATTCATCTGACAACGCTGGGTGGGCGTATTAATAGGTTGATTTGATTCGTTTTCACACAAAGTAGTTGTTGCTATAAAAGAACTAAGTGCACAAAAGTTTATTGCTTTGCGATGCTTTTTTGGGGAAATATACAACCTTATCAATTTCGTTTATATGGGAGGTGCCACTCATTCGATTTGATCGTACTATCGTGAGATTAATAGTTATAGCAAACCCCTTCCTCCCATTTAAAAATAATATAATTTAATTTCATAATTACCAAAATTCTAAATAATTCTTTGCTCCAAATGTCGCAGACAATTCTTAAGAATTTTGGCTGATCAATTTCCGTTCGCTCACTTAATGTAATTTCACAATTTCGGCATAATCGAAATTCTAAATAATTCTTTACTCCAAATGTCGTAAACAATTATCGAGAATTCTAGCCGACCAATTTCCGTTTATACAGAATGCAATTCTTGCACGCGACTGCACTTTTCACCTGAACTTATTGTGGCAGCGCTGACCATCGCAGCGCAGCACACACACTAACACATAGATACATACAAGTACGAGAAATATAGAACATTAAGATATCGAAACATAGCTTTAAGAATATTTGGAAATTGAAACAAAGCTTTATCAAGCAAAGAAATTGTTATATTAAGTTAAGTTGATTGACGGCTTCAATGAATAAAGAATATTTTAAATCGATTAAAATAAACTTGTTTTTTTTGTTTTCGAGACATTCTGAAAACTTAATTATTAATTCTCTTATCAAAAAACGTATTTCCTTCTATTTATGGCCGTTCGCTATAGGAGATCGTTACACTGTTACGTCACCACCTTGCACAGCGTTGTCTTCTTATATGGAAACCGTGTTTCAATTTTTTGAGCAGTTACGATATCAAAAGTTTGTTATATCAAAATATATGTAAAATTTACATATCCGAAGTGGTTTTACACGAAATTTAAACGTCCTTGAATTATGTAAGATCGAGTGTTAAACCTCTCGAGATTTTTTAAAAGGTCGATTTCGTTATACCGTTATAACTATTTTGTTTTAATAATTATAAATTTTTTTATAAAAAAAATAATTATAATTTAAAGCTACCCCAACTCTCTTTTCTAATCTTTAACTTTGCATTACGTCATCATCTGTTTTGATCACTCACAGTTGTTGAGATATGGTGTATTTAGTTTACTTTATTCAATCCTACTGAATAATTAGTCACTCAAACACAAATTCAATACTTTTGCTTGCAAGTTGAAAGAGAGAGA
The DNA here is from genome assembly GCA_963920525.1 of Dichetophora obliterata. Taxonomy (NCBI): domain Eukaryota; kingdom Metazoa; phylum Arthropoda; class Insecta; order Diptera; family Sciomyzidae; genus Dichetophora; species Dichetophora obliterata. The sequence continues at coordinate 245,520,341 of OY986435.1, read as the reverse complement.
GAGAGGGAGAGAGCGGGAGAGAAGAAAAAGGAGAGGTGGTTGAGAACTTTACACTTGTTGTTTAGGTTAATATATTGCCTTCTCCGTCCTTTATTTAATTAAAAGCGCACTCTACACATACCTTAATTCGTTAAAGTTGCGCATAATGCTGCTGAAGATGGTACGTAGCAGGAAGCAAAGCTAAAAATTTTTAATTTGGCGTGTTTTTCAACTTCATTGCAACACGTTTCACAAGCGTTGGCCTGGGCGCATATATTTCAGTGGTATTCCGACCAAGATGCGTCATCTTGAGCTGTTAACGACACGTTGGGCCACGTCGTGTTATCATCATTCCCTAGCATAATTAGGGAAACACAAGAATGGAATGAAAAAACGTGGCGTCCATGAGAAACGACCTTCGCTCCATAGTTCGCTTGGAGTCCTCAGTCGTTTCCAAGATTAAAACTTCTTATTATGTGGCTAAAAATAACAACAACGGCAGAGAAGCTGTGAGGAAACGAGGTATGGCAAGCGCACACTTTTAAATTGGCACCCGAGTGCAGAACCAGTAAGTTTCTCACCTTGAATTTTCAATTGTTTTTTTCCGCTTGGGATCCGACGGTGCGCTCAACAAAAAACATCTAATAACAACTCAGGATGAGAAAAATGTAGAGCTTAAATTAAAATAATATATTTTAAACAATTCCCAGGGCTTTCTTTTGTGCATGTAATTTCGAGGGCCATTAGAAGATAGATGAATCCAACGCAATACGCGAATGACGCCGGTGATGAATGCTTGGATGCTTTGCGGCAGTTTCCGCTGCTGGTGCACGTTTCCATATCATCAATTTACACCACAGTGAAAAATGTTATCGTATCGTCGCATCCTGCAGCTAATCATCTTTATATCTGTTACATTCGTTTAGGAGTTATTCTTTGTTCCGTCTGTCCATTAATCCGTCTGTCTTAAGCAAAATTTGCAACACATAAGCAAGCAGCTAATACAAAGGTGAGGAAATGAGGACGACACCACCACGCAAAGCACATTCCATTGTGTGAGTTAGTGTGTGTGTGAGTTTGCTGAAGGTTGCTAAAGTTGAAGTGTAAGCGGCTGTTTATAGTTCTGAGAACGCTACCAGTGCACGAGTCAACAAATGAATAAAAGAGCCAAAGGAACGTTGGAGTCGGGGGAACCTAATATGCAAATCTCATCTCAGGGTAATTAAGACTTGTGAACATGTCGTTGTGGTAATAGTTTTTGTGTTGCCATATTTAACATGCTACAACAGAGAAAGAGAGAACGAAGACGGGGGGCGTGAATGGTGACGAAGTTGAAAGTGGAAGCATGGCGGGCTTTAGTCAAACGAAAGGCATGCTGACAGCGGGTAATGAACTGGGTGGGTAGGTGTAAGAGTGGAAGGCCAAGCTCATTTAAAATTTGAACATTGAATGGGCGGATTTAATAAAGACATTGAGACTAACCTACTTGTCGGCGTTTTTTAATCTAACGGGAGCCTCTTAAGTTAGACTTGAACCAGAATGTAACGAAAACACTCTGCAGTAAGAATCATAGAATTAATTCATCTTTGAGATATGCTTGGAAAACAATTTTTTTTTTAATACTCGGAGATATTATGTAAATGTATAATTTTGAAAAGAGTGCATCAAGAATTTTTTAAATAAAAAATTTATTCGCTGAAGCCTTAGAAAAGCAATGCTCATTAAAACAATAACAATTGCTAGTACAAAAACGTTAAAAAGAAATACGAGTTTCAATGGTCTTTTTGCTTGGACTTGATTTTGAGATAAGAAATTGCATGCATTTTTAAGTCATTATTAACTTCTCGTTGCACAAGGCACTATTTAATTACCCGAATTAATCTATGTATGGGCATTTCCGTGGTTACGCACGTTACAATTGTACGACTTTAACCCTCCGGAAGGTGTGCCGCGGCAAATTAGCCGCAAACTGTTTAATTTCTGTTTTTTTAATAATAATCATTGTAGCCGGTCGCTGCCACTAAATGACTTTGTAAGTTTTGAGATGCAGCTACGTTATTGGCTACGTTATTTTGTTAATTGCTCTTTGTCCGAAAATTGGTGTCTCGTGCTTACGGTTTAATTGCCGCGACGCGCCTTTTCATGTTGCAAAAAACTTCAAGTGTAGCTTGCAGGAATTTTGTGGAGTTAATTGTGGAGTTAAGTGAAACATTGAAGTGTCTTTTTGTATCGTTTGTGAGATCTCGTGTAGAATACGCTTCTTTTATATGGAATCCCTACTACTCTGTACATACACTTAGGCTTGAACGAATACAGAAAAAATTTATAAAGTTTGCACTGCGATCGTTTAACTTTGTCGAAACTTTACGTCATATAATGCTCGTTGTATGTTATTAAATTTAAAATCCCTTAAATTTAAAATTTCTTTTTGACATTGTTTGTGGTAACATTGATTGTCCATATATGTTAAGTGCAATTAATTTCAATGTTCCGGTAAGAAATTTACGTCATTTTGATTATTTTAAAATTAACTTCTGTAGAGCAAATTATTTATTGTATGAACCTTCGAATAGAACTCTAAAGGAATATAATTTTCTTAGTTCTAAAATTAATATTGATTTCAGTGATAATAAAAATATGTTTATATATGCTTTAATTTGTTATTATTCTTAAGTTATTGTATTATATTTATAACTTTATTCTTAAAAGCTAATGTCTGTAATTTCTATACTCGTTTGCTTGTCTGAGAAAATTTAAAATTTATAGACAATAAACTAAACTAAACTAAACTAAACTAAACTAAACTAAACTAAACTAAACTAAACTAAACTAAACTAAACTAAACTAAACTAAACTAAACTAAACTAAACTAAACTAAACTAAACTAAACTAAACTAAACTAAACTAAACTAAACTAAACTAAACTAAACTAAACTAAACTAAACTAAACTAAACTAAACTAAACTAAACTAAACTAAACTAAACTAAACTAAACTAAACTAAACTAAACTAAACTAAACTAAACTAAACTAAACTAAACTAAACTAAACTAAACTAAACTAAACTAAACTAAACTAAACTAAACTAAACTAAACTAAACTAAACTAAACTAAACTAAACTAAACTAAACTAAACTAAACTAAACTAAACTAAACTAAACTAAACTAAACTAAACTAAACTAAACTAAACTAAACTAAACTAAACTAAACTAAACTAAACTAAACTAAACTAAACTAAACTAAACTAAACTAAACTAAACTAAACTAAACTAAACTAAACTAAACTAAACTAAACTAAACTAAACTAAACTAAACTAAACTAAACTAAACTAAACTAAACTAAACTAAACTAAACTAAACTAAACTAAACTAAACTAAACTAAACTAAACTAAACTAAACTAAACTAAACTAAACTAAACTAAACTAAACTAAACTAAACTAAACTAAACTAAACTAAACTAAACTAAACTAAACTAAACTAAACTAAACTAAACTAAACTAAACTAAACTAAACTAAACTAAACTAAACTAAACTAAACTAAACTAAACTAAACTAAACTAAACTAAACTAAACTAAACTAAACTAAACTAAACTAAACTAAACTAAACTAAACTAAACTAAACTAAACTAAACTAAACTAAACTAAACTAAACTAAACTAAACTAAACTAAACTAAACTAAACTAAACTAAACTAAACTAAACTAAACTAAACTAAACTAAACTAAACTAAACTAAACTAAACTAAACTAAACTAAACTAAACTAAACTAAACTAAACTAAACTAAACTAAACTAAACTAAACTAAACTAAACTAAACTAAACTAAACTAAACTAAACTAAACTAAACTAAACTAAACTAAACTAAACTAAACTAAACTAAACTAAACTAAACTAAACTAAACTAAACTAAACTAAACTAAACTAAACTAAACTAAACTAAACTAAACTAAACTAAACTAAACTAAACTAAACTAAACTAAACTAAACTAAACTAAACTAAACTAAACTAAACTAAACTAAACTAAACTAAACTAAACTAAACTAAACTAAACTAAACTAAACTAAACTAAACTAAACTAAACTAAACTAAACTAAACTAAACTAAACTAAACTAAACTAAACTAAACTAAACTAAACTAAACTAAACTAAACTAAACTAAACTAAACTAAACTAAACTAAACTAAACTAAACTAAACTAAACTAAACTAAACTAAACTAAACTAAACTAAACTAAACTAAACTAAACTAAACTAAACTAAACTAAACTAAACTAAACTAAACTAAACTAAACTAAACTAAACTAAACTAAACTAAACTAAACTAAACTAAACTAAACTAAACTAAACTAAACTAAACTAAACTAAACTAAACTAAACTAAACTAAACTAAACTAAACTAAACTAAACTAAACTAAACTAAACTAAACTAAACTAAACTAAACTAAACTAAACTAAACTAAACTAAACTAAACTAAACTAAACTAAACTAAACTAAACTAAACTAAACTAAACTAAACTAAACTAAACTAAACTAAACTAAACTAAACTAAACTAAACTAAACTAAACTAAACTAAACTAAACTAAACTAAACTAAACTAAACTAAACTAAACTAAACTAAACTAAACTAAACTAAACTAAACTAAACTAAACTAAACTAAACTAAACTAAACTAAACTAAACTAAACTAAACTAAACTAAACTAAACTAAACTAAACTAAACTAAACTAAACTAAACTAAACTAAACTAAACTAAACTAAACTAAACTAAACTAAACTAAACTAAACTAAACTAAACTAAACTAAACTAAACTAAACTAAACTAAACTAAACTAAACTAAACTAAACTAAACTAAACTAAACTAAACTAAACTAAACTAAACTAAACTAAACTAAACTAAACTAAACTAAACTAAACTAAACTAAACTAAACTAAACTAAACTAAACTAAACTAAACTAAACTAAACTAAACTAAACTAAACTAAACTAAACTAAACTAAACTAAACTAAACTAAACTAAACTAAACTAAACTAAACTAAACTAAACTAAACTAAACTAAACTAAACTAAACTAAACTAAACTAAACTAAACTAAACTAAACTAAACTAAACTAAACTAAACTAAACTAAACTAAACTAAACTAAACTAAACTAAACTAAACTAAACTAAACTAAACTAAACTAAACTAAACTAAACTAAACTAAACTAAACTAAACTAAACTAAACTAAACTAAACTAAACTAAACTAAACTAAACTAAACTAAACTAAACTAAACTAAACTAAACTAAACTAAACTAAACTAAACTAAACTAAACTAAACTAAACTAAACTAAACTAAACTAAACTAAACTAAACTAAACTAAACTAAACTAAACTAAACTAAACTAAACTAAACTAAACTAAACTAAACTAAACTAAACTAAACTAAACTAAACTAAACTAAACTAAACTAAACTAAACTAAACTAAACTAAACTAAACTAAACTAAACTAAACTAAACTAAACTAAACTAAACTAAACTAAACTAAACTAAACTAAACTAAACTAAACTAAACTAAACTAAACTAAACTAAACTAAACTAAACTAAACTAAACTAAACTAAACTAAACTAAACTAAACTAAACTAAACTAAACTAAACTAAACTAAACTAAACTAAACTAAACTAAACTAAACTAAACTAAACTAAACTAAACTAAACTAAACTAAACTAAACTAAACTAAACTAAACTAAACTAAACTAAACTAAACTAAACTAAACTAAACTAAACTAAACTAAACTAAACTAAACTAAACTAAACTAAACTAAACTAAACTAAACTAAACTAAACTAAACTAAACTAAACTAAACTAAACTAAACTAAACTAAACTAAACTAAACTAAACTAAACTAAACTAAACTAAACTAAACTAAACTAAACTAAACTAAACTAAACTAAACTAAACTAAACTAAACTAAACTAAACTAAACTAAACTAAACTAAACTAAACTAAACTAAACTAAACTAAACTAAACTAAACTAAACTAAACTAAACTAAACTAAACTAAACTAAACTAAACTAAACTAAACTAAACTAAACTAAACTAAACTAAACTAAACTAAACTAAACTAAACTAAACTAAACTAAACTAAACTAAACTAAACTAAACTAAACTAAACTAAACTAAACTAAACTAAACTAAACTAAACTAAACTAAACTAAACTAAACTAAACTAAACTAAACTAAACTAAACTAAACTAAACTAAACTAAACTAAACTAAACTAAACTAAACTAAACTAAACTAAACTAAACTAAACTAAACTAAACTAAACTAAACTAAACTAAACTAAACTAAACTAAACTAAACTAAACTAAACTAAACTAAACTAAACTAAACTAAACTAAACTAAACTAAACTAAACTAAACTAAACTAAACTAAACTAAACTAAACTAAACTAAACTAAACTAAACTAAACTAAACTAAACTAAACTAAACTAAACTAAAAATAAATGCTTAAAATAAATTACAATATCAATAGAAAACAATCACTTGTTTTATTTTAATGATTTTTGCTATAAATAAGATAATTTGAAGTCGATAGTGTAAAAAAACCTTGCGGTTAATTTAACTTGCCAACTTTTCAGAGCGGAATGGTTAATGAGTGGAAAAACAAAGAAAAATTAAACTTTTAATTTTTTTTTTTTGATTTTTCAATAGTTTATTAAGCTATAAACTATACAAGGTGTAAAAGCTAATCAAAAGTAGTAAGTAGTCAAAAGTTCGCCTCTTAGAAGAATAGAAGCCACCTAAAATGATTCGTTGCATGACAAATTATAGAAGTGGTTTTGTAATATAAGCAAAAAAAAAAATGTTGCTACACATTTCTAATTGTTTCGTTGAAAAATCTGTTTTAATTATTTTTATACTAACCATAATATAATACGTTACATGATATACGTTACGTGACAGATTTTAACTTTCAAAGAAGTAAAAATATTTTATAGTTTTTTTTTATTTAATTGAACTAAAAAACATTTAAAGTGTAATTTAGGACCGTTACAATCGAAAATTGAAAAGAACGTAGTTAAACTTTGTACGATGGAGCCAGTGATGCCAGATTGAGGGTAATGTCCCCTTTTAAGGGATTTTTCAATAGTCTTGTGAGCTAAAAGGGAAGTAATTTGCTTGGTCGTACAAATAAAAGGGAGTTTTCAAATGGAGAACTAAATGTGTTATTCTGGTGATTTGCAATTGTAAATTAACATACAAAGCAGTTTTTATAATACTTTTTTAACACGAAGTTGGAAAGTTCGTATTTCTTGTTCAGACCTTTTTGTATGTTGACAGTTTTGTCAAGTAGCTTTCGATATCATTTTATACTGAGAAATCCTTATAATTGCAATTGTCAATTTCTGGAACTAGGCGATATATATAAGTACTGTCCAATGTACATGTTCGCTTAAAACCAGTACACCTCGCGCTCTCTTGCTTTATGCTTTCTACTCTCCCTCATTCCCTTCTTGGATCGATCCGTCTTTTAAGCCAGATTTTCTACTTTTTAATATGTATTTTTAAAATTAAAAAAAAAATTTTGACAAAAATTTCTTACGATTTATGTGCTCCTGAATTTATGAATACAGTTCAGCAAAAAACCCGTATTGTTACGCCATTGTCTTCAACGACGGTTTTAAAGACCACGTCTTCGAAGTCTACTTTCGCCACTGGGCTTGTATGGAAAAGATTTTTTTCATAACAAATACTTATTAATCAGAGCAAATAGTTTTTAAAACAGATTCATTACTATAATTCTTTCAGTTATAAAAATTTTTTGTATGCTTACGAACATGTGCTATGTTATTTAATACTTTAATTAACTTTTGTGCATAAAATTTTATACCTAAATTAAGTTATGTTTGATAGATATTTTATAGATTTCACAAAATTGTAAAAGGGAAAAAAAAGGAAATGCTTTCATGTGTTTGTGGGAAATTATACATCAATGTTCTGGCAACACTGTGTATAGCATAAAATAATCTTTAAGTATATGCATAACTTCAGGCTGACCATTTTGGAGGACATGTTGTAGAAGCACTGTATCAATGGCAATGACTTTTATGTATTCAGATGTGCATACTTTCAGGCTGAACATTTTTCAGGACAGTTTGAGCGATATAGATGCATAGCAGTATTCTTGTCTTTTATGTATTAAGATTGTTATCTGGTGCAACATATCTTCACTTAATACTTAATATTGATTAAACCGACCAACGCAATAAAGAATACTCGATCAGTTGGTGTATAGGACTATCAATCGAAGGGTTACGAATTCGATGCTCATGGCATACAAAGAAATAATTTAATTTTATATTATCTTGGTGTAACAGACGCAAGCAAAAAGCCACAACAATTCTAAGAAAAAGGTGTATGCAAAAAAGTGTCGTTTTTGAGATTTCACTCAAGCTAATCACAAAACGAGGCGTAAAAAGCTTAGCTTCAAAAAGATTAGTTTCATTTTGGAAAAACGAAAAATAAAATAAAAATGTTCATATTATCTACTCTATGTAAATAGTTCCGTTTAATAGTATAAATTTCAAGGAAATATTTAACACATACTAACCGGCTTGGACTAAATTATACAATATAGCTTTAAAAATACTGATTTGCTTTTGTTTTTCCAGCTCTAGTTTCAAAGAAAAAGGCAATCGCCACATTAAAAAAGGATCATATATAGAAACTATTAAAAAAGCAATTGATTAAATAAAAAGACCCAGATTTTGGGGGGTGGGCAGGGAGCAACTGCCTATGCCCTTGGCAACGACGATATGTACTTTCGAGAAGATAAAGTCCTTCCTTAGGAAACTCAATTCTCTCAAGAAATTTTGACAAAAAGAAATCAATCTCTTTAGTTGCACGATTAATTTTAATGTCTCTTTAACCAGAGTTCGTTGGTGAAAGTCAGCAATTTATATATAAAGTTAAAAATTATGGTACAGTGCTTCTGAAATACCTTTGGCATTTTAAGAATTATGAAAAACCTATGATGTAACCCTAATTTTTTTAAAGGAGCTAATCACATCGGCTGTTTATGTTGCAATGCTGATTCCTAACAAAGGCCAACTGTAATCATGCCCTAAACGGAAGTTAAGTATACATTAATCAACCTCGATATCAGCGATTCTTTAAATTTCCAACTTTATATTTTTGTGCTTGTGGGAACTTTCATCGAGCCACAAAAGTGGGGAATGGGTAACATGCTCCCGGCGCCACGTAAAAATTAATGCTTTTTTAAGTGGTTCAACATAGAAGTTTACAGATTACGGGAATGTTGTTGTTTGTTCTTTTTTAAACAAAAACCATGCAACAACAATGCCACAACAATTTTTAAACTTGACAGATAAACAAAGAAGCAAAACATGATTTATCGCCGATGAATAATGTTAAGAACTTTAAACGTTTTTCAAAATATGCGTCGAATTGAAAGCCAAAACCAAAAGATAGCAACACATGTAAAAATGTGGGTGGTGAACTGTTTTTCGACACCATACTGAGAGAATGTCACCGAGACTTAAGACATACATACATATCGTTGGGACTTTGGAGTCTGGTTTGGTCAATAAAATTGCAAAGTTTTGTCATTGTTTCCGAAGCTCACGGTAAATTTACTTTTATTTAGCAATTTACGATTTTGTTTTCCAGTGTCGTCCATAGATATTGTGCTATACTCGCGCTACTACATCCCACGGAGCGCGCACTCCATGCATAAGTTACGGCGACAGAATGGGGCTGCGTTGTGGTGCGCTGTGCTCAGGTGAGGGAGCAGCGCATTTCGACAAAAATAACTTAACGCGTTACTCATAACATGAGCTCCCAACATAAATACCGCTACTTATGCAACAATACAGAGGAAGAACTGCGGGCTGCAGGCTCCCACAGCCAGGATATGCGGCGGGACATGCAAGAGTTTTAAGATAAAGTGGCATTTGAAAGTTCCTTTTAACTCATCCGCTGCTCGCAAAAACTTTCTGCAGCAAACTTTGAAATGTTTTTCAGTTTCAACATTTTTACTGCTTTTTTCGCACAGCAGCAACTCCGTTCTTGACACAGTAACTACCTCCGACCCCCACATTTTAACTCGTTTTCTTCTCGCTCTTCTCTAAATACATTTGAACTTTTTTCCCAATTTTTTTTTTTTGCTGTTTTTTTGCTAGTTGTTGGATTTTTCACTTGGACTATAAAATTATTTTCCACATTTCTGATTTAGTTCAAAACTTTGACTTGAAAACATTTCTTTCCGCGCTGACTTCATAAATATATCAAGTGAAATGTTAACGGTTTTATCTTGCTTGTTTGCGCAGTTAATTCCACATTTGAAGTCATATTTTTTGAATAAAGCACCATTAAAAAGTTTGCCTCGCCGAAAGGCTGCCACTGCTGCTCAACCAGCCCCAACCAGCAACCCTCCGTCACTCGCTCTGGTTGGCATTTAATGTTCGCAGCCAGTATTTTTAATTATCTCTGTAGATCTTTTCATACATTTTTAATTGAGGAACGTTGCCCAGCAGTTGACTTAGGTGGTGGTACAGCAACGGGGCCATGCAAACAGAATCGTATTTGCAGATTGACACCGATAGGATATGATGCGGTGCGCTGGGGAGCGGAGCGATAGGCTCGTTAAAAGATCTGATAAAAAGAATTTGCGAAACTGCATTTGTTGGTTTTGAATCAAAGGAAACCTCCCATGGCATTGCTTGCAGTATGCTTGGAAATCTTGCCTTGAATTGAGCAAGCCGCCATTTGACCATTTAACCAAAAAAAAAAAAGAAAAAATGGTAAGTAGATGAATTATTATTTGTTAATTAATAGAAAATTTGTTTGTAGAAAAAAAGAAGGTATACACAATTTTCACCGAAATACAATCCGTAAGCATATTTAATTCGGTGGGTTCTGAAACCATACATGTAACACAAAAATTTTTCAATTAATGCGGTAAATTTGCATTTTCTTTTTAAAAAAATGGTTCCTAACAAAGTATTGTATATAACGGTATAAAATTAAAAATTAAAAACTATTTCAGGATGTATTCTGGTGCTCGAGTTTTAAAAAATTGGAATTTTAAATGTTTTTCAAAAGTACAATTCTATATATTGAGCAAATAGTAGAGAGCGCCTCATTTTACGCGCTGTGTGTTGTTAAAACTTTAACCCTTTCAGTGGATTTGCCCAATATATTAGAAACGTCAGAAGCTAATATTTATCTTACAGTGCTTTTTTTAAATTAATTCGTTTGGTTCTGTAAAAGAAAAGATGAACCAACATGATAAATATAAATTTAGAGAGATATTTGACATCAAAGTCAGTTGGGTATTCGATTTTGTGAAGAAGAAAAGCAAACAAAAATTTGTTTTGCCTATTTTATAAGAAAAAAATCAACCGAACAAAAATTAAATTTATGTTTTTTTATCTTATTATGGCTTTAATGATAATAATATTAAGTGGATTTAAAAAACATAGATCTAAATGGTTGAAAAATTTTCAAGGGATTGAAAAAAAAATTTGTACCAAACAGAAGCAAAACAATTTTTTCTTTGTACAAGCTTGCAAAACGTAAGTAGCGCAGGTAAAAATCAAAGGTAAAACCTCAAAAAAATTATTTTGTTCTTATTTTGCCTTATTTTGATCGGTGTTTTCCAAAATTCTATCGTGCCGATTGGACTGAAATTTCAATACGTTATTAAACACGATAATGGCTTTAGCAAGTAGTAGAATTTTAAATTTTTGTAAATTTCTATTTAGAAGTTCGCCATTTTGTTATTTTTAAATGAAAATGTTTTAACCTACTACCTGCCAGACCTTTAAAGCCTACAGAACCAAAGTCTTTATAAACTTTTTGTTTCAGATGACTTCAAGATTTGTTATTAACTTTGTCACTCCGTTTGTAACTCTGATAAGTACTAGAAAAGTATATATATTAGTGGCAGTAATAGAAAAGTAATAGAAAAATATTCTTGATCAGCATCATCTCCTGAGTCATTTTAGTGCTTGTTCGTCTGTCCGTGTATGATCACGATAACAGCCTTGTACTACTAATAGTTTAAGGGTAAAAAGCGTTTTTAAAGTTTAAATATTATGGGGTAAAATTTGATTATCATAAACTTATGAAAAAATAATTTTTGCATCCAAAAGTCGTCAAAAAATAAATTTTTCCAGTAAAACACATCTAACAAAGTAGTAATAAAAATTTTGCAGTTTTCCCATTTTTCAACAGATTTCGATGGAAAGATAATTTTATGCTTAGTAAGCAGAGCTGTAAAGTCTGCATTCATATTCAGAATTTTAAGTACAACTGAATAACGACATAAGAATGCATTCAATGAATGCAAAATTGATTTATACATAAAATTTTTAATTCACATTCAATTTTAAAAAAATGATTTGTTAATCATTTCAATTATTCATTTTCGTTATACAGAATAATGAATCAATTTTTTTATTCATTTGAATGCCATTCACAAAGAATTACAGAATTTTCAATTATTCTATTTTTATTCATTATTAATTTTTTTATTCGTTATTAATTTTTTATTCTTTATTCATTTGTTATTCATTATTAATTTTTTATTCATTATTTATTTTTTAATCATTATTCATTTGTTATTCATTTTTAATTTTTTATTCATTATTAATTTTTTATTCAATATTCATTTTTTATTCATTATTCTTCTTTTTATTCATTATTCATTTTTTATTCATTACTCATTTTTTATTCATTATTCCTTTTTTATTCATTATTCATTTTTTATTCATTATTCATTTGTTATTCATTATTCATTTTTTATTCATTATTCATTTTTTATTCATTATTCATTTGTTATTCATTATTCATTTTTTATTCTTTATTAATTTGTTATTCTTTTTTTTGTCATTGCTTAGGACTCGGGCTGTGTTTTTCTTTTATTAATTTGACGATATAGATAACAACAGCAAAAAAATTTGTATAAATATCTTAAAAAATCAAAAAAAAAAACATAACAGACAAACCTAAATCGTCGTGTCTACAATCTATTAAAAAAACGCAACAAAAAAAATTTTAGGAAATAGGTGAGAGAATTCGGTGGCATTAAAAGCATGTTTCATTTGGACCTTACAAGTTCTAAACGTACGCTTGATCTCTGTTGTCTAAACTTATGAAGAACCAATTCCTCACACCCCGCTGGAATAAGTTTATCGGTTATGACATCAAATTTAAGAGTATGTAGTTGGTTACTTCGGTTATCCATTTACCACTGAGACGAAGAAGCAAGCTCGGCATCAATTCGCTGGAAATAGTCATGACCAGTGTTGCCATTTCAAAATTTTTGAGTGAAGTGAAATTTTAAAAAAAGTGAAGTGAATCGAAGTGAAATGAAATTTCTTATAAAAAAAAAAGTGAAGCAAAGCAACAAATATTTAGATGGCAAAATCAAAAATTGTTTTCAACGTTTAAAATGCACATCTTTATTTTTAACAAAAAAGAAATAGAGTAAAACGAAATAACCCAACTGGCCGGCATGTCAGCATCTTCCTGCAGGAGCAAAACGTCAGCACTTTATTTTGTTGTTATGCAAGCGAACAATTCAAAAAGCTTGAAAACAAAAATGAGCTTCTGACCCAAAGCTTTTCAAGAATAGCCTTTTAAAGCAATTCAAAGTAAGCTAAATTGGAGTGATTTTTTCCTATGACATACAATGTTAAAATATCAATGGTGTGTCATACGTCGGGTCAGCACTAAAAAAGGCCTTTGCTCCAACAAATTTCTTAAGCTATATACAGAAAATTTCTAACGGCATTTTAAAATTTCCAAGAGCATTTTAATTTTTAGAAATTTATTTCATTTCACTTTCCTACTCTTCTATTTGATTTTCTTTAACCAAATTAGTGAAAAGTTAGATAGTTAGAATCACACTACTGGAACCCAGCAATGCCGGATCTAAAATTTCTACCTCTCTTAGAACAGGCCCGAGAAACAATTTCATATTTTGTGTCCGGTGCCCGTGTTGGTAAATGTCCAACCTCTGCACCGAAATAAGTGCTAGTTCTGGAACACCTTGAGCAGGCACTATGTACGAACGAAGACCGAATCGGGCATTCGTCTGTTTATTGTGTCCAGATATAGTCGCTCGTATTTGAACACTTTATTGACAAATACACAATTACTACAGTACTATTTCAGGTGATTTCGAGGTACTTGTCGGGCATGTTTCGGGTACATTATAGTTAAGTCTCAGGCCAGTTTCGATGCTGGCTACTTTATTGACACAATATATGAATTCTTTTCTCGGGTCCTGTTCGCTGAGGCTCGTTTGCATTGGGCTTAATATCAATATGCAATTAATTTTTTTTTTCATAAACTTCAGAGTTTTTCGTTACTTCGTTAGTCCGATACTCGAGACTTTTGTGTCTGAGTAGTTTGGTACGGACACAAATTGTTTCTCGGGAGGGTCTTCGAATTGACCTTCTTAAGTATTTGTTTAGATAATACTATAAGCAAATTTAGGAAGTATTTTCAAAAAAGGCCTAACTTGTACTCGGAAAAGCAGAAACATGTTCATCAATGGCAATCATTTCAATTTCAGTGGAGTCCACAAACTGCTTGCATGATTCAAGAGCAACTTTCTTGACGCGTGGAGGAGAATCCGTACTTATTAAGAACCTTTTTTGCTGTTTAAGTCAATTTTCCTGCAAAAAATTACGATTGTTAACACATTTTGATACATTTTACATAAATTAAAATTTAAATTATCTTGCCATGAATTCCACCTAGATTTTTTTTTGCAACGCGCCTTTGACAAGTGAGCCTTTTTGACAGTATGTTATTTCTAAAAAGAAATTGTACCTCTGACCAAATGGAAGTGTTCATGTCAAAGAGGAAGTGTCGAAGTGTGAGCCTCGAAAAAGAAGTGAAACACTTCAATCGAAGTGAACACGGCAACACTGGTCATGACTGCGAGTTTAGCTTACTCTGAATTTTATTAACACTCAACCTACCGATATTTCTTCTATACCTTTTCCTGAACCTCATCATCAAATTACTGGTAATTAACATATCCATCATTTTTATTATTAAACGCAGATAACGGTTTATTTATTATTAAATGTATTTAATGTATTTATAATGGTATAGAATAAAAAACCATGTATAGATTCGAAAAACAATAATAGCAGGTCAGATTTACCGATTGCTTTCAGTTTAGTGTTAACCTAGTTTGTGTTTGCAAGCGTACGATTCTAAGTACATGAAGTTATTTCATATTTTAGGGGATAGTTCGGTTACTTGGATTCCTTTTTTCAAAAGTTTATTTCATGTTTCATTCAGATGAGAAACTCAATTTTTTTACATATCGATGGCTTAATATAGAAAAGGCGTTTTTCTATAGAAAACTTTTTAAATGCTGTTTTTATATAAAATAGGAAACAAATTTACAATCGTAGCTTTCGCAAAAAAAAAACGAGTTACACATTTTCTATATTAAGCCATCGATATAAAAGTACAAAAAATTATTTTGAAGTTCTCACCAGTTTTTGGTTACTTAAATTGTACAAACTTTTGTTAACAGATATCTTTCTGTTTCTGAAGTTAGAGAACGACGCGTTTTATATCAAGTTTTATGTTGGATTTCTTAAACCAATTTTTAAATGAAAATACTTTAATTGTGAGCTATTTCGATCAAATAAGTTTGAAGAAGGCAACAAGAACTCTGTATATATGTATATTAACTTTTTAAATTTTTTTTTGTCTTATCAATATCGTCAAATTGATAAGCAATGACAAAAAAATGAATAACAAATGAATAAAGAATAAAAAATGAATAATGAATAACAAAGGAATAATGAATAAAAAATGAATAATGAATAACAAATGAATAATGAATAAGAAATGAATAATGAATAAAAAATGAATAATGAATAACAAATGAATAACAAATGAGTAACAAATGAATAATGAATAAAAAATTAATAATGAATAAAAAATGAATAATGAATAAAAAATGAATAATGAATAAAAAAAGAATAATGAATAAAAAATGAATAATGAATAAAACATGAATAATGAATAAAAAATGAATAATGAATAACAAATGAATAATGAATAAAAAATGAATAATGAATAAAAAATTAATAATAAATAACAAATGAATAAAAAATGAATAATGAATAAAAATTTAATAATGAATAACAAATGAATAAAGAATAAAAAATGAATTACGAATAAAAAATGAATAATGATTAAAAATAGAATAATTGAAAATTCTGTAATTATTTGTGAATGGCATTCTTTGTGAATAGCATTAAAATGAATAAATAATTTGATTCATTATTCTGAATAACGAAAATGAATAATTGAAATGAATAATTAATCGTTTTTTTTTAATTGAGTGTGAATTAAAAATTTTATTTATAAATCAAATTTGCATTCATTGAATGCATTCTTTTTTCGTTATTCATTGATTCATTTTTTTGTGATTTAAATCAAATTGAATGCATTCTTTTACAGTTCTGTTAATAAGCAATTGAAATTAAAAAAAAAATTAATTAGGTACTTTAATTGAAAATATTTTCTTTTGATAATTAGTTGTGATCTATTCTTTTTGAATTTTACATGATTTTAATTGTGAATATCAAGAAAGCTTAAAGAAGGCAACAACAACAACTCTGTATAGATTCATTCACACGGCAGACTAGACAGCCTGTTTTGGAAATCGCTACATTTCCTCTTCAGTTCGCTGAAACTATTTTTGCTAAAATTATATTGTTTTTGCTCGACAAAATGTGTTGTAGACTTCCGATTTAGACAAATAATAATTTGTTTAACAGATAACTTTATATTTAATACTTTTTAAGTACGAAAAAACGTAATTACGTAATTTATAAAAATTTCTGCCAAAAAAATTTTATTAATTTGCTTATTTTTGCTAGACAAAAAATTATGTAGATTTCGAACTTTTTAAACAATTTTGACGAATGAGAGTTAGAAAGTTAATTGTATGCCTAATATGATAACAACTTTAGTTCATTAAAAAAATGTAATTATTATAGTTTTTAATTGTTTTTGAAAAAAACTGTTTCTAATTGTAATTATTATAGTTTTTAATTGTTTTTATACCAAATGGAACATTTCTAAATTATGTGGTTTACCTCGTAAAAAATGCTCATAGTTTTAATAAGATTTTCTCTATGGTTTTAATAAGGCAATCTTCTTGGATGAAAACCATAGAGAAATCTTATTGATTTTGTTCTATTTTATTAGGTTGTCTTAGCTCTGTGTTCTTACGTTGGCATGATCCTCTTTTCAGCACCATAAGCTAAAGGAAAACATGAATTATTTAGTAAGCACCTTACGATCTTTTCAACTGCACTATGGAAAAAGGGGTAACATCGGAAAACCACTTTTATACGAAACAGCTTTTCTTAGGTAAGAAGAATGCATGACAACTGTATGTCAATGTCAATGTATGACAAGAAGAATGTATGACAATTATAGGCCACAAAATTTATAAAAAATTAATGTTTTTTTTTTGAGAAACTTGGGTTCAACGTTGAACTTTTGAGAAAAAAAAAATATATTTTTATAATTAAGGCGCTTGTAAGTTTTTTTTTTTCAACTCCATGCAAACTTTTTACTAATATCTTAGAGGCTATTCACTTTTTTCCAAAATGTTAATTAATTTAAAAATCAGTTAAGATATGTCTTAGTTATAGAGCTAAAAGGAAATATTTTCGCATTTTTCAAGCCGCTCGCAAGGGGGCGGCTTGCGACACGCCCCTCATACAATTTTTGGCTCGCCTCACCACGAGGAAGCACCTCCCGCGTTTTTGTAATTTTGTCCATTTTTTTCACATAAATTTTCCTATGTGCATCGTGTCGTTTGTTGTTATTAATATGTATGTAAAATATCTTTACTTAAAATTAGAGGTATTCACTATGTTTGTGTATTTGAGATAAACTTTTAAAAAATTTACAACTTGCAATAAAATCAGCTAGTGATTTTTTCCTTTTCATATTGAAAAAAAAACTTTATTGTTGTTGTTGTTGTTGTTTCTTCGGAAAGATTCGTAGGAACAATTAATTGTTCTAACTTTGACCTTAAGTTCAATAAACGATTTTAAACTATCAAACAACTAGAATTTGTATTCAAAATCAAGTATGATTTAAACTATCAAACATTTAAAATTTGTATTTAAATCATATAAAGTCAACATAAAAAATTTACAATACTTAGAACTTATTGTGAACGGAAGGTTCGTAAAGTACTGTATTTTTTAAAATCAGCTTATTTTGTTATTTACTTTTGTTTGGAAATATTAATTTAAATCATAATTTAAATAATTATAACTAATATTTATATAACGGAAACTAAAATTTATTAATGTTTTTTTAATTAACTCACAGCGTAGCCGGTAGCTTCCTCCATGCTGAGTAGAAATGCCTTTGCGATCAGCTGATCTAATACACAACGAAATTTACAAAGAATACAATAGGGTATCATAGTTGTATTTTTGCCGCAGGGTTGTATTTTAAACACTGTGCATTTGGTTTTTGTAATTTTACAAAATTTATTACAATTATCAAATTTATCAAAAATACACGGACAAATACACCTCATCGTGAATACCATATTATTTACATATTTTGCCCTTCCAAGGCGTTTCTCATTGTATAAAAGTTAATAGATTCAATGTTTCTAATAGAACGCAACATCTTACATTTATATTAACCCTTTCAGTGGATTTGCTCAATATATTGGACACATCAGAAAGTCATTTTTATATGTATTTATTTTGCAAAGCTTTTGCTTAAATCAAATCGTTTGGTTCTATGAAAAAAAGATGAACCAACATGATAAAAATAAATTTAGAGAGATATTTGATATAAAAGTCAGTTGGATTTTCGGTTTTGTACCAAAGAAAAGCAAAAAAAACTTTTTTCGGCCCATTTTATAAAAAAAAATTAACTGGGCAAAAATCAAATTTATGATTTTTTATCTTTTTTGGCTTTAATGAAAATAATATTAAGAGGGTTTCAGAAACAAAGATCTATATTGTTGAAAAACTTCTAAGGGATTAAAAAAAAGACTTTGTGACGACCAGGAGCAAAATAATTTTTTCTTTGTACAAGCTTGCAAAACGTAAGTAGCGCAAGCTAAAATCAAAGATTTGTGTTTTCATCCTTTAAGGACCTAAATGATAGGAATATTACCTCAAAAAAATTATTTTGTTCTTAGATTAGCCTAGCCATTGAAAGGGTTAAAAACAAAACACTGTTTGTCTGTCTATCTGTATGTGTGATGCAGATAGACTCCAAAACTACTGAACCGATTGAGCTGAAATTTTAGCAGTCGATTTGTTTTAAGTATGATATGGTTTAAGAAATATATTTTGCCACACCCATTTTACCGCCCCAAATCAATAAAAATGCTATATTTCAGAAGGTTTGGATCATATATATTCAATATATCAATATATTTGGCATTTTCGAATATGGCTGTAAGGCGATCTGCCGGGAAATAATATAACTTTATATATATATGCTATTTTTTGCCATTTTTATGAACATCTATAAATATTTATTTTTTGAAAAATAAATAAAAATTCGAGATAGGTATAGCCCTGCAATTCAAAAATGATAACTTAAGAACCCTATCCTTTATATACTTTAAAGTTTAAGCACATAGGACATTGGCGTCGGAAGCGGGGGGGCAAGGTGGGCAGTTGCCCCCCACTTTTTTAGCTGGATAAACAATTTAAAAGGAAAAGTTATTCAAAATATCAGTTTTTTTACAACGATAATATTTTTGTATTATATATTTTCCTCTTCTTTCTCTCTTCTTCATGTTTCATGTGAAGAAATTTTGGTGAACTTTTTTTGCACCACCATTTGTACTGCCCCCCCATTTGTACTGCCCCCCCAGATGAAATTCGCTTCCGACGCGATTGACATAGGATATTATGTCATAATACATACATAATACATATCTTCAGCAAGTTTATAAAAGAAATAATGCAGATGTAAGTATCTAGAAAAATGTTTTTCTACTATTCAGGCTTACATATGCAGAGACTGCGCATGGTCGTTGTGCTAAGAAAACTCCATTTATTTTGTAAATATGATAATTAACTCGAATTATTTATTATATTATTATTATAGTTATATATTTTGTATAAAAAAATAGTTTTTTTTGCTTTGCGAGGTCGAGCAAAAGTGAAATAACCTCTGCTATCAAAACGTCATCAAAAGCTTCGCCTAAATTTTGCTTGACACTACTCACATTGGACTATGGAAAACTGGAAGAAGGTCATATTGTCGGATTAAACCAAAATTAATTGAATCGGATCAGATGAAAGGTAGTGGACTTGTCGAAAACTAGGAAGCACTCTAAAGGTACGGCACGTTTGAAGTTTTGTGGCGGTAGTGTTATGTTGTGGGGATGTATGATGGAGGGGGAGTTGGCACTGTACGGCTTTTAGTTGGCAAGATGACTGGTAAGTATTACGTTAACATTTTGTCATCGAACCTCTCGCTAATTGACGTAAATTTAACGTATAGACCTCAGATATTATGATCCCAATCACACTGCCAAACTAACTTTAAAAAAGCTATAAGAAATCGGATTTAAAGTGCTGTCCTGTCAGCCCCAGTCACCTGTAGTGGAATTCCAAAAAATTTACCTATAATATTCGTTGAAGTTATCGGTCATTGTGCGTGCCATGTTCATAGTAAATGACAGTTTTCGCTAACTAACGATATCGAAAATCTTCGTTAAAACGTTTGGGAATTCCACTATTGATCTAAATCTGATTGAACACCTTTGGGGTGAGCTGAAAACGAGAGAAATAGGTGTTCCAAGTTCCTGAGATGAATTGTGGGGCATGTCGTGAAAGCTTGGGAAGTAATACCACCCAGTTTGTGCCAGAACCTTATCAAATCAAACTGCAAGCAGTTTTACACCATATATTTCTGTATCAATTAAACCCAGCCTGCGGCTGTTGCTCTTCCGAGCTCCATCCGTATCTCTGGTTCCGGTCTAATCTCTCTAGCCAGGAATCAAAAAGTACGTAAATATATAAATTTCACTTTTTTACTTTATAAGTCTTGAAAAACTTTGTAAATATTTAAATAAAATAACTTTACTTGGTTAAATTAAAACCTTTAATTATCTTTTTTTTTAATTGTCCTAAAATCTCTAATCTGGACTAATTTTGTATATATCGTGAATTAAAATACTTTTAATTGGTTAACCCGACAAAACGGGAGTCGTATTTACCTTCAATAAATGAATATTAATTAAACCCTCCGAGCGTCTCAATCATTTCACAAGGTTTCAGCGCAGCGCCCCAAGCAACATTTAAAGTATTTAGCCTACATGAGAATGTGATAGAAAAGAAACCACTGCATAGCATGTACACAAACCAATTTCAAAGACATTTTAAACGTTGTAGAAGCTGTTGAACTGGCAGATTAACTGCATTATTCTGTTTAAGGAAGAAGCACACCAACGATGAGGAAGACAAGAGAAGCAATACTTTTTTCCATACAAAATTGTAGTGCTTCTCGTGCCTTTCTCACCGTTAGTGTGCTTCTTCGTGACACAGAATAGTGCAGTAAGTGCAACTCTGAAAAATTTAGTGTCTACTTTTAGGTCGAGTTATAAAGTGAGCACGTTAGACCCAGACATCATACAGGTCATGCTATCAGAAAAATCAGCAACAGAAAAATCTACGCAAGTGATGACACATATAAAAGGTGCATGTAGTGCATCAATGGTTACAAAGGGTGGTGGAAATAATCACCGAGTTCCAGTCTACAAATGGAATGACGAAATATCCAAAATCCGAAGATGCTGCATACAAGCAAGGCGTATCTCTACTATCGCTCAAGAGGTACGGAAAATTTCCTTCCAAACCAAATACGTTTCCAACTCTCTAGAGCACAGCTTACGAAAGCGATTAAAATAAGCAAATCCCGATGCTTCAAACAAATTTGTCATGAAAAAACTGAATGTGCTTAGACAACCAACTCCAACTTACCTCACACTGAAGCAGAGTATAGTTCCCACTCTATTTAAAGAACAAACTGACACCCCTAAAATTGGAACAGGAAATGAACTGCAAAAAATTCAGACGATAACCAACGATGAGCTCCTTAAAATAGCTAGAGAACTCGATGATGAAAACCTCCTGGACCTGATATAATTCCAAATAAGATAGTTAAAATAGCTGTAGACCAAAAAACTTAGGTGCACTCAGGAAAAAATGAGCTTACTTACTCCAGGCTATTTTTACCTGACGACTTTGGTTAGGAGAGTCAACCATATCGTATAAACCTGGACAACGTAAGCTTCACCTGACGGATCTGGTTTATAGAAATACATGTAGAAAAAAGTGAAAAACGAAAAAAACAACTGCCAGCTGTCAAATTTTGCTCTTGTGATGCAGAACTTATAACAAAGGGTACCTCGGGAAGGTAGGTGAAATTCTAAATCTTTTAATTTTTAATATTATCTTATTCTGTAGATATGGGATTAAAAAATAAGGTGATCATGATTTATTTGCTCTAACCCTCCCTCATGCCCCCATAACAAATATCTTATCATTGGCATTTCGTTGCTTAACCTGATTCAATTCGATTTAACTACAAATATTGGTTATAATTCGGTTAAGATAAACACATTTGTCAGTTTCATTAAACCATAAAAACAGGTTAAATTGACCTAAATGGCATGTGGTAATCTTAACCTGACGATTCGTGTTGGCAAATTTTAACCTGAAATTTAATTAAAGTTTGGTTAAATTAACCAGATATTTTCTCTGGGTGTGTTCACAGAATTGTATAACGTCTGCTTCAAGGAAGGTGCCTTCTCATTAAGGTGGAAACGGCAAAGGCTGGTGTTGATCCCAAAGAATGTCAGTTCCCCAGAGGTTTAATCGGCTTACCGACTTCTGTGCATGCTTGACTCTATGGAATCTTTCGACTCAATCTGCCGGATAGTTCTAAGATTATAGGTTTTGCAGATGACATTGCGCTAGTATTCGTCGCGGAAAACTTGCACGAAATTGAGGAGAAGTGCTATCAGGCTATAAACGCAATACAACAGTGGCTGGAGACAGCTGGGCTCAGTCTGACAGAGCATAAAACAGAGGCAGTGCTCATAAGTAGTAGAAAGATTGTCGAAACAGCGACAATATTAGTAGGAGGGTAAGCTACACTCAAAAAAAATCTGCTTTCCTTAAATTAAGAAAGAGTGAAATCAATTCATAAGCATGGATTTTTCTATATTCTATAGCGGTTTCTCCTTAATGTAGAGAATTTTTACATGATATAAGATCTCACGTCTTGAATTCGTTGCAACGATATTAAAACAGTATCTTAGTTCTGAAGACAAGTTTTTACTTAAATATAAGAAATGAAGGTATGACAAAAATTAAATTTCCAAAAATTCTATACAAGCAGAAATAATTTGAAGAAAAAATGTATTGATATCATGTCCACTTGCAACATTCTACAGCATGATTTCTTTAATTTGGAGAAATATAAATTGCAATACTTGGATACTTCATAGAAATGCATGTAAGTTTTTTTAGTTTTGTACACCACAAGTGATTTATTTTAAGGATGCTTTCTTATATTTCTAGAAAACATGTTTTAAAATTACTTACAAAGCGAACGATTCTTAATGAAGCAGATTAATCGATGATTGTTTAACAATTGCAAGGGTCGAATGGATAAGCTAATGGACTTACACTAACGCGGCCGAGGTTCTAGCCTCCGGATAGTGGTAATTTTTCAATTTTATTTCATATTATAAAAAATAATGTTTGCAATTTTTCGGCAAGATAAAAAATAATAATTCTCACAAGATGCTGTTTAAAATCTTCAAAAACGGTTTTTCTTTCTAAAAGAATATTTTTCCAGCGATTCAATGAAAAATTCCTTATTTTCTGATGATTAATAAATAGTAGAACATTTCTTATTTTCAGAGAAAAAGTTTGTCTCAGTTATAGCCGATGATTAATAAACTGTAGAAAATTATTTCTTTTAAGAGAAAGTGTTTCTCTTAGTTACCGATAAATGTCATAAGATTTCAATACAATTGGGCTAAATTTCTTCACTTTGGCGAAATAGTACTTAAATGATTAGATAATTTTCCTAAACAATTTTACACTCTGGTGTCAATTTAACGAAAAATATATACTTAATTTTTAGAAAATCGGCCATGGCGCTAAATGAAGCCCAATTTTCCAACAATTCGGTGCTATTCTTCTAGATTTTCTGGAATTTTTTTTGTGAGTGTATAGTATCGAAACTATCTGTGAAGTATCTTATCGTCATTTTAAAAAACAGATTAAACTTTAGGGAGCATCTTATTTATGCAAGTGACAAGGCCAGTAAGGTAGCCACTGCACACTCAGGAATCTTATTCAACACGAGATCTTCCCGACAAACACGCATAAAGCACTCAGTAAGTGTTGTCCGATCTATGTATACCTTCCGGCAAACAGAGTTTGCTCTGTTATTCTCTTCCACAAGACATCTCAAAGCCCTAGAGATCTAAAATATTAAGAGAACGCAGTTTTGCTGTGTGGCAGGCGCGCTGGTACGCATCAAAAAACGGACGATAGACGCATAGCCTTGTTCCAAATTTGAAAACATGGCTGAACAGTTGACATGGGGAGGTAGATTCTTCCTTGCCCAAATACTAACTGGACATGGGTGTTTGTAATCTTACCTATATAGATCCGAAACACGACAAAATCCGTTTTGCACCTTTTGTGCACGGAATGTTATAGAAGACACAGAACATGTTTTTTTAATTAAATAATTAATTGTGATCTATTCTTTGAACTTTTCCATGATTAATTGTGAGTTTGTGACAGATCAAGTAAGTTTGAAGAAGGCAACAACAACAACAACTCTCTATAGAGATCTGTCTGAAATTCACCAGAGAAAGACTTGAGTTAAGTTGAAGAATGGGGAGGTCGCCAACAGTGGAAACATTCTTTATTTTTATTTATTTTATTTTTATTTATTTATTTAAGTAATCATAAATACAATAAGAGCTATGCTCTTTTATAGTACAACATAAATGCATAAATATAATTAATTTACATTAAATTTAATTAAAATTAATATTTCAATTGAAATTAAAATGAAAATGAATAATTTTATGTTAAAAATTTGAAATTAAAGCTAAAAACTAAAACGAAGAATAATAACAACTGTTTAAAATAGAATCAAAAATAATGACCTTAATTTTTAAACAATATTGGCTTTATGTTATTTTTTTATTTTAAAGAATATAAAAAAGAAAAAGAATTAAAGTTAAGTTAAGATTGAAAAAGTTTCTGAAACAAAGAATAGATAACATAGAGAAGTAAGGAAGTGAAAAGCTATTGAGTAGAGAAAAATGAAAAGATAGATTGCCTAAAAGGACCTCTCCCTGTGACCTCCCTAAGCCATCTTGGCAAAGCATTCCACAACCTAATGGCGTTAATGAAAAACAGGTGGGAAGAGTTAAATGAGTTGTGCCTCGGAACTATCAGAACATGGCTTCTACTTGACATACAAAACTGAAGTTTTTCATGCAGATAGCAAGGAGTTTTCCCATGTATTAGTTTGTGCAGGTAAATACAGTTTCTAGCATTTAGGTAAGAATTATGTCGCATTCAAGTATTGCATTTCGGAAACGAGACAAACGATCGTATTTTCAGAGACCATACACATAGCGCGTGGCGTAATTAAATGCAATTTGAATTTTTAACTGGGAAGATGCGCCAAGTTTACTATAAACTATGTCTGAATAAGAAATGATTGGTATAATTAGCTGTATTACTAATCTAAATTTAATTTCAGTAGGAGTGACGCTAGCAGACATTTTTAAGTTTCGAAGGACATAATAAACTTTTTAGACTATACTATTAACATGGTCTACACAGGACAAAGAAGAATTAATGTAGAAACCTAGGTTTACTACTTTCGACACCACAGTCAGTTTGCTATTGCCAATAAACAGATCAGGGACATCAACGACACAAGTTTTACTTTTACATATACGATTTGGTTTAGTTGAAGGCCATTTCTTTTGGCCCATTGATGCTACTGAGATCCTCATTTAACCTATAACACAGATCATCAAGAAGCCCAGTTCGTTGCGAAAGATAAAGCTGTATATCTTCTGCATAGGCATGAACAGATGCATTCCGGCAAACAATAAAGATGTCGTTTATAAAAATTGAAAATAACAGAGGACCTAGTATTGATGCTACTGAGATCCTCATTTAACCTACAACACCGATCATCAAGAAGCCCAGTTCGTCGCGAAAGATAAAGCTGTAAATCCTCTGCATAAGCATGAACAGATGCATTCCGGCAAACAATAAAGATGTCGTTTATAAAAATTTTAAATAACAGAGGACCTAGTATAGAGCCTTGTGGAACACCACTTACTACTAATTTGTATGACGAGGATACCTGACCAACCTTAACTCTTTGCATTCTATTACACAAATAACTAGACATTAGATTAACAGCACTATTACAGAACCCAAAAAGATACCTAAGCTTTTGACACAAATAACTATGATTGACTTTATCAAAGGCCTTGGAAAAATCAAGTTAGCAGAGTAAAGTCATAGAGCCGGCATCATATTCGGCTGAGGAACACCCATGCCCTGCCCTAAAACCAGACTGATAGCGGGATTGCAGTTTTTTCTCAAAAAGATATTTGCTAATTTGTTGAGCCATAAGTTTTTCACATACCTTTGACAATGGTGACAGTATACTTATAGGCCTATAATCATTCGCATCAGATGGATTTTGCTTTTTAGCTATAGGTGTAACGATGGCAATTTTCCACATGTCGGGAAAGGAGGATGTTATAAAGCAATGATTTATAATGTGCGTAAGAGAAGTTATTATGTGAGGTAGTAAAAGTTTAAAGAATTTGATGGGATCTTCTGCAACTGTATTTGATTTTATCTGCATAACACAGTTTCCAACATCAATTTCACTAACCGTTTCAAACTTAAAAGACTGTGGTATAGTCAGGTTGTCACTGGAAAGCGTAGAGGTATCATTAGAGGTAGAAAAATGTCAACAAAAAATTATTTAGAATCTGAGGATCTTCATTGCATTCATTACGATTTTTATTACATAACCGAAGTGTTTTTATGATGTTCCACAACGTTTTCGAATTAAGGGATAAATATAGTTTCTCAGAAAAAAAAAATCGTGTTTTGGCCTGTCTTACTAACAGAAAAGCTTCATTTCTAGCCAAGCGAAAAGATTCCCAGTTTTTAGGAGATGGTCTCATTTTCCATATATTCTGTAATTTGTTTCTTTTTTTAATGCTATTAGAAACGTATTGGGTGAACCAGGGACAAGACACATTTTTCACGGTTGTCGTACGTAGCGATACATGTTTGTCAAAAAGATATGTAATCGGTGCTAAAAGAGACCTAAGCTTATTGTTTATATTATGATGAAGCCAACATTCATTGAAAGATAATATTGACACATCAAGGAACAGGGACTGATAGTTAATATTTTTGAAATCACGGAAAGAAAAATTATAAGAAATTGCATTACGAGACAAATTAAAATATAGCGAACAAAAGATTAAGTCGTGGTCAGATAAAAAATGATTGTTGGACAGAATGATTAACGCAGGAGAGAACTGGATTTCAGTATGCAATATGACATACACCATGAACGAAGAAATGGTGTCGCGTAGAAAGACTGCGCAGAACTTCTGATTGCAGATGACATCCTAGAATGGGTCTTCACTGCCATTCCGCTTACACGAAGAAATCCGGTAATAGGTTTTGGGTTTTAGAAGATGAAAGTCCCACACTATTCAGTTTTCAACGCTTTTTCTCTTGTTTTCTTGCAAAAAAAAAAGAAAACACAAAAAACCTTTAACTGAAGTTAAGAAACGTATCAAGAGATATTTCCATCACTCAGTGAAAAATGCTCTTACCTGCACCAGGTTATTTTTACCTGACGTATTTTGTTAGGAGAGTCCACCATATCATATAAACCTGATCAACGTTAGTTTCTCCTGACGGAACTGGTTCACAGAAATACATGCAGAAAAAAGCGGAAAAGCCATGGTAGGCTTATAGTGAAAAAAAACAACATGCAAGCTGTTAAATTCTTCTCTAGTGATGGTATGTGAAGGTATGTGAAGATATGTGAAATGCCCTGTCTTTAAATTTTTTATTTTTCTAATTCTGTATCACTTGGGATAAAAAAATATATTTAAAAAATTCATCATTAACATTTGGTTAATTAACAACCAATTCAATTCAATTCAATTTCGATTCAATTCGATTTCACCACAAATACTGGTTAAGATAACCACATTTGGCAGTGTCATTAAGCCAAAAAAACAGGTTTAATTGACCTGAATGGCATGTGGTAATCTTAACCTAATGATTCATCTTGGCAAATTTTGACCTGAAATTTAGTTAAAATTTGGTTAAATTAACCAGATTTTTTTTTCTGGGTGATCTATCGAATATTTTACAAAATTTGTTAAGGTTGGAATGAACTTTTGAATCTATAAAAAAAAAGTAAATCTGAAAGTGAGTAAATCTGAAAGTGATGTAAATCTAAAAGAGAACTCATGATAAATTAACTCTTTGGTGATTTCAAAAGCCAGAAATTATTTTGGAGTCAATTGGAAAAATCAACTAGTTCATTTCTAGCGCAATTTGTACTTGCCTTGAAATAGTACAAAACACTTTCAGCTTAGAACAGTTCACTTTGATTTTATTTTGTTTTCTTGTCAAAATTTGTACTGTAAAAAATAATTAAATCTGAACCAGGGTTGCCAGTTTGGTAATTAATTACCAAATTTGGTAGAAAATTTTTGACTTGGTAATTTTTTTATAGTTTTTTCCCTTCAGTTTTTCAAAAAAATTCAAAATAATCAGTTTGTTTGCAAGATTTATATAAAAAATTGTATTTAAAATAACAATCAACATTTTTTAGTTCAGCATAACTTTTATGTTTTGTATTGAACATTTTTCTAAGTTTTCCGAACGCATCATCTGAAAAGATTGCGAATCATGCCAAAAGAAAATGTCAAAATATTTCAATCTTGAAATTTAACCTCAATAAAGAAGTCTCTTATAAAAACGAAGCTACGAAACAAGTTGAGTTTTAATACAATAAATAGCATAATGATTTCAAAAGAACTCTGCGAAATGAGAGACAAACCTCATTATGTGTGGTCACCAGAAGAAGACTTATAGATTTTAAATTGAAATTTTTGTCGCCATCAGCTCTAGTTTGGGAGTTATAGGCAAAAATTAAAAACCTGTTATGTTCTAACAGAATAATAACTTAAAAGTGCATCTTCGATTTCGATCGTATTTGACAGCTTTGATTAGGAAATATTCAGCCCATAGTTAGAATTGGTATCCTACAAAATAAACGACCTGTTTAGTTTCTGATTTTTTTTATTAAAAAATGATTAAAATTTAAACTTGGGGAAACCGATAATTTTTTTTAAAGTATTAAATGCCATATCTTTGTATTTATTCATTTACTTTCTTAAAATCGATATTCATTGCCAATGAATGCGCTATATATTTTTAGTTACTACTTATTTCAAATAAAAAAGATAAGGATCTCATTTTTATAATACGATTAATTTATAATTTTTTGTTTTGTGATAAAAAAAAATACGTTTACCTGAATTAACTACTTATTTGTGATTATTATATTAATATAATAAATAAATTTTAAAGAAGAAAAAAGTTATATTTTTTCTACACATGTTTTTATATTTTTTTTTAATTCAAATAAAAAAGAGATACAACTCATTTTTATAAGTATAAGAGTTTATGAATTTTACTAATTTTTTTAGTTTTAGTTATTAAAAATAAGAAATTTTAAACAAGAAAAATGTAATACTTAATAAAATTAACTAAATTTATTTTACCACTATTTCTGTTTATTATTTTAAATATGTTAATGTTGAGTAAATATTTTTTATTAAATCAAATTGATTTTGTTACTTTCAAAACGTTTGTTTATATAATTTATTTATATTTAATTTTGGAAACTTTTTGATCTAATTTTGGTAACAAAATTTTTTCAAGTGGCAACCCTGATCTGAACACGTGTTGTGCTCAGAACGTGAACTTCTTTTCGTAATGCATGCACGAGATTTTAAATAAATGCCTTACGTTTTAATGCTGTGCAACCACTTTAAGATCTGTTTCAAGACTTTAGCAAAAAGTATTAGTTTGAAAATGTTCATATTGGAACTAGGGAAAAAAGGAATGTTTTTGGGTTAAACTGTCTTTTCCTTTGACATCAACACGTAAAAAGCGTTAGCTCGATCAATGTAAAATGGTATTGTAGATGAGCCAGTACTGGTTCTTTTTGGAAAAAATTCAGAACTATTTTAAAGTTGGTCCAATTTTCTGCAGGGTATTTAATGAAATGCTTTTTAAATAGATATCTTATTATAGAACTATTGCTGAGAGTTTTCATATTTAAATGCTACTTTAAGCTAAAAATGAGCTCTTTCCGGAAATATTTTGCTAGTAAGAATCTTACTCAAATATTTGTTAATTCCTCATGCATGTTTGATCAAACGTGATGATTGAAATTCCAAAGAAAGTAATGCATTATTTCCGAATATGCTAAAATAACGCTTGTCTAAACAAATTACAACATTTTAGAACAACGCAATCTGTTTTTTTTTTCTAGTCTGTCTTTTGCAATGGAAAAAAACCATGCCTTTTAAAAACCAACCTTTTATATGACTAACGATGCATGACCTCAAATTCGTCCACGCTCTTGCTGTGTGGAAGAAATAACCTAGAACAACAATAACAAATCGGAGCAAATTGATGCAAATGCAATCATAATGATAAATATTCATTTAAGATGATAAACGCGCTTGTATCTTTTCAATCGCACGTTGGAACAAGCTTGCTAACACCACATACACACACACAAACACACTCACAGAAACAGATACACATACACACAAACGGACGCAGCACGGCGGATCTGCTCAACTGTGCAAACCCTAGAAAAGTCAACGAATTGTGGCATGTTCTAAAGGAGCATCATAGAATGACAACAACAACAACAACAACAACAACAACAACAACAACAACAACAGTAAGAACAAAAACATAGCAACAACAACAAATGCTAAAAGAAAAACAAGCACAAGCTCAAAGATAAGCAAATTTATAAAATAAAAGCGAGTTAAGTGAGTGAATGTTTATATCTATGCTTATGTTTGTATGTTTATGTTTGGGTGTACGTGTGTGTATGGATATGTGTGTATGCGTCTGTTTTTCTATATATGTGATCTCAACAAAATAACAATTTTGTTGTTATTGTTGTTGTTTTCTTAAAAAGAAAATAAGTTGATGATGTCAACGATATGTAAACAGCGCAGAACCAAACAAGGCTGAAGCTGCAACACCCAACCGACCCCCACTCCTCCCCCTGTCCCCACCACAACCAACACCCCACGCCCCCTCCTTCCACTCACCGCTCGCACTTTAAATGTGGCCTATTTCAGTTAATGCGGCAACGCCCAACAAGCAGCCCACCTTACCTCCGCGTGTCCGCGTAGCGACGTGAATCTAACGAATGAGCAAAGAACAACACAAAAAATAAAAAGAAATCTGTGTAAAAAAAGGCAGCAAAAATATACTATAAGGAAAAAATAAAAATTCATAAATTATTATTTCGCATAACTCAAAAATGTAGTGGTGGTGGTATGAGTCGCAGGGGTGGGGGTGGTTGGGGTACGACGACGACGACGACTGCAGACCGAGAATCGAGGCAGTAACGCAGGAAGCACATCGAGCAAAAGTTTCCTGCTCCATCAAAAGCGGAAAAGTTTTGCGCTTCTCTTGCCGCTTCACGCAAGTGGAGACGATGTGGCCTGGGCCTGGATCTAAAGGAATTCATTTTTTCGTTACGTTTTTGTTTTATGAATTTTTTGCTGCAGCCTGACTTTTATACGCTTGTTTTCGCGTGCCTTTTGATAAGGTTAATCAAAAGCGTTTTAATCCATTCTGCATACACAA
Organism: Dichetophora obliterata; assembly: GCA_963920525.1. NCBI lineage: Eukaryota > Metazoa > Arthropoda > Insecta > Diptera > Sciomyzidae > Dichetophora > Dichetophora obliterata. The sequence continues at coordinate 245,488,270 of OY986435.1, read as the reverse complement.
CACATTCGCTTAACGGCTGCTTCTGAGCATCTCATTACATATTATTAGCCAACCCAACCATCCACCACCCTTCTACCGCACACCGTAGGCTTCGACCCTGCACTGTATCCTTTTCCGATGCAAGCAGATCCTTTGAACCAGCACTTCGTCACTTTTGCACTGCCAGCCAAGTTTCTTCAAAAAGAATTTCATTAATGCATAATTGTGTTTGTTTGTGCATGGGTGTGTGTGTGCTGGTATATGTGTGTGTGTGTGTGTGTGTGTTTGTTTTTGTGCTTGTACCAAATTGTTTGCTTGTGTTTGTTTGAGTTAAAACTTTGACTAACTGAATTTCGGAGCTTCTTCGATTCGGCAGCTTTTTCTATATTATTTTTCGAGTTTTTTTTTTTTTTTTGTTAATTTGCACTGATTCGTCGTTCTACAATTAGATGGCGCTTGTTTGAGGCGCATCTGTTGCCTTAACTTAGCTCAGCTGAGTGGTTGTGAAGGAGTTTTGCTCTTGGACAGCTTCAGGAACCATTTTGATGCTGTACTATTGAGAGAGCGAGTGTGCGAGTGTGTGAGTGTAGAGCTTTGATGCTGCTGCTAATAAGAACTTTATCAATAACAGTAAATCATCTAATTATGAGACTGGCTTCCACTGCGTCTCTCAGAAGCTCCAGCGTGTTCAGCCCCAACACCAGTGGAGGCAACTTTCCGATTGGTTCGTTAGCAGAATTAATGGCTTTTGTTATACCAAAGTTTTGGCTCAGTGTTTGCAATGCTGATTATTTTATTTTGTTCATTGTATTTTTTTGTTGTTCGTCTTGTTTTTTGTAATTTAATTTCCGGAATTTATGACAAGAATTATTGGGAGTTTATTGGAAGAATTCGCAGACAGCATTATAGCCGAGTAGTTGTAGTAGTTTATGACGTCGCTTCATGCAATTTATGGCCCACAGTTTCACACGATTGTTGCCACTTGGGCAGCTGTACACACACCTGTTCCTTGGTTAAGCACTGACCAGTGTTTCGAACTTAGATGTGTCGCCGCATCTGAGCTGAATACAAATACAAATGCATGAGACAGTTTGTGTGTATACGTGTGTGTGTGTGTATCGAGATTATCATTGACATGCTGTCTATGTTTCAGCCATAAAATAATTTAACTTTGTGAATTGACGAAAAAACACGTTACAAAAGATTATCCTGACATATATTATCTGAATTGTTAACGCTATTTGACCCTTAGTGCTAGCGAACTTTGTCTTTCTATCAACTACACAAAAAGGTTATCCTTGAAAGCAGATGCTCTCAACCTTTTTTGTTCGCGCAATCCTTAGCAATTTCATAGTATTTGTCAAAGTTTAAGCACCCAGTGCATTAACCAGATAAATCCACTAGTTAAAATATTAAGAAAGCTACTTTTAGCAAAAACTACATTTAAAAACTGTTTTACGCTAAGGCTAGGTCCAAAATTTATTATCTTTGCCTTGTAGGGAACGTAGATGCCTTTTTATTACACGTAACGATGTACAGGTTCTTTTTTTAACTGCATTAAAAAAATACTTCTTAAAGAAGTGGAGTTATCTGTGTATTGCACTGGGTGCTTCAATTGTACCATCTAAATGCAAGCCTAATCGATGCATCGCAATGCTACGAAAAGTGATTTTATTTACAAGGCTAACCCTTAGCGCCCACACGGGGTAACTAGTTACCCCAGGCTCAGAGAAAGTAAAATTATAGGTCCAAAACCTTTGAAATTGGTACAAATGACGACATCTGCCGGCAGTAGACAAGTGTCAGATGGAAGCCCAACTAGTTACCCCAGTGTGGATGCAACTGTTGTTAGACACAGATCTATTTTTTCAAATCGACTTATTTGTGGTGTCAATACACAAAATAAAGGTAAGTTTTACATATTGTAGTAAACAATAATTTTTTTCAATCCTAGTAGCTATCCTGCAGGCAAAATTGTACTAGTTATGAATTCAACTAGTTAACTGACTAGTTAAAATAAAACTAGTCAGAAAAAACTAGTTGTTAAACTAGTCAAATCTTACTAACCAAAAAGTTACTAGATAAGTTACTATCTGTATTCCAGCTAGTTCAAAAATACAAGCTGTTTTACTTGTAATAAAAGAACTAGTTGCTTATTTATAATTAACTAACTAGACGCATTTTGACTAGTTACAAAAAATACCAACTGTTTTTCTAGCTCATAACTAAGTAGTCATAAATGTACTAACTACAGGGTCCGCCAAATAACTTTTTTTTTTTAAAATTCTATAAAAAAAACTACTGGATATTTTCTCAAATTTCTTTTTTTATTTGAAAGTACAATCCTTCCGGTTAATAACGAAAAATAATTTCATTCAAATGGCTGCCTCGGCTGGCCATGCAGTAGCCTACACGATCGGTCCAATTTTTAAGCACATTATCGATTGTGTGCAGCTGTATTTCACCAATGGCTTCACGAATATTGTCCTTTAAGGCGTCAATTGTCTCTGGCTTGTCGGTATAGCACTTATCTTTGAGGGCACCAAACAAATAATAGTCCAACGGTGTCAAATCGTAGCTCCGAGGTGGCCAAACGACATCAGCTCTGCGGCTGATAATGCGATCTTCAAAAACAGGGCGCAAAACATCGAGTGTAGCTTCGGCTGTGTGGCACGTAGCGCCGTCCTGTTGAAAGCAAATGTTGCCAATACCCTCCTCTTCAATTTTTGTGAACAAAAATTCGTTCAACATGGCCCGATAACCATCGCCATTGACTGTAACGGCCACTCTTTGCTCATTTTCGAAGAAAAATGGCCCAATTATGCCTCTGGACCAAAGTCCGCACCAAATAGTGACTCGTTTTGGGTGCAGCGGCTTTTCAATGTATGCGTGCGGATTTTCTGTGACCCAAATGCGACAATTTTGCTTGTTTACATACCCGCCAAGATCAAAATGAGCTTCATCTGAAAAGATGATTTTTTTTGGCAAAATCAGCATCTTCTGTAAGTCGATCGCAGGCCCACTTAGCGAAGCGAAAATGCATTGAATGGTCAGTTGGTTTCAACTCCTGAACCAATTGGACTTTGCATGGTGTCATACCAAGGTCTTTATGCAAAATTCGTCTCAATGATGTCTCCGAAATGTTCAATTGTTGAAAACGACGGTGAATTGATGTTGATGGCGCTTCACGCACACTTTCTGCCATAGCAGCAATATTCTCGGGTGTACGCACTGTTTTCGGCTTTTCACGCTTTGGTTTATCGATGAGGATGCCAGTTTCTTTCACTTTTTTCACAAGATAACGAACATACGGAGCTGACGGTGCTTCTCTTCTTCCAAAATCCGTACGCAATTTTCGCACACATTCTGCAAAATTACCATGATTTTCTAAGTAATGTTGCAGTATTTTGCAGAGTTGTTCAAGCGTATACGCAACCATATTCGTTCAGCGGAAGGATAAAACTAATTACCAGTCAAATCAGACATGAGCTAAGTGTTACCATTCACGAAATAAGCACTAGTTGAAAAAAAAGTTATATGGCGGACCCTGTAGTTATGCATACATTTGTAAACATTAAACAAAATGAATTTCTAGTTTTGAAAACAGTAACGTTTTAAAAATTTCAAAAATCTTTATTCTGTTATATTAGGTAATAAATACAAACTTTAGTTGCTACAAAAACTTGTTTTTATTTTCATTTATTTATTAATAGAGTCAATAGGTGGAATCGACTCCGCAGACGGAGAAGTTATTTCGGAAATCGCTTCAAATCATTAAAAAAAGACATTTTGAAAATGTTAACAAAACCATATAATTATTTGGTTTTTGTTATTTTTTTAACTCTCACATTGGGGTTTTTCAAATTTATTTTGAATCTCAAATTCACCTTCAGATATATATTATTTTAATTTATTTTTTCTACCATTTAATTTGAACTATTGTTTTACTTAAGCATTTTTTTGTCATATTTTTTGACTTAAATAAAATATGTAAAAAATTATGGTTTTAAAGATGTAACCGTTTTTTACAATGAAAGTATAATATATTGTGAGTAGACTGTAAAAATATGAGACCAACATTTAAAATATTAACGAATTTATAGCACATAGTCGAGAGCGCCTCATAACTGCGCGGATATATGTCATTAAAACTTAAAAACCGTTTTTCTTGACACAAAAATGTGTTTTAAAAAATGCTATCAAGCCGATTGAGCTGAAATTTTAATACCTTATTATATACGCCACTGGCTACCGCAGGTAGTAGAATTGTTAATTTAAATTAATTTTTTCATATTTTCCCCCTGATTTTCCCCAAAAAAAAAAATAAACGCGATTTATTAAAATTTCTATTTAGATGTCCGCCGTTTTGTTATTTTTTAATGAAAATGCCACAATGACAAGTCTACAGAACAATAATCTATTTAAATTGTTTCTTTTAAATTACTTCAAGTGCTGTTATCACCCGGGCCAGCAAAACACCTTATTTTTTTGTTCACTTTGTAAGTACAAATTAAAAAAAGTGTGTTTTGTACAGTTTCAGATGTTTATAAAACCATATAAAAATATTTAAACGATTGTATTTTATTTTCTGTTAAAAAAATCATTCCGAAATAAACCTTGAATGTTAGGGCAGAGCACCGAACTACATCCTTATTTCAACACAATTATTTGAAGTTATTTTCAATTTAGTTTGTATAAGATAAATGTGCAGCTTGAACTGGCTAAAATAATACTAATATCAAACTGGTCAATTTTAAACTATTATTTAACTAGTTAAAAATATACTAGCACAAAGGTGGCTCAAATTATACCAGTAAAAAGCCTAGTTTTGATTATACTAGTATTTTATTGGTGTAGAAGTTACTACGATCACAACTAGTTCGAATTATGCCAGTAAAAATACTACCTCAATTCATATCGAGAATAGGACAATTGTCTTTTCCTATCACATCAACACCAAAAAATAACCAGTTTGCGCAATATAAATAACATTTGAGCTGAACTAGTACTGGTATTTTTAGACCTAGTACATTAACTAGTATTTTAACTAGTTGACTACAATGCAGGGTATGGAATCATGTCTGTTCATTTTTGATTTTTATATGATACTAGCTGAACCCGGTGTGCTTCGCTACCCGCTCTTTATAAAATAAAATTAAAAGTATTTATATATTGTATTTACAAAAATTTATGTATTTAATTTTAATTTAATTATTGCAATGCTTCTGCCCTTTTTTTGTTGTAAACCAATTAGAATTCAGAACTGAACCATATGTAATTTGCTTCATGCTCCCCCTTTTTATTTTTAGACCAATCAAAAAGCAGCAATTACACAATCAGCTGTTTCGCAGTCAGTTGTGGGAGTATGAGAATGGGGTTACTCCACTCTCTATTTTAATTAACACATATTACAAAATCAGCTGTTTTGCAGAAAGTTGTGGAAGAAAGAGAATGGGGCTACCCCACTATTTAAATTATTATGTATTTTCAATTTGAGGTAAAGGCGTTAATAAACGTAGTAAAAAAGTAGGTGCAGAAGTGTACATGGTTGAAAAATATTATCATGTTATTAGTATTCCTGAGTCAAAGCTGCACGCTGTGAAAATTTAAGATCGGTTAACAGGTCCAGCCTCCAATATATCGCAAACAAAGGGGCGTTCTCCGCCCACTTTTCTTTTGGTACGTATTTCTATTCATGCCAATATCATATATAGCAAATACTGCCGCCGTTGGTCAAAAAATGCCCAAGATATGACGATTTTAAATTTTGGGTTATATGGGCGAGGCCATGCCCCTTTGTCCACTCACAACTTTATATAGTTAAGAATTTATTATTTCGTAAGAATATCCTATTGTGAAAATTTAATGAAGATCGGTCCAGTAGTTAAGACTATTATGCGATTTTAATTTTCCTGAAAAGAGGCGTGGTCCCACCCAATTTTCTCCTGGTACGTATTCCTAATTATGCCAATACCATATGTACCAAATATCATCGACGTAGGTCAAAAAATGCCCCAAATATAGCGATTTAAATTTTTGGGTTATATGGACGGTGCCACGCCCCTTTGTCCAATATAGCCTACTATTCCTTCCAGAGTCATAGTAACATGCTGTGAAAGTTTCAGCTTTAATGGCTGCAAACATAGCTCCCGTTTGGTGAAATAGTATTTATTCTTACGGCAGCCAATCAGAAGCGTTCTTAATTAGTGAAATGAATTGCCATATACATAATTTTAATTGTAAGTATGTCAATGATATGGTAAGCGTAATAACACGCGTTGGCAACCGCACCTCGTGTTACACTTGAAGGAAAAGTAGTGCAATATTAATATTCAAAATTAATTGTGTTGATATTAATTAAAAAAAAAAATAATAATAAAAAAATTATTTCAGAATGTTTTTGTGCATCAACACTTTTTAAAGACACCAAATATATACCATATTGAAAGCAAATTAATTATAATTAAAGTAAAATGGGGTGAAAAAGGGGGATTTGGTAATAAAAAAATCTATGGCTACCTTACCTGTAGATAAAAAGTATATAAAACTTTAGGTAAATACATATTACAAAAAAGTATTTTGTATAGCAAACATTGTTAGTGGTATAAGTAAGTATCTAAATTAAAAAAGGGGGCGTTGAAGTGGGCGTGGTTCATAGTAATATGGCGACGTTAACAGTATTAAGAGCAATATACTACCAAATAAAAAATAATCCGTTGGAAGGAACAAATTTGTACAGAGAACAAAAAGTTTAAAACTTAAATTTGGCGTGAAAAGGGGCGTGGCGTAATAAATGTTTATTTCTACCTCGCCTGGAGTATAATGTGTATACAATTTGAAGTAAATCTGTTAAAAACTATATGGGAGCAATTACATAATTTTAAAAAAGTGGGCGTAAAAGTGGGTGTGGTCGAAAAAAGTACCCTATTAATCATGCCAGAGTCCTAGTTAAATGCTGTGAAAATTTCAGAAAGATCGGTCCAGAGGTTTGGTCTCCTGTAAGGTACAAACAAACAAATAAACAAACACACATTCCATTTTATATATTGTATATAGATTGTTTACTGAATAAATCTACTGTACGTTCATACCCAAGAGATAACGGACGGAAAGCCGAATATCATTCTCCACTATAATGATACGAAAGGAGGGACCGATAATTTCGATTAATTGTGTCACTCCTACTTAGTCGCTCGGAGAACGAACAGATGGCTGATGCGAATTTTCTTCGGGATTCTCGATAAAGCAGGCTTCAATTCCCGCATTATGTGGAAACTCAAAGACGGCGACGCACCGGAATGCACTTCTGTGATCATCGTTTTAAAGATAATTATTGCTCATATCATCTTACCGAAGATACATCAAACATTGGCAGAAACATTTCTTCAGAAAGAGTTACAACAACCTAGCAATTTATGACCTGGAAAAAGTTACCTTCGACCAAGCGCGGAGGTGCGTACTGTGCGACCGAAAGAAGGACAAAAAAGAAAAGCGTTTCGGATGTTCGGTGTGTAGAAGACTGGTTTGTATAAATAAAATTGGATTAAAATAATTTTTTTTCATATATTATGAAAATATTTCACTTTTCTGCCGAAATGAAAATTGATTTAATTTACTGATCTCGACTTCTCTGACTTTGTGTCGAGTAATTGCTCATTTCTGCTTCTATTCATTCATTTCAGAATATGAAGAAAGATTAAAGTGTGCAGCTCATTTTCATGAAGAGCTGATCAGATTTTTTTTTTTGTTCATGAACTGAAGAAGAGGAAACCAGTTCGTGAACAAGAATATTTTTTACTCTTGCGAAGAAACTGTTGTAATTCATCAATGCTTCACTTATCGTTCGTTAGCTCTTCATTTATTCATTAATTGTTCACGAAGTGGTTAAGGCAACGGAATATACACTCTTCTTATGTTTTCTTCTTCATTTTGTTTTTTCATTTTGCATACACGACGTACAATGTAGCGAGGTGGACAAAAGTAGGTATCAAAAAGTCATAAACTCGTAAAAGTAAGTACGCAAGTTTATAGTTAGGAGTCTTAGGAATCTAAAAGGATTATTTGATATCTTTCCATTTGTGGTAGTTTTAGTCTTTATTTGCTGCCTTGAAAATTTTGCGAAGTTTCATTTTTTTAGTTTTGTACTGAATATTTTCCAAAATCTCAATAATTTTAGTAAAATTCATATACGAAACTTTAGCAAAAATATATTTTACAAGTTCTTGCAAAAAAAAAACACAACTTTAAGAACATAAATAAAATAATTTTCATATACCAGAAAAAAGGTCTTAGAAATTCAAAAAAACCTAAATTTCTATATACAATTACAGAATAAAAACATTTTAGTTTTTTTTTTAAGTTTTAAGTATGTCCTAACACATGTCTTTCTGAATACATTCCCATAATTTGGTCTCAGACTGAATTACAATAAGGATTTCATGACCACTTTTTTAAATCATGTTCTGACGAAAATGCGAAAATTTATATGAAAAAATAACAAATTTTTCATAAAATTTCAAACACAATTACAAAAGAAAAACATTTTTATATGTTTTTTTAGTTTTAAGTATGTCTTAAAGTATGCCTTTCTTAACACACTCCCAAAATTTGGTCTCAGACTACTTTAAAATAAAGATTTTATGACCATTTTTCTAAAGCATGTTTTGATGAAAATGGCTTAAATTTAAGGCTTTATTGTGCAAAGACAATAATGTATATAGACTTGAAATTTTTTAACGTATATAATACAAAAATGGACATCTTAAAAATGTTTTTTTTAATATTTATGCATCTTCGTCTTGCTAGATATTGTCGTAAAGATTGTCTTCAGCCAGGGCGAAGATTTCTCGAGTTAAACGCATTTTATTTCATCGTAGTTCATCTTAAATTGTTTGTTAGGGTTTTGACTACATTCACAAGAATTTCTAAGTTTGGTTGCAGTTTACTCTCCCTAATTTTACGTTGCCATTTTCAACCACTAAGATCCCCGTGGACAAGGATTTTAGTGAAAGTTGTATGCTGAAATATGTAAAACATTAATTGCCTTGCTTTAGAAGCTAGTCATAAATAGTTTAGAAAAATTAACTTTAATCATACCCTTAAAAACTTTTGAGAACTTTGCAATACATATCAATTACTTGCGTTACTTCTCTTAGAAAAATATTGAAGAAAAAAACAGTATTATGATAATGAAAACAATGAATTAATTTTAAATGATAATCGTGATACGAATGATGAGAAAATTGATTTAATTTCTGAACTCGATTTCTCTGACTTTGTGTCGAACTCAACGAATTATTTTGACGACTGATAATAATTTTCTCTGTTATCTTCTCTCATGCTTAAGATGCCTCTCAAGTCGTAGAAAGTATTAAAAAAAATTATCCATTTTTGTTTTAATACATGGGTTTGTTTAAATTTTATATAAATCTTAAGCATGAGAGAAGATAACAGAGAAAATTATTGTCTGTCGTCAGAATAATTTGTTGAGTTCTACACAAAGTCAGAGAATATTAATATTAATAACTCAAATTACTGGTTTGTTTAAATTTTATATAAATCTTAAGCATGAGAGAAAATAACAGAGAAAATAATTGTCTGTCGTCAGAATAATTCGTTGAGTTCGACACAAAGTCAGAGAATATTAATATTAATATTCATATTCATATTAATATTCATATTAATATTCTCTGACTTTGTGTCGAACTCAACGAATTATTCTGACGACAGACAATAATTTTCTCTGTTACCTTCTCTCATGCTTAAGATTTATATAAAATTTAAACAAACCCATGTATTAAAACAAAATATTAATAATATTAATATTAAAATTATGATATTAATATAATATTTATTAATATTAATATAATATATTAATATAATATAATATTAATATTAATTAATATTAAGAATTAATATTAATATTGTATGGGAGGTGGATGAAGGTCGTGGCAAATATAGGCGAAATTTTAAATGGTCATTTTGCATATCCAATCAATAAAAGAATTAGTTAATTTAGTTTTTACACTTTCTACGAGTACAACTAGAGATATTGCACTTATATTGTTAGTTTTGTATGGGAGATAAGAGAAGTACGTGTCAGATCTTGAGGAAAATTTGCGTGGCGTTTTATATTTATTAAATAATGGCACATGCGTAATTTCATGTACCCTAAGATCATTCCTTCTATTTTTGTCCCTCATCCCATAGATCTCGTTACACTGTGCGACGTTTGCATGCTATTTTGTATCGAAGCTACCCTCCAGGAAAAATCGGAAGGCTTCCATCTAAAAGTGATAAAGAAACATTCCCCACTGTATCTTTTGAAAGCTTAAGGGTAGTTTTGTATTTATATTGTTTCCCCACCGCATCTTTTGGAAGCTTAAGGGTAGTTTTGCATTTATATTGTTTCCAAACCGCTTCTTTAAGAATGCATGTGGAAAATTTTATTTATTGTCAAGCAATGACAATAGAAAATATTAATATCATTGTTTTCTAGCCGCTTATTGTAGAATTCGATAGTCTAGTGGTAGCGCGCTCGACTGTCGCTCAGGGGTCCCGGGTTCGAATCCTGGCCGAATCCTGGCCGAATCCATTTTCATAACAAGGGAGAGGAATGTTTCCACATTAATTCTTAAAACAGGGGAGAGGACTGCTTCCAATTCATTTTTGAGGACAGCGGAGAGGAATGTTTCCACATGCCTTTTTAACACAGCGGAGAGGAATGTTTCCCTCTAATGACATGCTATGTTAAAAAAGCAATGGAGTGTGCAACAAAGGGGAATGCTTCCTACATTCCATGGAATGTTTCCTGGTAACATCCGGAAATGCTCACATATCCTGGAGGGTATGCATAGAAATGTCTTGAATGTTTGTGTGTATATATGTTAAGTAGCGTGGCAAAAAAAATACAATATCGAAGCGTTCTGTGATCCTACTGAAAGTTTAATAAACAGCCCCAGCATTGTTTTTGATACGTATGCACAGTGGCTCATATGAGGGTTTTCAGCTATTCTGCACATAAATAGCAACAGCTAATAGCAGCTAACAGCAGCTAATAAAACACAAAAAAAGGAAATTTATGATTTGTAATTTTATGCAATTATCCCTCCAGTAATTTTATGTTTATTTATTTATTTATTTAATTCTTTCATCAAACAGAGTATTTTATTCCCTTACTGATTACTTAGATAATCTAATAACTTAAGTGAGTTTAGCAATTTAAAACAAATTTAAAATTATTCTCTAGAGTTATAATGTATACTGTTAAAATAAAAAAGCATGAAATTTTTAAACGCACTTCTTCTTAAACCTAGATAAAAATCTATATCTTGGCACACAGAGTTTGCAAGTCTTAAACAACGTGTTATAGGTTCATTCATGCTGTAATTTACTCTATGAAAAGGTTAGGAAAAAGGTAAACTAATTTGATAAAGAAGAAAAGCACAATTAATACCAAAGCATATTATATCTCTCACAAACATAATAGCAAAATATTCCCGTTGATTAAATAAGGATTGTATACCCAGAAGAAAACTTCTAGCATTGTATTCAGGCATATCAATCAATATTCCATCTCAAACGACTTATTGCATGGATCACAAAGGTCTTTCGAGTTACTGATTATAAAACCTAACATGCCATTGGCCTTTGCAACAATATTTCCAACAATATAGTCTTGAAAATGTGAGTTTGATATCAAGAATAGCTCCAAGATCTTTTTTCTCGGTAATTCTTGACAAAGTCGTATTTCCTAGCATATATAGGTACAACGCTGGAGAAAAACTTCTGCAGAAAGTCATGCTTTGGCAATAATATTAAGGGGCAATAAATTGTTACTACACCAAGAAGATAGTTTGGACAGATCCTTAGTAGGTAATGATCTGTCAAATGCTTTTGAAAAATCAGTGAATATAACGTCACATTGATGTCTGTTTTCAAAACAGTTTAAAATATATTTAGTAAATATTCCTAAATTTGTAGTTGTAGACCTTGCCTTAAAAAAGCCATGCTGAAGAGGTGATATTACCTCCTTCACTAAAAAAGTAAATCTAAAGTAAAGACTAATTTTTCAAAAAGTTTAGGAATGGTAGATATTTTACAAATTGGGCGATAGTTTGAGACCTCATTATTTGATCCAGATTTATGAATCGGTATAATGAAGGTGGTTTTTCAATTCTCTTAAAATTTGCCTTCCCTTAGGGACAGATTGTAGATAATCATAAGGGGTAAAGCTAACGAGTCCGACCAATTTTTTAAGAGTATGGGTGGAAATCCGTCCATCCAAGATTGTTTATCCAGATTCAATTGTTTTAGAACTTCGAAAACTTCTAGTAATTTAAAATGATGATAAACTAAATTAATATGGGTGAATTATCAGATGAGTAAGGGTAAGTATCTGCGATAGTATCAGATGAAACATAAACTGATTTGAAAAATTCAGCGAAAAGGTTGCAATAGAGAGGTGGTCAGATGTTGTTTTACCCACATAGAGAATGGTATTAGGAATACCCGTTGACTTTTTTTTACTGTTAATAAAATGCCAAAAACTTTTGCTATTTGTCTTGAGTTGGCGTTCAATCTGAATGATATAACTTTTATATAAGTATTTATTTAAGAAATCAAATTTTCTTTGAAGAGATCGATAGTTATTTAAAAGAATTGTATTATTGGGGGTTGGAATTAATTTTAAAGGTTTTTTTCGGTTTTTGAGCATTTATTTAGAAACAACGGTACAATGTATATTATTCAAAGTATTGTCCATCGTTAGCTACAACATTTTCCCATCTTTCTGGCAGCATATAGATTCCGCGCCGGAACAACGATTCGTCTTTTGAGGCAATCCACGAATCGACCCATTTTTTGGTATCCTCGTAAGAAGTGAAGCGCTGCTCAGCCAAGCCATGCGTCATCGATCTGAATAGGTGGTAGTCGGAAAAGGCTATGTCTGGGCTATAAGGCGGGTGGGGTAGCACATCCCAATTCAGCGCCTCCAACGTTTCCTTGACGGTTCTTGCAACATGTGGCCGTGCGTTGTCATGTTGAAAAACCACTTTGTCGTGTCTTTTGGCATATTCCGGCCGTTTAACCTTTAATGCTCGGCTCAATTGCATCAATTGTTGTTGGTAGCGTTCCCCAGTGATGGTTTCGTTAGGTTTTAGCAGTTCATAGTACACGACACCCTTCTGATCCCACCAAATACACAGCATAAGCTCGGCGCCATGAATATTCGGCTTGGCCCTCGATGTTGATGCATGGCCGGGTGGTCCCCACGATTTTTTTCGCTTAGGATTATCGTAATGGATCCACTTTTCATCGCCAGTGACAATACGATGCAAAAAACTCTTCATTTTATGCCGTTGAAGCAGTTGATCGCACATGCAAAATCGCCGTTCAACGTCTCTCGGCTTCAACTGGTACGGCACCCAATTTCCTTGCTTTTGAATCATTCCCATGGCCTTCAAGCGTTTGCCGACCGTTGATAAGTCGACTCCCAATGATTCTGACAATTCTTGAAGGGTTTGACACGGGTCTTCATCGAGCAAAGCCTCCAATTCCTCATCTTCAAACTTTTTCGGCTGGCCCGGACGCTCTTTGTCTTCCGTATCAAAATCACCACTTTTAAACCGACGGAACCAGTACTCACAAGTAGAAATCGATGGAGCATAGTCCCCGTAAGCCTCAGTAAGCGTGCGTTGTGCTTCAACCGCTTTTTTCTTCAAATGGAAGCACAAAAGTAAACCTTCCCGCAAATTGCGTTTTGTTGGAACGAAAGTCGACATGTTCACAGAGAAAAAAATATATGTTGTGTACACTTCAGTGGAATGACACATACTGAAAAATGAAGCTTAGACAATGTGCTTTGAAATGAATATAGTCACAGGTGTGCCCGATGCGATCTATTGATAGTTACGCCATCTCTTAGAAAACCTTTAAAACTAATTCCAACCCCCAATATTATCAGATTTCCTATTAAGTTTATATGCTTTATTCTTCTTATTATTTATATTTATAAGTTCATTACTAAACCATATTGGATTTGAAGAATTCCTAAATGAAACTTTAGAAATATATAAATCTATAGCTTCATTGGGCTTGTTTGAAAAAGTTATAATTAATTAAAAGATTGTTATTATTATTTAAAACTGACAATTAATCAACTGTGCTCAAGAAATTTGAAATACTAAGGAAGTCAACTTAAGCAAAATCAAAACAAAGACTATTTTCATTCACTGATTTCACAAAATGTGAGAAAAAATTACCCACCATAATAGGGTTGGCTCAGGGAAAGTACACGACATAACAACTAACCATGCATCCAACAATGGATCTAATCGTACATTAGTTTTCAACATACTTTTAAGTTTACCTTTTAATTAGTTAACATAATTTTGTAGGCCCGTTAGTACTTTACCGCTGCAAAAAACAAGTATCCACAGGGATACGCAAAAATAGTCGTTGGGATCCTCTGCTCATATCCAACATTAAATGACTCACAATAACGCTCTTTCATCGTTCTTTCATGGTTAGAAGTTTGTTGATTAGAATGAATTCTGAACTTTTGCGATTTTCTTGCAAAATAGTTTTATTTTTATTATGTTATTTTTCATCAATACTTAATCTTGACACAAAAAAAAAAACAAAATACAGGTAGTAGCTATTATGGTCAATGTAGGGGCTACCGAGAGAATTGAGAGGTTTAAACCCTGTCTCTTCATAGAGCTCGAATGTATCATAAGTTAAATTCAAGTATGACTACATAAAGCAAAACTTTTATCAAAATAACAAAAAAAAATCAGGAACATTTTAAAAAAAGTCTTTCTTGTATTTAGAAATATATTTTTAATTTTATTTCGGCAACAAAAGTATGCTATTTCAAATTTAAAATTAAAAACAAAATCCGTTAGAATGAATTATTAGACAACCAAAACCAATAATCTGTATAAAAGCAAAACATAAAACAATTCCTAATACCAATATCAAAGTCAATTTAAATGGAATATATTCAAAAAATAGTTTAACAAGTATTTTGGAATGGCAAGAGTAAAATTACGAATTTTACGAACAAAATTATATATATGACACCCGAATGACCATAAAAATTGGACATTTTTCTTTCGAAATGATGACTTAAAGACTAGAAAATGTCTGTTATTGACCAACTTATACTTGGAATTTGAAAAATCTCAGAAAAAAATGGTTTTTATGGAAAATCCGATTAGCCGCGACCTATCCTTTTGCAAAAACTCTGACCAAATCTCAAAAATACTTTGCCCCATAAGCTTTCAAACAAAGATTAAGATTGGAAAAAAATTTTATTTGGAACACCCTGATCTAGTTATATTCTCAAATTTTCTATTAATGGGTTATATTTTCAAAAATATACTACAAACTATTTTTATAAAAAGTGTAATGCTCTAATAAGCTTAGGATAATGTTTGTTGGTTTCTTTAATAGCTGAGTTTTAATCTTCATCTGGCATGCTCATGCTAAGTAACATACCTGGACTCGTGGTGCACATACGAACCCCAGTGATTAAAATCTTTGCAAAAATTTAAATATTTATTATTTTGTCTCAAAAAAATTCAGAGATTATCTTTAGATACCGCTTTGAACTGTAGAATACAAACAAAACGAGAAAGAACGTGGCGTATGTACGTGCCGCACGAGGACGGGTGAAGGTTAAGTTTATTGAGTATATTTTTATAATCCTTATTTAAGAAATGAAAATTATTTTGTTTTTTTTTATTTCCGCATGATATCGAATTTTTTTAATTAATTGTAATTCTCACCGATAAAACTGTCCATTGAATTTTGAGGTTAATTTAGTTGTCAGAATTTGCAAGCAATCCCGGGATTGTGAAAACCTTCCGGGATTAAAGTGTCCATAGTACCTTTCGAGTTTGCATCAACGTATCCGTTTCAACATCAAGTAGTTTTTAAAAACCCTCGGAAGTTTTACCAGATTGATTTTCTATGGATTTCCGTACGCCAATTTATATATTTTTCAATTTTAATAATCCGAATTTTTGCTAGGTCTTTCTTCAGAGTACAAAATTAAATCGACTTAATCAAACTGTTCAACGACTGTTTGGTACACCTGATACAAACAAAAACAATCCGTGCTTCCTCCGCTTCTTTGAGCACAAGAACAAAAGTATTGCAATGAATCCTTTGGCAAATAAAATATTTTTTCAATAAGAGATGAAGCAATAAAGCACCGCTACTTACTCTTTTGTAATGTCACTTATGTCATTACTTTGAAAACACTCCATTTAGGTAGGAAAACCCCATACTAACGGTTCAGTGTGCCCTTTGGCCGATGGCATCAGCAAGAACACTTATGTCGACATTATGAAGTCCAGCAGAAACGATCTCAACTTCTTTGTCTGAAGAGCGTCGACAAGGATGTCAACAAAAACGACAGACAACCACAAGGACACGAAAATAATGTCCATTCGAAGATAAAAATCATGTTAATCTCTTCGAAAACGATTGCTTGTCCTTAACAGAAATTGTTATGAAGAGGGGAAAGGGGTGATTTTGGAGTGGTGGAATACAATTCCCCTCCTAATCCCACTCAATCAGTGACAATTGTTAACTTCCATCGACCCCAAATAGCACCACAACAACATATTTTTTATTAATATAACCACCGCTCTAAATAAGCAGTATAAATTTGCAAATAGCTCGAAATGTTTATCTCATTTACATCTTGCAACCACCCCTCGCCCCACCACCGCCATTATCCTCGATTTTTTCCTCAAGACCGAACCACATCCAAGATTCACCGAGATAACGATGAAATCTCACAATGTTTTCACTCTCGATTATTTGTTTTTCGAAGGTCGTCATGCTCGTTGTAGGAACGTACCCGACAGACAGCAGCAGCATAGCAGCATCATTTTAAGTAGAAGAAGCCATTATGAACTCAGCCCCCCACTCCTTTTCGTCATCACTATTGGCGAACATAAGTGGTAGGCAAAATATGGATCCGTTTATTGCCGAATAAAATAATGAAAATTGCTAACGAAACCCTCCGAATAAAGTTTTTTGTTTGGCTTTTATTGAGGTAGTAAAATGTTTGATGTCTTGTTGTTGAATCGTCTGTTCTACCGTTCATTTGTCTGTCCATTGCTCTATTGTTTGTTATACACGCTACAGTCGGAATGAGTGACCAGCTTCTAAACTATTTCGCAGCGGGAACTCGACCTACACACACGCCAAACTGATGTCAGCTATAATCATGGAGGTTGGTTAGTGGACAACATGTCGCAAAATAATTTTGGGCGTGGTGGTTCCATATTCATCTGTGTTTTTTGGAAAATAAACATGAAATATCCAGGCTTTGACCAGGCCGAAGTATGTCGTTTTCGTTGTTGTCATAGAATAGAGTTTGTTACGGTTGTTGTTGCTGGTTAGGATAATTCCATTTAAAAGGACACATTCCGTTTTTTATTGTCGTGTGTAGGTTTACAGCATGTTCAAATACGGCTTTATCCTTGAGTGAAAACCAAATAAAAACAAAATGCAAAAATAAGCGCAATATTAAAGCTAGAAAACATAGAAAGGACCGAACTTTAGTTACGAATCAAGCCAGAAACATCCCGTCCATATATTTTGAATTAAATTTTTCCAGCAAATAAACATAACTTCGAAGTACTTTACCACGAATTTACTAACAAAATATGCTTGTATATAATACAACAGGAACAAGGACAAAAACATTGACTATTTATGACGTCATTCCCTATCCAGCTGTGGATGTTTTCAAAAAAAAAAAAATTGCTGTCGTAAACGGGTATCAAATAAAAAAAATCACCGTTTTAATAGGCGACTTAAGACCATGAATGAATGGCAGGCACACAGACTTCAAAGAACTTTAAGTAGGATTATTTTAGAGATGCCGGATATTAGGTCGGTTAGTGCCAGTCGACCCTACAACATGGATTTGAAAAAAAAAAAACAAGCAAGAAAGTTATTTACCATCCCATACAAATATCATACAAGCACACATACTCAAATGTCAAATGACAGCTATTCACATGCACAGGACCGTTGCCTTTATATGCACTCAAGGCTCATATCACCGCTCAAATAAAGGTTATCTTTCACCGGCCTAATCCTAAACTTCAGTTCAATGTGTTTTTCTTTTTTTATTTATAACTCATAGCAATACTTTTTGAGGAATTTTCTCTCTTTAAGTTGTATGTGTCTTTTTTGGTTGGATTGAGTAGTGAAACTAATCCAACAACCTGGCAACCCAGCAACCAACTGACCAACAGGCCCCCTTTTCATCATCAACCCATTAACCATGGGAACTTATTTAATTCGTCGTTGGCAAATACCCTTTGATCCTTTTCAATTATCTGCAAGTCAAAGGAATCGTATGAAAAAGGAGTTTATAGGAGCTATAGCTGGAATTTAATTATTTTAAACCTACACCTAACTTTTGTGTTTTCTTAAAAATATGTTTTGATTAGAAAATAATGCATAAATTTAATTCCAAGGTATACGAAATTAATTTTTGATAGGGAAATAAAGGTTTACTGACAACACCATAATATAACAAACAGACTGCTTTCACACTCCGCTTACAGTTCTGCATTACAATTTAACCTATAACCATATATCGTTAGCCCATTTAATCTAAACTTTAATTGCTATATTGCTGAAAATATCACTTTTCCAGCTTTAAGAACAAAGTAGTGTTAAAT
Organism: Dichetophora obliterata; assembly: GCA_963920525.1. Classification (NCBI taxonomy): domain Eukaryota; kingdom Metazoa; phylum Arthropoda; class Insecta; order Diptera; family Sciomyzidae; genus Dichetophora; species Dichetophora obliterata. Next base: position 245,469,575 of record OY986435.1, on the reverse strand, counting down.
GGTGTCCTTCAAAACCCTACTGAAACATCAACTACCTTACCACAAGGGATGTAACATCCAACCACCAAAATTTAACAAAATTATTTTTAAATTAAAGTGGGTGGAATTTTCTTTCCAAAGGTAGTTCAAAAGTAACATTCGGTTAAAATGTGTTTGGGATATGAATTTTCGTAAAAATCGCTTTTCGACATTTTTTCCGATTTTGGTAAATTTTGTTCGCTCCGTTACTGCGCCAAAAATCACGCAAAAATTTTTTTCGCCTAAATTAAGTTATTTACTTTTATCAGTGAAGCTCCATGCAAAATTTGACACAAATCGGATATGGTCATTTCGTAAGGCCAACAAATTATTTTTTTTTTCTATCGGATACCCTAAAATAAGCACTTTTCTCTGCTATTTATTTGACTTGACAAAATTTCTCTTGGCTAATAAGTACAGTGGCGGCCGTAGCCTAGTGGGTAGAGTGCGTGGCCCTTAAGCTAAAAAACCGCGGTAGCCCGGGTTCAATTCCAGCTTAGACAGAGTTTTTTTCAATAGAATTAATTTTTCTGTTCTATCGTCACCTTTCTGCAAACAATGGCAAACCTCAGAGAGTAAAAATTGCCATGTAAAGCTTCTTGAGAACATAAGCCGTTCGGAGTCGGCATAAAACACGTTGGTCCAGTTCTCGGTCATTTGTGATCAAACATTTAATAACACGCACAACACAATTGATCAATAGAAGCGAGGTCAAAGTCCTTCTAAGGGCTGAAATGGTCAGTTTATTTTTATATAATACGTACACATATTTAAACCTTTAAAAATAATAGTGGTATTCACTATGTAGGGCAACTTGTGAAGCCGATGGGTAAATAGCAGAGTAGCTCTAAACAACAACAAAATGCATTTGATATAAATAAGCTACACGTTAACTCTTTCGCCAAACACAAACCCTTGAGTAGATTTAAGTAGCTAATGTACAGCAGCTAAATGCAACTCTGTGCCTGACGTCCTGCTCTATCGTAACTGCTCTCCATTACTGCAATGTTAATTCTTGTTAAACCTGTTTCCTGTTAAACCAATTGTGTTGCTACTTTACGTTATGCTAGCTACCGTCAATCCACATAATGCTATTAGCTGCATCTTCAATTAAAACTTCCCAATTTCGGAAATTATTTTTGTTTTGGTATACAACAAACAGCTGTTTTAGTAGCTCTTTAGCAGAGATGTCAGATTGTTAAAAAGTGTGTTCACAATTTGTTCTGCTATTCTGCTGTTCAGCTCATCTGCCAGACTAGTTGTTCTACATAATGAATACCACTAATGAGTGCTGTCTTTTATGCTACACCCAAAAAATATTTCGGATAAAAATACGAATAAAATCTTTGTAGTAATACAAACGGAGGCTATTCGTAGAATGTACAAAAGTTTGGTACATAGTACAAAACATGGGCTTAGCCAGAATTTTATTCAGGGGGAGGGCCGGCCAATTATTTTTTCATGTAGATAATATATAAAACGAATTTTTTATATATTGGCTTTATTGAGAAGTATATAAAATTAAATTCGAGACGATATTGAATTAAACGCGATTGAAAAAAGCGGAAATCAGTATTCGCTAGCACAAATCTTCAGCAAAGCGGTTTCAAATTTCAGCTTCTCTTTTTTTCTGTTGCACCAAATTGCTGTGCACGCTATAAAGGTATATAAAACGCTATAAAACGCTGTTGTTAGAATGATTTTAATGAGCCTAAAGGTTATGCGCGAAGAAGTATTTAAGAAACTGGATGATTTGAAGATTAATCTTTTCCACGAACCGGCAAGTCGTGAGATCCTCAAAAAACTATAACCGAAATTATTAGAGACAAAACCTTTCGATTTTGTGCCAGTAATTTTATGTTACTAGACATCAACAAGCATTTCGGTCATGAATGCGTGGGCTGCTTCTGCTGATCCTAAGTGCCACTGACTCAAAGCGTGGCTTCTAGAGTACTCATGCACATTTTTATATTTGTTGAAAGATTTTATGTATCTGGTTTATTGGTAAATTTAATATACAATAATAAATGCATTTATTCAATTATAACTCAAAAGAAAACTATAATTAATAATTACCGCGAAAACATCAGTGTAAGTTTCAATTGCAGCAAACGAAGTGTCAAATTGCAATAAATATGACAGCCAGTCAAAAAACAATGTTGCCCTCCAGTTTTATTAATTTGAGTGCTGCCAATAAAAGGCTTTATAACGAGTGATTCTAAAACGACTTGAACGTTTTTAGTCGCAAAGAGGTACAACCAAAGAGGTACACAGTACAACCAAAGTGCACATTCTAATTATTTTTTTTAGTAAATTTATCACGGCGCAAAGGTTTGTAGCCAATTGGATCCAATCACGCTATTTTGGCATGACTCAGTCACTGCACAATACGCCCGTTATAAATTGTATTTGCTAAAAGAAAACAACATCAATTATGTTGCAAAAAAGGAAAACCCACCTAACGCTCCAGAACTTCGTTCGATAGACAGGTATTGGGCTATTGTCAAACGGAACTAAAATAAGGATATGGCCGATGAAATCGAAGTATGTATATAAAGAAAACTGGCTAAAGGCAAGCAGTAACGTTGCAAAAAAAGTTGTGCAAAGTTTAATAAAGGGTATTAAAGAAAAAAATCGGTGTATATTAAGATAATAAGTCTATTTTGAAAATTTTATGGAAATAAATATTATTTCAATCAAAAAGATTTGAAGTTAAAAGAAACAAAAACCATCGCATGACAAGAAAAATTATGTATGCAGGAAAAAGCTCACACGTAAGTCCAAAAGACCTTGGACTTGGACTCTCTCATCTTTTCTTCTAAAAATCCTCGAGAGATTAATCGACATTCATTTCAAATTTAAAATAAAAAAAAGCCACTGTCAATAGCACAACATTCTCTCACCAAAGACAAATCTGCACGGCAAAAAGTTTTCGGATAAATTATAAAATTATGTATTCAAAATTTCTATATAAAACGTAAAAATGCAAAAAATTTATAGTTTTTAAACCAAATTTATTTTAAAAATCCATTTTATACAGGATTGATATAAATTTTATACAAATCAGTAGATACAAATGCAAATTTTTTATTCCAGAAAAGTATAAAGTTTATATTAAGCAAAAGTATAGACATATGTATACAAAATTAGTATGCCTTTTATATTATAAAAATATAAAATAAATATTGTTGCTATGAAAAAAGATGGCAGCTCTGTGAAATAATGGAACATGGTAACTCAAGAATTATATATTCAAGATTCCGCCTCGTGCATGTCCGTTCTCTTTGGCAAACTGACTAAAAAAACGTAGTAAAAAATTTTTAATAGGGGTTATCGATTTAAAATCTCCTAATTTTTTTTTAAAATCTTGGTTTCTTAAAAGAAATAATTTTAAATCAAAAAACAACGCTTGCACAGAAAAAATTTTAATATTTTTCATTACTATCTTTGATAAAAATTTTATGTCTTATTGGGGTGTTAACTTCCGTGTTGACCCCTTCACAAAAAAAAAGCGATGTTGTTCGATTTATTTTGAGAGCAGTTTGACAGTTTCTTTGTGTGTATTTCGTTTATTTCCCAATTAGCCAATCAGATTCATTTGCTTAGTTTCGTTTGTTGCTTGTGTGATTTTTTTGTTTGAATGTATTTTCACTTATGACGTAGTCCTGCGCAGAAATGGCAATCTACTGCTGATCTACTTAAGGCGTGATCTTCTTTATATTGTTCTTGATGGTAACTCTAGTTGCGTTGAAAACAAAGAAGAAAAGTAGACCAGTGTCGGCCATAAGAACAGTGCAAGTGCTTTTTAGTTGTGTGCTAGTGCACGCACATGCGAGAGCGACAGAGGCAGACAGTCTTTGCTCGAGAGCTAATTTTGAGCATCACTGAAGTAGATACTGAAGTTAAGTAAGTGTGCGTGAAAAATTTGTTTGGTGTTATTTGTTAAATATCTTTATATTCAGTGAAAAAGTAAGTAATTAAAACAATCAAATAGAAAAACTATCATTTGAGAAACTAAAGTAAAGTGAAGTGATGAAGTAAAACATAATAGATAAAGAAATAAACAAATTTAGAAGACTTTCGGGAAAACTCAGCAGCTTAGGCAACATAACCGCAAAAAAGTAAGCAGAAGAAGAGTTTTAAGGAATAAATGTAAGGGAAGTGTTTGACGGAATCGGAGGCTGCGAAGAAATGGACACGTAGGAAGCAACACAATCAAAAGCGTCTAAGAAACACACAAAAAAAAGCGTCCAAGTTAACTTCGCTGCCGCGGCATGCTGTACTGTCTGATCAATTTCTGTGTCGCGAGGTGTTCCTAATTGCGTTTCCATACTTATTTTTTTATGTAAAACTTTCACAACGAAGCTCTTAATACAGCAATTCCAATTTTCCAACAATGTCTTTTGTCCCTTGTCCAATGAAATAACAAATCATTTGAACTCCTCTAGTGGAACTTCAAGACTGTTCTTCGAAGACTCCATCTATTATAATGCCAATGCAGTATGATGGAAGACGTTCTAGATGTGTAAAAATAAAGAAGTATGACGAAGACGAAGACGAAGAAGGATTTCAGTTTTCGGATTTTGTGTTATCTGGTAATTAACTTCAGTCTAGCTCATGCATTTGTTTCTATAACTTTTTCTGAAACTGTTCAAAAATAAGCTCTGGAAAACACAGATATTCCTTTAGAGGATTTTGATTATTTTGCAAATATTAACAACATTGAAATTGGGGAAGAAGTATTTTTAGAATTTTTTGTACAACAACACACCCATCCGAGCTTTATACTAAAGCTGAAAAGAAAAAGTTTTAGAAATGTTCAAGTTTCTGACCTAAATATTATTCCCGCAGCATCTCAGCAAAGTCAGAAGCAGCAAGATTCCACAAATGAAATTACTCTAGAGGTAAAATTAATATTTTTTGTGTCATAAACAAACAAATATATGCATTTACTATATGGAATAGTTAATGGAGTTGTTAAATGTTATAAAGCTACTTTTTTAACAAAATTTTATATTAAATATTCTAGAATCTTAAATTATTTATCAAGCGGCACAACGGAGGTGAAAACCTACTGGACGCATGTAATGAAACCCAAAATTTACCACCATCTAATCGGAGGCAGTTGGTAACGTTTGCTGTAAAATATTTAGAAGAAAAGCTTGGACCTTCTCCTACAACTATTAGGCTAAAAGCAGTTGCGAGATCATGCGTTGTTCTATTCCCAAGCCTTAAATCTGATTCAGCAGAAGGATTGGTAAGTTGTGTAGTCCAGGCGAAGTATGTAAAGATTAAAGTATTTCGAATTTCCCATAAAGGACTTGCTATGGAATAAAGCAAACACAGGGTTCCTCCAAATCAAGATAAAGAATGATAGGGTCAAGAGAAGAAAATCAGAACGTTGTTTTCAGAGCGAGGAAAATCCTACGAAAGAAGAAATTCAGGAAACTTCCAAAACTCGACTACTTCCAAAACATCACTTTTTAATACATTATCCTAGAATAATTGAACAAATGGGGCCTGTAATTTCAACATTAAGAGATATGAGTCGAAGCATCAGTACTTTAAGCAACTTATGACAAAATTAAAAAGTTTTAAGAACGTATGTAAGACTTTATCAAATCGATATCAACAAAAATTTGTTCATACATGGCAAAATTATGATTTTGAACGGCATCCAAAAATGAGTAGATTGAATGAATTAGAGCGTAGTATAGATGTTTCGAAGTATGCAAATTTTACTCCTTCTATTAACACAAAAAAAAAAAATACATTGGATCGAATATTTTGCATATTTCCGCAATGGTTTATTAATTTTGGCTCCCAACAAGAAAGAAATTATAGAAAATGAACACATTTATGAAATAGAACATATTATTTCTGATAAAAATTAAATTTCTTTTATGTGAAATGTTTTTAAAATATTATCTTTTTGTTCTTTCCATAATTCATTCGAAATTGTTCCAAAAAACGAATTTACACGTTTTGAAATTAAAGAATTTTTATTTTATAAGTCTTATGAAATGTTAAAGTCTCGGAAAAACAACAAAATGTATGTAATAAGAAGAACTTTATATTAAAATGTTTTCTGTAAACAATGTATGTATATACACATATAAATATATTTATTGAAATAAATAAAAATTCATATTTAATACATTTATGGAATAGGACTCATAAAACGTAAGTATAAAGGTCATTTATTCCATAATCTTATTTTTTAATCTAAAATAATATAAAAGTAGATTATATGCGAGTCTTCTAAACTTTATAAAAAAATGGTTAAAAGCAATATATTCAATAATATTATAAAGTTTAAACTTAAATGGAATACATAGTTTTAATTCCATTTTTGTATAAAATATATACATATTGGCATACACCTATTATACAACAAGGAGCATATAGATTTTAAACAAAATTTGGTATGGCTCTGTATGAATAGTATTTGGGTATACTTTTTACACCAAAACTTTTTAGTGTGTGCGGAACAGCTCTCCACTCCATAGTTTCTATCATTGAAAAATCCCTCCATCAGAAGGAATATACGATGATAGGTTTTATTGATATAGAAGGATATATAACGTCGAAGCAAGAGCTATCACTAAAGCGCTAACGGATTTTGGGATGGAAATCATGCTGATAGCACTGATAAATAAAATGCTGGTAGGCAGGATTATTAGTGTAAATTTTGGTGAGACATCCACGCTAAGATCTGAACCAAGGGGAACCACTCTGGGAGGGGTTCTTTCGCCTCTTCTCTGGAATTTAGCAGTAAATGAACTGTTGGTAAAACTAGAACTAGAGGGGTGCAGGGTGGTAGCTTATGCCGATGACGTTGCTATTATTACCTCTGAAAAATACATATCTACTTTTCGAGATATTATGCAAAATTGCCTAAATACTCTAGTCAACTGGGCTATCAGCTGTGGACTCAGCGTTAACCCAAACAAAACTGAAATAGTGGTTTTCACCAGAAAACACAATTTACCTCTAATTAGTGCTTCTTAACTGAGAAACACAAGACTTAGCTTCTCAGATCAAGCAAAATACCTGGGCCTTATACTGGATAGCAAACTAAGCTGGAAGCCCAATCTGCTCAAGAGAGCCAAAAAAGCGAATAATGCCTTGTACTCATGCAAAAAGGCGGTAGGTAGTAAATGCGGCTTACAACAAAGTGTTACTCACTGGCTATATACATCAGTTGTAAGGCAAATCTTGCTATATGGTGCTATTGTCTGGTGGCATGCACTCGAAAAACAGAATCACCAGAACCTTCTCCGTGAAGTTCAAAGATCAGCGGAATTGTGCATCAGTGGAGCCTTACGAACCACCCCGACAGACGCATCAGACATAATGCTCCATCTTACATCACTTGACATCCTAGCTAAACACATACCCGCTAATACAGTCATCCGCCTAGAAGCCACCACTCAGGGGAAGGAAGGTACACTAGGACATTCTTGCATTAGAAAATTTCTCCCTCCCATACCTAGGTCCATGGACTACATCACACAAAAACTATCATTTGAAAGAAAGATCGATGTATCCATTCCCTATCGAGAAGAGTGGGTTCCTGAGAAGAGGCTTTCTGAACACTGCAATATATTTCAAGCTGAAAAAGCTGCTATACATGAATAGGTTTACCAGAAGTCAAGGGGAAAAAAAGAGAACTTTTGACAAAAAAAAAAGGACAAATAGAGACTTTTTTAAAATTCAATAGAATTTCTGGCAAAGTAAAAACATCAAATAAACATATTTTTAAAATATTATTTTTTCAGTTTTTTAGTTTTAAAAACATTTGTCATAAAATAAATACATAAATATAAATGTATATAAAAACATTTTGCACTTATTATTTCAAAAATATAATAACTTATTGTTGAAAAGCTCGAACAGTTGATATTTTCATTTTTCAGTCTGTTTCTTTCATTTGACCACATCAAGTCCATTGGTGAAAAATTCTTTCGTTTTGTACAGGAAACAAAAAAAAAACAACTGACAAATTTTTTAAACTTTGAAAGTATATCACCAAATTTTGGTTGGCAAATGAAATAAATATTTTACTAAGCGTCATTTATGTAATCTGTTTTCCATAAGTTAATACATTCGATACAGTAAAGTATTTAATTTGAATTTATCCATTCAAAAACTGAAAAATTGTTAAATTCTGTGGACCATTCTTTTAAAAAATCATAAGATATTTTGTGCAGGTTTGGGCAGGTTTTTTTTTAAAAATCTATATATCAAGTAAAATTCTTTCGAACATTTTTTTCTTAATAATAGTTAGGGCCAGGACAAAAATTTTTTATTAAAATGTAAAAAATTCTCGTTTTCGACTGTTCCATAATTAATTGTGTAATACTGTGCAGATATTTTTGAACAAAGCGTTCTTTTTTCTTTCATTTAAACCAGCGTTTCTTAAACTTTTTCACTCCGCGGACCACTAGAAAATCACGCACAAGTTCAAGGACCCACTTTATACAATAAAAACACATTAATAAATTATGGACAAATTATTTTAGTACTGAAAAAAATTACGTTTTTATAAAAATTAAAAATTCTGTATTAATGTGAAGGTTAGTGCTGCTTTTTTGAAACTAAATAAGTAATATTTGGGATGGTGTTTTTACTTAGTTGTAATCTCAAATCTGATTCCAATTGTAGTCTGTTTCTGTATTTATTTTTGGTGTATAAAAGAGTAGAGAATGCCTTTTCACTGAGGCATGTGGACGAGAAAAGCAGTAAATATTTTAGTGCTTCTTCTATTTTTTTATAAAAATTTTTTAAATTTACCAGAAAACTTGATAAAGACGATTCTTTCAAATTACGTTTTAAAGCTGAATCACATAATATTTCTATTAATTGATCAAGCCGATTATATCTAAAAACATCTGCGTTGTAAGGGTCTGCTATCCAGTTTTTATTTCTGTCGGGTTCTGGAAAATAATCTCGAAAAGAAGACGTCAAACTGCGGAGGTGTTTAATCATTTCATCTTCTACTTGCGTTGGCAACATTTCTCCACCAGAGGATTCCAACGCTACCAGTGTAAGAACATGATTATAGTTTTTTTCAATTGTACGATTAGTTCAAAGGCCAAGTTTTTTTATCATAGTATCTATTTTATCTTCAACTTGGAGGATGTTGTTTTCTCTTCCTTGTAGACTTAAGTTCAGCTCGTTTAGGGCACTAAAGATATCAGCCAAATATGCCACCATTGTAAGCCATTCAAAGTTATTGAAATGATTAGAATGTTTATTTTCGCTGCCAACAGAATTATTAAAAAAAATGCTGCTCGCATACTGTGCGATGAATACAGCGAAGTCTTCGTTAGTGTGTAATTTATTTTTGACCTGAAGTGTCGTGGGTTTATTGTATGCAAATTTCTTTAATGATCATTAATTTAAAAAAAAAATAAAATTATTAATTCAAATGTCCATAGATTAGACGGCGGATCCCCATATATATACTCGCAGACCCCCAGGGGTCCTCGGACCCCAGGTTAAGAAACGCTGATTTAAGCCTAAAATTAAACCTTCAAAACAAATTTAGGGTTAACCGATGTCTCTAAAGTGGTGAAAAAATAGCGAAATCGTCATAGTGGACACATAACGTATGCAAAAATATAGTGGTACAGCTAGGGTTAAGTTACGTTTGTTCAGGGATGGCGTTCTGCAATGACATATAGCTATTTACTTGCAAATCAATGTTGATACTTTTCATTTCTTCGTGTGCATTTTTAGTAAATTTTTAATTGATAGATATATTCATGGATATTTGCATACTATCTGACAGTCAAGCCGCTTTGAAAGCCCTAAGAAATGTTGAAATAACATCTCAAATAGTTCTTAAATGCCACAGATCTCTAAACGAGATAACAGAGCAGCTCAAGATTCTTCTATGCTGGATTCTTGGACAAAAGGATTTTATAGGTAACTGCAAAACAGATGAGCTCGCTCGTACTACCAAACAACTATCTATAGATAAGGCAAGCCTTGGCATTCCTCTCAGCACATGTGATAACTCCTTACACATGAGTTATCCGGTATCACAACTAACGACAGATGGTCAGCAGGTAATACGTGTAACGAGCCAAATCTGGACCAAACTCAACCCTAAGCGTTCAAAAGAACTCATTTCTCTCAGAAGAGACCATATCAGCACCATGGTAGGGAATCCTTACAGGGCACTGCCTTATTGGCAGACGCGCTCAAAGATTGAACTTACCCCACAACGACTTTTGTAGAAGCTGTAGAGATGAGGAGGAGGAAGAATCTACAGTACATTTCCTTTGCACTTGCCCAGCGCTGGGTAAAAAACGCTTCCTTAACTTTGGTAACTGGTTCTTCAATGACCTTGACGAATTCTCGGAATCTTCGATTTACCGAATCCTAGGCTTAGTAAACAGCTCAAACTGGTTTAAATAGAGATAGGAAAAATTAACCCTTGGTATCACAATGGGCCCCATTAGCCTCATTGGTCTCGTTTGAGACCGCCACAGTAACCTAACCTAACCTAACCATTGGTATACATATTTTGGTGAGTTTGGTCTTATAAAATATTCGTACAAGCAATCATGAAGCTATGACAATACTCAATATGAAATATATATGCTATTATATGCTATTATATGCTATATGAATATATATTAGAGCACCCATGATATATATGGAATGTGCAAAAGTGTTATTTTCTTCGCTCCCCGCGCATTTTCGTAGAGAACTCGACTAAAAAAAAAGTTCTGCAAAAAAAACTGGGTGCGTCTAGTAGTAAAATACCAGTCGCATTTGACTTAAAGCCTCAAAAACACACTTTAAAAAAGTTCAAAATATTTTTGATCTGTAACTCTTTTAAAAAGTGTTTAAAGTAGTTCGTTATTGGGACCTTAAATTTAAGAATAACCTAGCCAATAACAAAAGTGTATAAACTTTTGACCAATTTGTATTATTTATGGTAAAATCAACGTTTAAAGCCAAGATTTTTGAAATTTTTTGAGCACATTTTCTGCAAAAACGGTTGCCATTATGGTTTCCGTACGGATAAAATGATGTGCTCTATTTCATAATAGAGATAATTAAGTAAAGTTTAAATGAAACATTTTTTTTGTAAAAAATATTTATTTTTAGCGCCGATAACGTGGTTCAAAGTAAGAATATATAAACATTAATTAAAAAAAATTGCAAGTTTTGAAATTATGTGAACATCTAAATAAATTCATTCTCAAGCCAAGTAAAGAATAACTGCATGCTCAACTTATCCAAAGACCTTCAGTATTTCTAGTCGTACAGTTTTTTTAAAACATTCTGAACCTAAATAAGGAGCGTATTGTTGACATTTTAACAATTTATATAGTGACAGCATGATATAGAGAACTGCAGATGAAGTATTGCGCATGTCTGCCATCTTTGCTGTGACGTAGAAGGTGCTCATTGGTAGCAGCGTAGCCACAATTTATTCATAGGGTGTGAAGATTTTAAAATGTCGACATTTTCTTAAAAAAACTTGTTTTACTGAAATAAAATATATTTATTTAAAAATAAATTACACGTCCAAAATAAAGTAAATATATTTTTTAGTACTGTTTGTGAAAAAAATTTGCATATTTTGTAGGGGTGTTTTTCCCATTCTTAGCGCTTTACACAAAAATCGGCTACATTGCGTTATGTGCTCGACAGAATTTTGACTGTTTGTTCATTTTCATTTTGCTATCTTCGTCTTTTTTTGACATTTTTTTTTTAATGTATTCTTCAAGTGCCAGATTTGACGAGCATCAATGACGAGGTGCGCAGTAAATTTTTTTCGCTGCGCCGGGAATACATTATCTGTAGTTCTTTGTATCATGTAGTTATAGTGTTTGGCGTTCGCAACTATATCAAATAAATTGTGAAAATGGAAAACAGCCACTTGGGAGGAAAATTAAGATTATCTTGCTGGAAAATTTATTATAAAAAATTATTAGTCGTTAATGATATTGAAGAACGTGGCGTAGCATTAATTTCACGTTTTAATAGCATTTTAACTCACCAAAAAAAGCAGAAAGAGAAATATTATAAAAATTTTCCATCCAACAATTTTTCTAAGACAACATTTTTACAATATTTTGATAAAAATTACCCAAAACAAAATTCCAGTTGTAAAAATGAAAAATGAACTTTTAGATATTTGTTTAATGTTCTTTGTTCTTAAATGTGTTACCAATGATTTAACTTAAAACATAATAAATAATATTTGTGCTTGAATTATATTATTAACTATAATTGAATTATATATTTTTTTTTGTATTTATGTTTTTAATTATTGTTTTGTATATTCTTACTTTGAACCGCGTTATTGGCGCTACTTTTTGCTAAAAAAATTTCATTCAAGCTTTACTTAATTATCTCTATAATGAAATAAAGCACATTATATTATCCGTACGAAAACCATAATTGCAACCGTTTTTGCAAAAAAGGTGCTCAAAAAATTTCAAAAATCTTGTCTTTAAAGGTTTATTTTACCATAAATAATACAAGTTGGTCAAAGGTTTATACACTGTTGTTATTGGTTAGGTTATTCTTAAATTTAAAGTCCCAATCACGAACTACTTTAAACACTTTTTAAAAGAGTTACAGATCAAAAAATTTTTTAACTTTTTTAAAGTGTTTTTTAAAGTGCTTTAAGTCAAATGCGACTGGCATTTTACCACTAGATGCACCCAGTTTTTTTGCAGATCTTATTTTTTAGTTTTTTTCTCCACGAAAATGCGCGGGGAGCGAAGAAAATAACACTTTTGCACATAAGGGTGGTCTAATATATATGCTACCAGTATCGGGTTCGTTCGTTGAATAAATATCACCTTGAACAAACGTAGCTTTGAAAAACTCTTAGTACTTACAGATTTTATTATAAAAGAATTACATTCAAACAATAAGAAATCATACAAAATATCATCACAGCAATAAACCAAAAATATTGCAATAAAAATGTGTCAGCCATTATTTCTGTGGCGTTTTATTATAACATCTTAAGTGTAAAAATCGAAGCTCATGTTTCGACAAATCTTGCTCCAAAGTCTTCAAACGCCTTTAAAGTTTTATAAAAGGGTGTTTCGTTTTTAATCCAAAACTTTGGCCAAGGTCATGCTAGAAGCTCCAGATTTTGTGTGGTTATGGTGCTATACACAGCTACATAAATAACTCAGATCTGTCTCAGTCGACTTGAGATGTTATTATAAAACGCCACAGATTTTATCAGCTCTATAATTGCTTTATTACGTGGTTTGTTAAGTTAATGCAATAAAAACTACGTTGCTCTCTTTTTATTCCAACGAACAGCTGTTATTGGAACATTTCAATGATAGCATCAAAGTCAATCAACAAACGAACTGCTTGTAAGAAAAATATTTTGTTTTTAATCGAAATATAAATTTTACTAAAAAGCCATTGATCTTAGGTGCAAGTCGCCACTGCCTTTTTTTTTTGGAATCGGGAAGACCCGCAATAAATTGGAAAAAATGCCGAATTTTACTAGAAACTGCAGTTTAAGTTAGTTTCGTAACCAATAACTTTGCACACTATTAAATACATCAAAGTTTTGAGTATAATCAATTATGATTACAATATTGAAAATTTTACACAAATCTGTTCAGCAGTTCTTGACTAAACCAGCAGCCACAAACATGCTAAATTTTTACAAGTTTAATTTTTATAAAATAGTATAGATACTTAAATAATAATATAGAGTATGCTTATTTCGTTCTTAGCATACTAATATAATGATGTACCGCAAACTGACTTCTCACAAGCTTTTTTAAATTTGGAAAATAAATAATCTTTAGAGTTGATACAACAAAATCGTCAGCAATAGTGTCAGGAAATTTAGCTTTTTGCAGTTTGTGAAAATGACTTTATTCTATCGAATTTTTTGAAAAAGGTGACTTATTTGTTATACCTAAAAGGCAATTCTCCAAACCACATCTTACAAACTTATCAACTCTTCAGGACTGCTTTTAGTAAACAAAAATTATCGCTTAAACATCTCATGTAGAAAGAAACATTATTTTAATTTAAAAACCATGAATAAATCTCACTAAAATACAACTATAATGTTGTTACCTTGAAACACAACATTTAACATATAAATTCTTCATGCTAATTTCATCTTGTTCAAAGTAGTTATTGGCTTAGCTTGTTACAAGATAAGATCACACAAGTTTGACTCAAACTTTGTCGAAAAAAAATTCTTCTTGTTCCTAACTATTTTTCCTCTAATCCTGTAATAAATAGTCCTAATAACTTTGTTTATGTTACATTTTTAAAACTTCGTATCTTATTTTATATAAATGTAATAATAAATGTTATAAATTTATTGATGTACGAACATAAAACCATGTCATTCTCATGTTAATATGCTCATGCTAATACTTTTACTACCAAAAGGGAGACAAAACCATTGTTTCAAAAATTCTAGTCACAAAAACGAGACCATTTCACAGACTCTTTTAATTGATTGGATCCGGCTGCAAAAATCAAAAAATTGGTTTAAATACATCACTGTCAGGTTTCCGTGCTGTATCCAACATAACGGATAGACATTTAACGCCACAAGCCTTCACATGCATATAAGTATTTCTCAGAGACCAGAGCAAGACCACCCAACCACCCATTTCGATTCATAGTGAGTGGGCTATACATATGCATACATACTATATATCAAACCACAGTTTTAGTTGCCTCGTAAAATGACTCTGCTTAGCTGGCTGATTCACCGTAAGTTTTGATTTTACGACCTTGCCGCCGCTTAAGGCCGCCATTAACATTATTTTATGACGGCGCTGATACCACACGACATGAGCGAGCGCATACGTAGCCAGAGTCACGATGAAAATTGAGGAATATTTGATGATCCCGACAATTACTTGAGCTCCACGCGAAATATAGCTCATGCGATGCTGGAGGCGGAGGCGTTGGTCGGTGCGGCATGTTAGCGAACATAAACTAAAAACCAATAAATGTTAATGAAAATTTCAAAAAAATAAAAAGATACCCAAGACGAAAGGGGACGAGGTCGAGGACGAGGACGTTAAAGAGAATTGCGTGGAAGCTTCACAACGAAGCCGATAATGTTCGGTTTCATCAAGAAGCTTAAGTTTATGTAAGTTTTAATCGCTTTTGGTATTGCATAGATATGGATAGAAAGCATCAGATCACACATACACACACATATTCTCACATTCGCACTCAAACACATGCGCACTCACACATACATGCGAACCAACGCACAGCTTTGCGGTTGCGGAACAATAACTTTTTCACAAAAGTCCTGGCTTGTGTTCAGTTCGGGGTTTTGTAGAACGTATTGACTGTGGATTTCACGGCAACACACACAGCTCAAACATAGAAAAAAGTGTATAAGGTTAAACGTAGAACAGTAGCAGAGCACATTCTACAGGAAAATCAATTCAGAGCTTTGGAACAAACGAAAAGTATTCAACCGAGAAACAGAAGAACGGAACAAATGCAAGAAGAGGTGTTTACGTTTTCCTCCTAGCTGGCGCGTACGCTGACGACGGATATCTCCACCGTAACCGAGCAGCTGGTGAATGTATCCGTAGCAGCGCAACGAGTGTTCTTGACACTTGACTCTGTTTTCGATCCCACACCAAGGCCAAAGGGTGGGATATGTAGCAAAGTATCGACCGCAGGCAGGATGTGTTTTTTTCTAGAAAGATATAAACGACACCATCTCTGGATCCTCTTCATGCATCTTTTGCATTGAGAAAAATAACGGAAATTCTTTTCTGTCCACTTGTCTCTTCGGCGGTCTTCCACGCACCCTCGAAGAGATAACAAGTAAGCTGGAAAAATATTGCATTTGTGAAAATGCAACAAAGCACAACAAAGGATCTGAGTAGAGCTTTTTGTAAGCGCGCGAAGAGATGGAGAGAACTGAAAGGCTTTCAATTTAAGGCAAATAGCTCGCCTTCTCGCCGTCTTCTTTATATTCTTCTTCTTCGTTTGTATAAAACTAAGGATTACGAATGAATTTAAGCTAGAATGTCTGCCACGCATAAAGAAATTATTGTAGGACACAAAAGCCAGGTCACACATCTTTTCATCGTACCGTTATTTAAGCCAATTGCTCGGCTGGGGTAAAGGTTTGGAGATACCATGTTTTTATTAGCTAGATGTGGGGCAGTTTTAGATGACAGCTTTTGGGAATTTTTTTGATTTGCCTAAAAACGTTTTATTTTTGTCTTAGGAAAAAATAAAAATGTGCTTGTAATAAGGCATTTTGACCTCACAGATAAATTCCAATGTAAAGAATCAATCTGTTAAAAAAATTATCGTTGGAAGAGGCCGTCCATAAATCTCGTGATGCTAGAATGGGGGAAGAGTTGTTTAATTTTGTTATTCTTTATTAATATTATTACTCTTTGTTAAGTCTTTGGATACATTCCTTACACACTAGAATCTATATACTATAACATTAAGTCTGAAGTAAAAATAGGCTATTAACATAATTTTTAAAAACTTCTTTAGTAACAGAAAATTCAAAGAAATTATTTAAAGTTACAACATTATATAAAGACAAAGCCCTTGCTATTGGCTCATATTCCATAAGTTGAGTAAATTTTATGTGTTTCACTTTAAATAAACTTATCTACTATAGTAAAAGTTGCTAGTTTATTTCAGCAAGTGTCAAAACATATGAAACTTAAACAAAAGGCTGGTCACAGCTGAGTCTCTTAAGACAACAGAAGATTGAAAGGGTAGCTCCTTTTGAAACAGTCTGTCTAGTCTGCTGCGTGATTGACTCTTTACAGATTCGTTGTTATTGTTTTGTGTTGTTCTTGTTGTTGTCTTCTTCAAAACTAGCTTGATCTAAAGAGCTAATAATAAAAATCATGTAAAACAGCAAGGAAAAGATCACACTTTATTATAAAAATTACAAATTATTTTAAGTTTTAGTTTTTATAATAAATTCCTTATGCAAGTCGATATGAAGAAAAAGAGAAAAAATTTTATTATCAGAATATATTTATATCAGCACATTGCAGCACTTCTATTTCATATGTGGAATTGTTTTTATTGGTCTTTAATTTAAATGTTTCAAATAACAAAAGTGAGCACATTGAAGCTCTTTTCAAAATCAATGACGAAAACTAAATGCGTGTCGAGTATTTTTTCAGTCGTTAGACTAAGTAAATTTTAACAATTTCAGTTAGTAAATTTTTATGCATTGCTTTACAATATACGTATCAGAGATCTGCAACGAGTGATTTATACTTTGAGTATACTCATCGTTTACCCATGATTTCGCTGTGCTTATATTCATTCATACACATAAAAATATTCATCATATTCATAAGTGCTTGACTCATTTTCATAGAATTGATATAAATCATACTCATTGGCTCCTGCTGCACAATGCTGGCATAACGCACAATGTTGTTTGAGGGAACACCCAGCCGGAAATGTAATATAAAATCTATGTTGCCAATAGTTCTACAATAAGTAGATACATGCGATATTAGAATATAAAACCTTTTTTGAACTGATTACGAACGCTTGACATGTTTTTTACTGATTGGCATCTATCTAAGCTCTATAAAACTCACATTCTGTCACTTAATAAAAACTTGATTTTTTATAAGCAATAATTAAAATGGCATATTGTCGCTGTGCCTACAAAACGGTTATGTGATTTTTGTAAATTTTTTTTATTGAATATTAAATTAACACTATTAATTTTTTAAGTAGTAGTAAACATGAAATGTACATTGACACCATTTTAATTTCCTATTGGGTTGCATTACTTGTTTGCTTACAGTGGAACTAATATTTAAAACATGTGAATACTTTTCAATGTCTTCAGAAAAACGACTTTGACTTATGTTTACTATGCACTGGATGCTGTAAGAAAAAGTCGAAGTGTATGTGCATGAGATATTATTCGTTTACTTATGCTCTATATTCATAAAAAAAAATAGTATTTACATGTGTTATGTTGTCGGCAAAACCTTACATAACCCAATTTATATAGCTTGTACGCAACGCTTTCTGCGAACTGCTGAGTTGAATATCACAATTTTTTTTATCTTAATAGATTGTATGGTAAGTCCCCGAAAAATTCTAGCACAGCTAGCTATCAGCTACGCAAGTGATTTGGAAAGTTTCAATAACTGTAAGTCAGAGCTGGGCGCCCCATTGCTCACTGAGCGCTCTCTGAGCGTGACTTTCCACATGTGCACAAAACTCAGAACAGAAGAGAATATAATTTTGTCGTTCGCTGTAAAGACAGTTCGGTGGAAATTTTATGTACTCTCTTAAAAAACCATCTTTTTGGTTTGTAGATTCATAATTCTTATTCATATATTTTTTATTTTTTTAAGGTTTAATATATTGGGGGTTGGAATTAATTTTAAAGGTTTTTTTTCGGTTTTTGAGCATTTATTTAGAAACAACGGTACAATGTATATTATTCAAAGTATTGTCCATCGTTAGCTACAACATTTTCCCATCTTTCTGGCAGCATATGGATTCCGCGCCGGAAGAACGATTCGTCTTTTGAGGCAATCCACGAATCGACCCATTTTTTGGTATCCTCGTAAGAAGTGAAGCGCTGCTCAGCCAAGCCATGCGTCATCGATCTGAATAGGTGGTAGTCGGAAGGGGCTATGTCTGGGCTATAAGGCGGGTGGGGTAGCACATCCCAATTCAGCGCCTCCAACGTTTCCTTGACGGTTCTTGCAACATGTGGCCGTACGTTGTCATCTTGAAAAACCACTTTGTCGTGTCTTTTGGCATATTCCGGCCGTTTAATCTTTAATGCTCGGCTCAATTGCATCAATTGTTGTTGGTAGCGTTCCCCAGTGATGGTTTCGTTAGGTTTTAGCAGCTCATAGTACACGACACCCTTCTGATCCCACCAAATACACAGCATAAGCTTGGCGCCATGAATATTCGGCTTGGCCCTCGATGTTGATGCATGGCCGGGTGGTCCCCACGATTTTTTTCGCTTAGGATTATCGTAATGGATCCACTTTTCATCGCCAGTGACAATACGATGCAAAAAACTCTTCCTTTTATGCCGTTGAAGCAGTTGTTCGCACATGCAAAATCGCCGTTCAACGTCTCTCGGCTTCAACTGGTACGGCACCCAATTTCCTTGCTTTTGAATCATTCCCATGGCCTTCAAGCGTTTGCCGACCGTTGATAAGTCGACTCCCAATGATTCTGACAATTCTTGAAGGGTTTGACACGGGTCTTCATCGAGCAAAGCCTCCAATTCCTCATCTTCAAACTTTTTCGGCTGGCCCGGACGCTCTTTGTCTTCCGTATCAAAATCACCACTTTTAAACCGACGGAACCAGTACTCAGAAGTAGAAATCGATGGAGCATAGTCCCCGTAAGCCTCAGTAAGCGTGCGTTGTGCTTCAACCGCTTTTTTCTTCAAATGGAAGCACAAAAGTAAACCTTCCCGCAAATTGCGTTTTGTTGGAACGAAAGTCGACATGTTCACAGAGAAAAAAAATATATGTTGTTTACACTTCAGTGGAATGACACATACTGAAAAATGAAGCTTAGACAATGTGCTTTGAAATGAATATAGTCACAGGTATGCCCAATGCGATCTATTGATAGTTACGCCATCTCTTAGAAAACCTTTAAAACTAATTCCAACCCCCAATAATTCATACATCCCACCCAGCATTTGGAAGATTGTTTTGTAGACATCCACATAAGCGAGTCTTTTTCGAGTCCGATTGGTGATCGACAAAAAAAAAATACATGTCGTATGCGGAAGCATATTTTACTCCTCACAGTTGATCAAAAACTAAATGCTTGTTTGACTCGAAAATGGGTCATTTTTTAAAAATTGTTTGGTATATTCGGGATCAAAAAACGACTCGAAAAAGACTCATCAAGAAGAGTTGTTTGTAGGGTAACATTTTCTTCCAAACAATGAGTCTTTTCTGATCGGAAAATGAGCGCACTTTCGACTTCACCATCACGGAGAAGAGTGGAAAACGACTCTTTTATGTTAAAAAATTTCAAGGAATGCTGGTTGGGATATTGCCTATTATTTTGTTCGTATTCATTCAATAAAAAATTCATTGATTTTTGATACTAACTTTTTGGAGGTTTCTATTATTATTTTAATGATTTGTATATATAAGGAGTTAATAATATTAAAACAAAAACACAACACCTAAAAAATTGTTTGACTCTAGATATTTTAACATTCGTTGAAGTTAAATTGACTTAAATTGTCATATAATGTGTTTCTTTTTTGCCTAAACCGAGTTTAAACGTCCAATTTTGGTGAGTTAATCTTGGTTTAATTTGACTTGAGTTTAAACTCGCACTGAAAAATTGGCCATGAGTCGCAATGCGAATTCTGTTCTTCAGATAACCTTTACTTTTTGCTATTTACTATTTGCCACTGCAAGCAAACTAATATAATTTATTTACTTAGAAAAAAATGCTGGAGCATTAATGACATAAAAGAAATAGTGAACAATACCAATGACTAAAAATAAAAATTAAACACATACTACAGTATGTGTGAAGGTATAAACATACAAACTTGTAAAACTAGATAATTGTGACAACTATTTCGCTCAGTGTGCGCTATTCGAGTGCGCACCAATACTAACAAGACAAAATAAAATTTGTCTGTGTTAAAATGCCCAGCCCAGCTCTACCCAACGGGCCGGCATGTCAGCAGCTTCCTACAGGAGCAAAACGTCAGCACTTATTTTTGTTGTAGTGCAAATGAACATTTTATTGAGAGCGCTCAGTAACGGACACAAGAAAAAACGAATAAAAGAAAAAACGAATAAAAAAACCGAACAAATTAAAACATAACGGGTCATGCAAATAATCAGTTGTTTAATACAATTGCGCGTGGAGGTATCGCAAAATTCAATTGAAACCATTGCTGTAGTTTTTGTTTTAGTCAAAATGTAGATTTTTCGGTAATGCTATAAAAATAAAAACGAACTGCTGACTCAAAGCTTTCCAATGGAGGCTTTTTGAAGCAGTATCGACGGTTCCAAATTCTAACCCATATTTTGATGAAATAAAATATTTCTCTTTCTCACTCTCTCCCTCTCATCAAGTCTCTTTTTGAGGTAGGCAAAATCAAAAAGAATTCGATGAACTGCTGACCCAAAGCTTTGCACGGGAGGCCTTTTGAAGCAGTTCATAGTCAGCTAAATTAAAGTGCTCTTTTCCAATGACATGCAATGTTAAAAATACAATGGTGTGTCATACATGGAGTCAGCGCTTTCAGCTGACTTGCAAGCACTCAAAAAGGCCTTTCGGAGTGCTTTTTTCCCCGTTGGGTAAGTGCTTTCTGAGTATCAGCGAGTCATTGAGCAAATTGAGCATAAGTATTAAAAGATAAGAGTGGATAGGATATGAGTAGCAGGTGTTCAGGGTTGAATATTTACTTGTACTTATTTTTTGTGAGTATACTCTGAATGCTAAAAAAGCGGCTCACTGCACTTCTCTGATACGTATGCTAAGGGACTTGTGCAATGCCAAAAAGTATGCTTTTAAATTTGAAAGGTTTTGCTGACATTACTTTTACAATCAGAAATAATTTTCTGCAAAGTAAGAGGATCACTCCATTTTTTCTAGATAATAACGAAATGGTTTGCTTTTGTCATGATTATTTTTTAATTTTTTTATCTTCTACATTTTTGAATAAAATAAACTAATGCAACAAATAAACGGTCCAGCCGCTTGAATGCTATGCCTCATGAAATTTTAAATTTTAAAAATTAAATGCACTAAAATATTTCGTATGGGAGGTGGGCGTGGCATAAAATATTTTTTTTTTAACATATATTTCAACGCATTTTATAAAAGTGTTGAGGGAGTGGTTTCTATATGGGCTGAAAAAATAAAAAATGTAGCGTTTAAAATATTTGTCTTATACGGGAGGTAGACGTGGTTGTAGGTGAATTTGAAAATATGTTTTATGTGATCTTGTAAAGTTAAGTTAAACTTATGTGTCAAATTTTATTGGTCTACGACAAATCCTTCTATTTACTGAAACTTTTTTCTGGGGCAAAAATTTACTTAAAAATAGACACTAAATTTGTCCAAGTTGTACTTAATTTGGCAGTTCAACTGCTACTGCAACGTTAAAAATGTCTTTCAGTGATTCTTTTCTATCTCATTTTCTTGCAGGCTAAATGCTTGAATGATTTTGTTTGTCTCTTTTTACAATAGCTTTTTCGTTTCATTGAGATTGAAATCACTACAGTGCGAAAGAAGTTTCACTTTAAAATAAAAATTCAAATTTATCTTTTCTTTTATCAAGTTTGCTTTGAAAAGCTAAGCACTACACAAGGTATATTAATCCAGGTACTATAAATAAACTGTCAGTCATGGGAGTATAATGTCAAGCAGAGGAAATGACAATACCAATGTTACTTCTGTACTAAAAGCAAAAAAGGGGCATTTCATTTTTAATGGCACAACAAATTTACATTTATTTTTAAGATTTTGGAATTGTTTGGAGGAAAATATTTGAAAATATAACATTTTCATAACCCTATGTCAATTTATATGTTAGTTATTTAAAATATTTCAATTAAATAAGGGTTGATGCAAAATGTAGTTGCAAATATGCAAAATTCAACATATCGCACTATTATCACATTAAGTACAACAATAACAAAAATTCAATATTTAACCCTCCGTGTGGCTAGTGTACCGATATCGTCACCCTACTTTTTACTACATTACGAAATTTTTCGCACAAAACTGAGTGAACATTCTGTCCAAAGCACTTTTTTCCCTTAATTGAAATGTTTATATAAAACCTTAATAAAAAATTTGGTCAAAAATTATTTTTGAAGGGGTTATAAAAACGTTACAATAACCACAGCGCGTAAGCAAATACTAACTAGCCCCATGGAGTTTTAAAACAATAAAAAAACTGCAAACTTACGAAAAAATATTTTAAGAAAAGTTGAAGCTAAATTTAAAAAATCCCCTTATTTGTTTGTGTTTGCTTACATTACTTGGTTTTGACATCGGCAGCGCAGTCGCGTCTTATAGTATCTCGGTTAATGAACCTTGGCACTACACATTTGTCACATTAATTTTTTTTAATTTATTTTTCATAATAATCTCTAATTAAATTGTAAACTTCTATTTGAAATTAAAAAAAAAAAAATTTTAATCATATGTACAGTTGTAGTCAAAATAATAGTAGTGATATTATTCATTGTGTATGAACCGTCTTTTTTGTTTGTTCGATTTATTTTGTATGTCTTTACTGTTAGATCCGAATCTCCAGCAAGATGTGAAATTCTACTTAACTCATGCATCGACGCTGTGCCGCGGGTAATTGCGAACAAAGTCTGCGCAATAAAATACTCATTTCTTTAAAACATATTTGTTTTCACTATTATCATCCACGTATGGAAAATTTAAGTTCATTTTTGTATTTTTTTATTGAAGTAAGACGTACTATTCTTTTTTTACCGTCTTTATTTAAGAATCTTTACTGTTTTTAAGATATATCACATTAATATGATTTTTAGAAGTTTTTTTTCTTAATATCTTCGAAATATTTGTTTCGAAAATACAAAATAAAATACCACGATAACAAATACCGGTTAATCAATAAGTTTGTAGAATCACACATAGATGGCGGTAGTACGTCCACCATTTTATTTTTCTAAAAATGGTACATTTTTTTTATGAACACATGCATGGGTATAGTCAGGATTTTATGCAGAATAGGCGGCCAATTATTGTTTCATGTAGCTGTAAATAAAATTATTTTTTTAGATATTTGCTTTATTGAGAAAAATATTAATTAAATTCGAAACGATATTGGATTAAGCTCGGTTTAACAGAATCGGAAATTAAAGTATTCATCGGCGCAAATCTTCAGCAAAACGTTTTAAAAGTTTATCATTCAGCTTATTTTTTTCCCTTACACGAAATTTCTGTGCACGCTTTAAAGGCATAAAAGCGCTGTTATAGGGATTATTTTAGTGAGTCGATATAGAGTATGAACAGTCACACCTTCCCATATTGTAAAGATAATGTTGCTAGACGATTGGCAAATCGAGTTTGTTCCAGTAATTTATTGTGACCAGACAGCATCATTACATCAACAAGCAGGTCGGTCATGAATGCGTGAGCTACTTATGCTGATACTATGTGCTACTGACTCAAAGCGTGGGTTCTTCAATATTCATGCAGACTTTTATATTTTGTGAAATGCTTTATAACGAGTGATCCTCAAACGGCTTGAACGTTTTCAGGTGTAAAGAGGGCACAATACAAGCACAATTTTTGAGGTATATTGACCATGGCGCATAGGTTTTTATTTATTTTCTTCAATAATCATTGAACAATATTTCTTACAGACAAGACTAGAAAAAAGTTATTGAGAAAGAAATAAATTACAAAATGGTATTAAGAAAAATTCTCATTTGATCCTTAGATAAAAAAAATCTTAACTATGATTGAAAATAATAATTTTGAACAAATTCAATACTCTATAAATAGGAGCGTTCGCAGCATAATTGGTGCGACACATTTTCAAATAGAACGGATCAAAATTCCTAAGAGTCCTTGCAGGCACATTAAAATTTATTAGTTCCAAAAATTTTGGACTATCAACTACCCCATAAATAATGTCATGGAAAAAAGAAGTGACAAAATATTTCTCCTAATCTCCAAAGATTTCAGGCCAATTAACAGACATCGTGTACTATTAGACGGCATTGAACCTTCAAAATTAAGAGAGCGTAATGCAATTCTAGCGAAAGATTTTTGGTTGCGTTCAAGTCTCAACTTATGCTCAGCATACTGTGGGTTCCACACCACTGCCGCATACTCAAGTCTAGAACGAACCAAACTAGTAAACAACGATTTCCAAGTATAAGGATCCATAAAGCATGAACCATTACGACGTATAAAAGTCAGCATAGCGTATGCCTTCCGAATTATATAATCCAAATGTGGAACGAAAGAAAATTTTACATCACAGACAACTCCAAAATCTTTAAACTGATTCACAGATAATAACTTTAAAGTAGCAATATGATACGATGACAGGCAAACAATGGTAGACCTCGAATAGGACATGAAAACACATTTCTCTAGATTCAGAAAGAGACAGTTTTTAGAGCACCAATCATACAGTTTATCAATTTCACTTTGAAGAAATTCATAATCCACCTCATTTTTGACTTTAAGGAAAATCTTAAGGTCATCAGCATATAACAAACAATTACTGTGAGAAAAGAGAAGATGTCCCAAAATGCTACTTTGAGGAACGCCAGACGTAGCAACATATGCGAAGGATTTCACATTATCAAAAGCAATAATGCACTGCCTATTGGATAAGTAGGAATTTATCCAGCAAAGGAAACTTGAGTGAAAACCCATTCTCTGCAACTTTTCAACCAAGAAGAGATGGAGACCTTATCAAAGGCTTTCGTAAAGTCAGTGTAAACCACATCAACTCGATAACCTTTCTGAAACGAAGATAAGCAATATTCAGAGAAAGTTACCAAATTAGAAACAGTTGACCGACCGGGCATAAAACCATGCTGATAAGGAGATATAATATTCTTTACAGCGGAAAACAATTTAATCTTAACAATCGATTCAAACAATTTCGAAATAGTCGAAAGCTTTGAAATTGGTCTATAATTTTTGACATTATTTTTCGAACCCGACTAATGTATAGTTGTTATAAATATAAACAACTTTCCAGCCGTCTTTAAAAACACCCGAGCTAAGCGACATATTAAATATTATCATTAAGGCATAGGCCACAGAATACATACATTTTTTTAGAAGGAAAGAACAAAGACCATCGAAATCTAATTTATGTGACGATTTAAGCCTTATAATGCCATCAACAACATCCACTTCTGTCATAGAGAGAAATTCAAAATCTCTAGTGACAATAGCCAATAGTGACAAAATTTAAGTGTGGATCCAATCGCGTCTTTCTAAAAATCGTAGATTTGAGAAGGAACCCAAAGGCATTTGAGCATTTGCAATTTCTACCAAGTACTCGTTAAGGCACATTGACCAACCCACTTGCCCAAGTCATTTTCACAGAGACTGTCACTGTTGCAAATGCTAGCAGAAGCAGATGTAGATAGATTATTTTGCAATTAAAAGCTCAGAAGCGGGTGCAAGCATCTCATCTTCCTTTTCCTTTCTGCACTCGTTGTCATTCAATTTCCTTTCCTGGACTGTAAAGCAAATAGATTAAAAAAAACAGATCTTATAATTTGCAGTAACGCAGTAAAAACTTACCACCAAAAACTTCCTTATATATCCATTTAAAAAAAAAATAAATTTAAACAGAAATTTAAATTTTAACAGCTGATTTGGTTTCGTTGGTTATGACAATGAACGTTACTGTTGCAGAAAAATCGACAATCGAATTGTGCAGCTCAGATTGCATTGTACACATATGTTTAAGTTACCAATCAATTTATATTAAAGCTTTTCAGAAACTTTTTTTACTAAATAATAAATGTATCAGCCATATGTTTGTATTAAAAAATATAATAAGCTTAAAGAAATATTAAAAACTACAATACTTCTTTAATTATAAGGAAAACTATTTTGAATTTCTTACTTTAACCCGCCATTAGTGTGGTGGAAAAAAGTCACGCCATTAGTATGGTCGGGTATGACATACCCCAAAAGTAAAAGCCGTATGAACACTACAAAAAAAATTTATAGAAAAAGTTCAGATCGCTTCTGATTTCTTGATTGAACTACTATTAAAAAATAATATTTTTAGTGCGTTGCAATTTAAACACAAAAATAGTTTTATTGAAACCTACAAATACTACTTACAACATATTGAAGGATTAAGGTCTCTGGAGTATGTCATACCCCACCACACTAACGGCGGGTTAATACTAAAAAAATATTTTTCTTACGTGTAGGGGGGCAACGGCCCTACCCTAGCAACGGCCATGAACACGTGTAAAGTGTCATGGAGATTTGACACTCAGTCACTCTGCCTAATATTTGAAGCTGTTCAAAGCACACGTTTTGTTTCAATATGGAAAAAATCAAGTATCGTGCAGTTATTGAATTTTTATTTTTGAAAGCAATTCAGGAATAATTATTTGAAGTGTATAACGATTTTACACCAGTACTTGCAAAAGTGAACAGCTGGGTTGCTGCGTTAAAACGTGGTCGTACAAGTCATGAAGACGATTCACTGTAAGGACGTCCAAAAAGTGCATGCATCAACACCAGAATTCATAGCAAAAATACATGATATGGTTTCGTAAGATCGTCAATTGACTGAGAGGAGTTTAGTAGAAGCCGTAGACATCTCAATAAATAGTGTGAGACATGTTTTTTCTTGATTTTTGAAAGTTTTTGGTTTCAAAATGGTGTGTGCACAAGGGCGTCCGCAGGATTTGTTCTAGGGTGGGAAAAGGCATACAGAAGTCTAGAATGCACATAAAGAAAATGTAACATATATAATTCTACTTTCTAAAACTGTTGGTACTAATTTTGTTATCATGATACGCTGGTTGACACTCGCTCGTACACTAAGAAAATTATATATATTTCAAAGATGGGGTAAAAATATTTCTCGTATTATGCCCGAAACATTTTCAAATTTTATTTTTTTTTTCATGTAATTTAAAAAATTTTTTCTCAACAAATATTCTTAGTAATTCAGTAAAATAAATAATGTGAGGTCTCCTTTATCATTAAATACAATTGCATTAATAACTATTTAGCCCCTAATTTTTCCTCTTTTCAAATAAGAATACAAAAATTTGCCAATATTTTTTTTCCTTTAAAAATGAAGAAGACCAGCAAGATTTTTAGACCATTTTTTCCAGTTTTGGAGGCCTAGAACTCATAAGACCATTGCGAGCGTCCTGAAATTTATCAGATTTGGATTTAAGAGGTAAAATTCCATATAATCCGCAAAAATTAAGAATTAGCGTTGTCGCTTTTCTCGAAATGCTCCCTGCATGGACATCAACTGACTTATTTCTTTTTTTTAACATGCATCAGTTCTAGCAGCATGCAAGTTACTAAAATCAAGTTTGAAAACGTACCTATTGTATGAATTATTTAAAACATTTATTATTTTTAATTCAAAACGTATGAATACATATATAAAGAGGTACATGTATAGATGGGATTTGGGCTCCATTCTTCTTCTAAACATATATTCCAGAACCTCCCTGCAAAGCTTGATTCTGAATACTGGATGTAAAATAAGCACGTGACGCAAAAAATCCAGACAATTCTCAAAATAGGTAAACACCAATTTAAAAACGTGAATTTGAAGTAGAATCGAGTTTCCTATTTAAATTTAAGCAATTAAAATCTTTTGACCGATATTCTAAGATATTCTAATATAAAAGCGTTTTCTTAACAAGAATTCGCCATCAGATTTTTTTAATATATTAGTGCTGGATCTAAAATTAGCCTACTTTATTCAGAATCTCATAATTTTTTTCGCTTTTGAATTGGAAGCTATTCCCTTCTGTAAGAAATGCTGCAAGACTGTTAGCAATTTTATTAAGTTTACGAAAAAGTAAAATAATATCCAAATGGGATCATCTCTATGACAGAAAAACGATTTTTTTAAGCCGACTTTTGGGAAAACATTTAGTTTTTTAAATTTATTTTACTTTGTTTTCTTCTTGTGTATAATTACTTTAAAACATAAATTTGCTTATCGCCCAAGTTCAAATGCGTTATTGGCTTAATCTTAAATGCACGCAAAAAAGTGTATGCATGAACAATAAAATATGTTCTTAGTTTGAGCAATGAATATATTTTTCGTGTTAGTAATTTTATTCAAAATGATTTCTGCTAATGATCAATAAAATATTTTTTATAATGAATGCTTTTAATACAGCGCAATGTTTGCTTTGCTACACATCAGTTAACAAAAAAAAAATTTTCTAGAAAGGCATAATAGAAAATCTCATGGAGAGTATGGTTTCTATTGCGCTGAAGAGAGAACAAAATTGTTCCATACATTACAAAACGATTATTTGAAAAAATTAGACACTTGTCTAAAAGTAAGAGCCCAAATAACAATAAGCGTCAAAAAGTGTTTTGATCAATTCAAGGCTAAGCTAATTTAAAGTTTCACTTGTATTTAATAAGAAATTTAAACATCGAAAAACTGTGCAACAGAAAGTTTACACAACTGATTTCTCTCAGTGAAGAAGCTTAAAGCTCTCTAACACAGATGGAAAAATGTCTATGTTGTAGAATGAGCATCACTGGCTGAAATGCACCTTACCATCTGTTGTTCCGAAGAATGATCTTTCGACTAACAGGGGTATCATTCCTTTTTATTATTCAATTTCTCTTACGAATAACTTTGTACTTTCTTCCATTACATTCGTTGTATTTACTAATGGCTTCTTACTATTAAGTATTAGTTAAGTTTAAAACATTTACAACCAAAATCCTTCAGCCTGGTTTGTTAAAAACTATTACCGAATATAAGGAAATGCATGATTGCAAAGTGGCCGTAGTCTACTGAAAGAGTAAGTAGCCCATAAGCTAAAAACCATGGTTCAAATCCCAGTTCAGATAAAATGTTTTTCTTTTTTTCTCATTAATGGTATATGTAACAAATGTATTCGTACAATATACATATTTTTTTGTACGAATACGAATAAAATATTTGTAATATGTACCAAACTACGTCCAATGTACGAATCCTATTCGTGATTGACAACTACGAATAAAATTCGTAGAATGGACGTATTGATTGGTAATATTTACACACAAAATTTTTTTGAGTGTGAGAATACGTATTGAAAAGTGCCTGTGAAACATGGGTAACTGAAATGGTATTGTAACTTATCACTGCGACGGGTACAACATACTATTTAAAAATGCATGCAGGCCTTAGCTCAGCTTTATTTATAAATATACCACAAAAAAAAAAGTATTTTTGAGTTCTCTTCAAAATATTTTTTTTTTATATATAAAATGGAATGTGTTTGTTTGTTTGTTTGTACCTTATAGGAGACCAAACCTCTGGACCGATCTTCCTGAAATTTTCACAGCATTTAACTGGGACTCTGGCATGATTAATAGGGTACTTTTTTCGACCACGCCCACTTTTACGCCCACTTTTTTAAATTATGTAATTGCTCCCATATAGTTTTTAACAGATTTACTTCAAATTGTATACACATTATACTCCAGGCGAGGTAGAAATAAACATTTCTTACGACACGCCCACTTTAACGCCCCTTTTCATGCCAAATTTAAGTTTTAAACTTTTTGTTCTCTGTACAAATTTGTTCCTTCCAACGGATTATTTTTTATTTTGGTAGTATATTGCTCTTAATACTGTTAACGTCGCCATATTACTATGAACCACGCCCACTTCACCGCCCCCTTTTTTTAATTCAGATACTTACTTATACCACTAACAATGTTTGCTATACAAAATACTTTTTTGTAATATGTATTTACCTAAAGTTTTATATACTTTTTATCTGCAGGTAAGGTAGCCATAGATTTTTTTATTACCAAATCCCCCTTTTTCGCCCCATTTAACTTTAATTATAATTAATCTGCTTTCAATCTATATATATAAAAATGAATGTCTGTCTGTCTGTATGTTTGTTTGTTTGTGCTTTATAGGAGGCCAAACCCTTGGACCGATCTTCCTGAAACTTTCACAGCATTTTACTATGACTCTGGAAAGAATAATAAGCTATATGAAGTTTTTATTGGACAAAGGGGCGTGGCACTGCCCATATAACACAAAAATTTAAATCGCCATATTTTGGGCATTTGTTGACCTACGTTGATGCTATTTGGTACATATGGTATTGGCATAATTAGAAATACGTACCAGGAGAAAAGTGGGTGGGACCACGCCCCTTTTTAGGAAAATTAAAAATCGCAATATAGTCTTAACTACTGGACCGATAGTCATTAAATTTTCACAATAGGATATTCTTACGAAATTATAAATTCTTGACTTTATAAAGTTGTGAGTGGATGAAGGGGCGTGGCCTTGCCCATATAACCCAAAATTTAAAATCGTCATATCTTGGGCATTTTTTGACCAACGGCGGCAGTATTTGCTATATATGGTATTGGCATGAATAGAAATACGTATCAAAAGAAAAGTGGGCGGAGCACGCCCCTTTGTTTGCGATATATTGGAGGCTGGTCCTGATAACCGATCTTAAATTTTCACAGCGTTCAGCTTTGACTCAGGAATACTTATTGCATGATAATATTTTTCGACCATGCACACTTCTGCACCTACTTTTTACTACGTTTATTAACTGCTTTACCACAAATTTAAAATACATATTAATTAAAATAGTGGGGTAGCCCCATTCTCTTTCTACCACCACTGTCTTCCAAACAGCTGATTTTATAATGCGTGTTAGTTAAAATAGAGAGTGGGGTAACCCCATTCTCATTCTCCCTCAACTGACTGCGAAACAGCTGATTGTGTAATTGCTGCTTTTTGATTGGTCTAAAAATAAAAAGGGGGAGCATGAAGCAAATTACATGCGATTCAGTGCTGAATTCTAATTGGTTTACAACAAAAAAAGAGGCGAAGCATTGCAATAATTAAATTAAATAAATAAATTTTTGTAAATATATAAATACTTTTAATTTTATTTTATACGAGGAGGGTAGCGAAGCACACCGGGTTCAGCTAGTTAATATATATAATGAAAATATCGTCATATAAAATCAAAAAAGCCGTAAGTTACAATATATTCAAAGTCAACTTTTTGATTGATTATTGATGCACATTATCAAAATGCATGTTCCTGCTAAATTTTACACTTTTACAACTAAAAACGACGTTTTTATTAAACAATTTCTAAAATCCAAGTTTGAGCGCAACTTACAGTTACAATTTAGAAGGATTTTGGACTCTCCCGTAAAATTTTTTAATTGTAGCTTACGGCTTTTTGATTTAATTTGGAGATATTTAAAAAAAAATTCACAAGCACCCCCCTTCTCCCTTCTCCGGACGGCCATGTGTGTGCAGAATGGGTGCCGCATTCGCTAACAATGGATTATCTCTAAACTGAAAAAAAAATTAATTTTGATTATTATTGCAACCTTTTGAATCAGTTCGACGCAAGGATTCGTAAAAAAGACCGGTTTGCAGAATAAAAAATTAACTTGTCATCAGGATAACGCACCTGCTCATAAAAGTCAAAAACCATCGCTAAGATCAGCGAATTAAAGTACGAATTGTTGGAACATCTACCCAATTCGCCAGATCTAGCTCCCTGCGACTTCTGTCCGTTCTCACATCTCAAAAATTGCATGTGCGGAAAACGAGTTTCATCGAACGAAGAGGTGATAGAAGGGTATTTTAGAGACCTTCCGAAAGGCCACTACAGCGATGGGATCCAAAAATTAAAGGATCTTTGGAAAAAGTGTATTGAGCTTTTGGGAGAATAAACTGCACAATAAAAAGCATTTCAAGCCATAAAATAATGTTTTAATTTCGACTTCAATTTAGACTTTCAGCTTAGTATATAAAAATATTTTTATTTATTATTATTAAAGATAAACATTAGTACACTTAGAACTATGCTCTCTTATAGTACAATATATCATTTTAAATAACAACTATGCTTAATTAAGAATATTTGGATTAAATTTAATTTTGTTTAACTTAATCAATTTAAGTGAAAGGTAACTTAAAATGTAAGACATAAATTTATTAAAAAGAGTAAAAAGTCTTCTATTAATTACAGTGCTGATTAAGTAGTAAATGAAAAAACAAAAACTATGAGAAATTATAGATTTATAAGTTATAATAGGGAGCTGAGAAGAGAAAAGAAATTAAAAAATTCAAGTTATTTGAGTAGAAAAAAAGATAAATAGATTGCCCAAAAATTCCTCTCCTAGTGATTTCTCTTTACAATTTTTGACACAACAGTAAGCTTATTTGTTCCAATCAATAAACCCGGGGCATCATTTAAACAATTTTTATTCTTACAAAAAAGGAAAAACATACGACTTTAATGCATTTAGTTGAAGACCATTGCTACTGGCCCAATTATTAATACTGTTAATATCTTCATTCGATCTACAGCAAAGATCTTCAAGAAGCGAAGTTTGACGTGACAAATACGGCTGTACATCATCTTCATAAGCATGAACAGATGCATGGTTGCACACACAGAAAATGTCATTCATAAACAATGAAAAGAAAAGAAGACCTAGTATGGATCCTTGTGGAACACCACTTAAGACTAGTTTATACTGAGAAGACAATTGACCAACATTGACTTTTTGAGTCCTATTTAGCAAATAATTAGACATCAGATTGACGGCACTATCACAAAACCCAAACAAAGTCTTAAGCTTATGGCACAAGTATTGATGATTAACTTTATCAAAAGCCTTAGAGAAGTCAAGAAGGCAGAGCAAAGTCGTAGACCCGGCGTCATATTCTGGTCGTATGTCATCAAGAACTTTTACACCTGCAGAAGAACACCCATGCCCAGCTCGAAAACAGGCCCGTAGCCAGAAAATAAGAGCCGGGCAGGCTGAGCCTCCAGTAAAAAAATACAAATTTTTTTCATACATTTGTATATAAATATATATATGCATATTAACATATTTTCAAATGAATTTTTTATATATTTACATGATATTTAATGAGTTTATTGTTCAAATGTATATTTTAGTAAAAAAAAGGTTAAGTATATTAACATATAAAGCCTAGTACTCTGTTCGCTTGCGTGAAACTTCGCTGTCAACATCTATTTCTTTGTTGCGTGAAATTTCTGACTTAAAGTTTGTTGCGAGGAATTTCTATGGCAACGATTCTTAGAGAGACTCAGAAAATAAGTTGGAAGATTTCATATGATATCTCTCTTTTCACTTCAAAATAAATAGGCAGTACAATTAAATTGTCGTGAAAAAATGTTGCTCAGATACATGTTGCGATAATTTCACGCAGCGGAACAGAGTACTGCTCTGACGAACATTCTGTGAAAATTTCCACACTTGTTTCGCAGCTGTCACTTTTTGTATGGAGATTTTAGTGGAATTTCACATGAAACTGAACAGAGTACTATGCTTTAAATATAACATAAATGAGTTCAATGTTTGAAAGCGAATTTCTAATGTATTATATTGATTTCCACTACAGTCACAGCTCTGCTGTTTAATACAAAGGCAATCGTCTTAGTTTCTCATTAAATTTGCGAAGATAATCTTTGAACTCTGTTGATTTGGTTTACACGGGAAAATGATGCTTCCGCTGTACCGCCGGAATACCGCCGCAATACCGCCGTACTGTTGTCGAATGTTTCGATTGCACAAAACAAATTATAAGTATCAGGAAACGCATCGCGCATTAGATACAATTCATTCAACGTATCAAAACTGAATGAATTTGGTGATGTTTTCTGATGCTCATCCCTTTTTTGTCCAGATATTTCTTTGCGACAGACATCTCGGCATCAGAGGGTATTTTAAGCCTACAGATCATAATATTTTCAAACTAGCCGGCTTCATTTCGTAAGCTTATGACAATGCCAACAATATACGATCATTTTTGGTGCAACGCTTTTTTAATTTGAATATAATATTATCAACGATA
The DNA here is from genome assembly GCA_963920525.1 of Dichetophora obliterata. Lineage (NCBI taxonomy): Eukaryota > Metazoa > Arthropoda > Insecta > Diptera > Sciomyzidae > Dichetophora > Dichetophora obliterata. The sequence goes on along the minus strand of OY986435.1, from coordinate 245,434,942 downwards.
TCAAAGTAAGCCGGCTTAATTTCAATAGAATATTCACTTCTCTCACCAAGTGATTGTTCTACTACTGAGTTTCGCGTGATATAAAACCTTTTTATTTTGATTGTTTTTGAGCAAAAGTACCTCATTCAATCGCAAGCTATGTCTGCAACATCCATTATTTTCCTTTCAGCCTTTCCAATTTTTTATGCTCCCAATTAGTAGTTTTAGTTAGACTAATTAGACTAATTATTATTAGTAGATTGGGGAAAGTATTTATAACTATTTGAGAATGAATGCAAAGTATTTAGATTACAGGAATAAGGAAGACTGCTGACCTGGTACAGCCGCTTAAAGTTGAAAAATCCGAAATGCAGTCAGCTGGCGCTTGAATCATGATATAATTTCGAAATCCTCCCCATTCATCCTCAAGTAGTTGCAAGTGTTTTTCCTAATCAGAACAGCAAACTGGGAGACACAAAAGCTGGAAAAACGACTGCACCAACTACAATTTTTTTGTGTATATTTAGTTTAAAACACTTAAATAATAAATTATCTAAAAAACTTTCTTGAAAAATCTTGAAAACAATTAAAATAACAACATTCTATAAATTTTCACCAAAAAAATAACATTCTTCACAAATTTTTGACAGCTGTTGTTGGCAATGACTGACAAAAGATGGCAGTTGTAAAAGCATACGGAAATTTGGCACGGGCAGGCTCGACGGCAGGCTTAGCCTGCCCTAGCACCATACTAGCTACGGGCCTGCTCGAAAACCAGATTGCAAAGGGGATAATAGTTTTTTTTCAAGTAAGTGTTTATTGATTGAGACATGAGCTTTTCACATACTTTTGACAGTGGCGGTAAAATGCTTATTGGCCTAAAGTCATTCGGACCAGAAGGGTTATGCTTTTTTGCAACAGGTGGAACAATTGCAATTTTCTACATGTTTGGAAATGATGACGACATAAAACATGAATTAATTATATGTGTAAGAGAGCTAATTATATGAGTAAGATTTTTATGAACTTGATGGGAACACCATCCTCACCTGCAGCATTTGACTTTACTTGCTTTACACATTTGCCAACATCAAATTCATTTACTGGTGTGAACTTAAAAGATTGTTGCGTGGTCATATTGCAATAGGGGAGTATAGTACTACTTGAGTTATCAACAGCGCCAACAAAAAAATTATTGAGAGTTTCAGGATTTATATTGCATTCCGTGGTATTTTTATTGCATACTCCAAGTTTTTGAATGTTTAATGTTTAAAGTGTTTTGGTTGGGAGCGTTAGTTTTCGTTTTGCCGAGTAAAAACGTGATTTGACTTGTCTAGTAAGAAGAACGGACTCATTTCTAGCAGTTCTATGGATATTCCAGTTGGATGAGGTGGGATTTTTTGTTCGAAGCTTGTTTTCTTTTTTTGGCATTTAAGACATTTTGGGAAAACCAATTACAAGATGATATTTATCAAACGTAGATGGGCATGTTTATCAAATAAATATTTTATTGGATCCATAAGGGAACTTAGTTTATCATTAATATTGGGATGAAGCCAGCATTTATTAAAGGAGGTGATTGATATATTTTTTATTTCAATTTTAGAAACTTATTGAAGACCCTGTACAATGTATATAAATTTTTGTTAACCTGTGGGAAGAGGCATTTTTTCCTAGTGTGAGTGTCATATCATAATTTTACAATATTTAAAAAAAGAAAATGAATCCGAATCCCAGCCTTTTAAATCTTAAATGTTTGTTTGTCCAAAGAGTTATGACATGATATGAGAAAAGTTAAAAGTCGAAGCATATTTCATAAAATTATCAGGCAATGATTTCAAAATATATTGCAAATATCTACATAAAGGTAAGATTTTACAAATTTTTACTACTCGGTTAGCTGATGAACCGTGATTTTGTTTATGGGCGTCTATTATAAATGTTGAATAGCTGTATACTTCACTGTTTTCGCCATTATTAGCTTTAACAACTTCCAAATGTTGAAATACTAATCTTGGTGTTAAAAGTTGCTCAAAAGCAACCACCTTAAGAATGCAATGAACAACCTTCATATCGAGCCATTAAGCCTAAGGGGCTTGGGCACCTTTCTCCCTTCCTAAGCGAAAATAAACAACCCAGTGGTCGTCATTGTTATTATTTAACACAACCTTTAAACCCTTTAACAGCTCGAACGAAAAACCAAAGGAACTCTCAAGATTTTATGTTTTGCCATTTTGCTTTGTTTATAATCCCACAGCGCCGCAAAATCTTCACGTGAAGGCATAACCCACCACCCAACAATACAGCGGCAACAATTATTTGGCTGTAAAGTTCACAACAACGACTTAATTTCGCACAAGTTGGCCGACTCGCATACCACGCTTCAACAGCTGAAATGCATTCAATACAGGTTGCTTTGAATACGAGCTCGCTAGGCCATGTTTGTAGGGATGCAAGCACTTGGTACTTTTGTGAGTTGTCATCCGTTGCGACATCATTTTTTGTCATTTATATCCATTAACAGCTTTTAGCACCATTAAAGTCGCTTGAAAATAATTTAAAGATAATTTATGAAACCTTTTAGGGCCGCAAATGATTCTCCATTTCAATTAGGGCGTTTATTCGCTTAATCTACATAACGCCATTTCTAGCACAGCACGCACATCCTTTAGCTTAAATAAAGATGCCTCTCACACCAAGTACCAATCTGCTTTCACCTCCCTCAAATGATCTGTACCGACACATTTTCCAGCCACTTGCCAACAAAAAGTAATCGAAAGTTTCAAAGTTTAAATTGAAGCGAAAATGACGATGGCGACAGACGATGAATGTATCTAAGTGAATGTGTGTGTGAGTGTGCGTGCAATTATGTGTTCATCTCCGGCGATATACAAGTGCCGAGCCCAAACAATATAGAGAAACAACAATAGAACTCCAAAAAGTTTACCAGAAGTGCCGCTCCCTTGACTTCTTATCAAAATCTCCACTTTTGTCTCAATCACACAGTACCGTAGGCTCTCAGCCTTGCAGGGCGGATCTGTGCTTCTTATACGCACGGGTGGTTCCTACATCTATGCATGCTGCTTGTTGACGCTCCTCATAGCCAGCCTCAAAAGCTTTGTAGCCCATCCCAAAAAATTTCAAGTGCTTTCGACAAAACTTTTAGGGTTCTCCTTGACGTTTATTTTTTATTTTTTTATGAATGCATTCCTGTTGGTATTGTTTTCTTATTGTATTGTTCGTTTATGGTTGTTGTTGTTGTTGTTCTATTCAATTGCGTTGGACTGCTGGGGCGGAGCGTTGTTGCGTTGTTGCGTTGCCTGCTGTTGTTTTTATGGTACAGGTGATGTGTCGCTTATGGGAATAGCTTAAAACAAAGAAAAAATAAAACCAAAATACATACAAAAATGAAAAATACAGAAACAACACCAATGGTCCTTAGTTTAACGTTGAGCTGCACTCTTTTATTGAGTAGGCACTGTAGAGGAACAGAAGCCATTTAAGTAAAAAGTTGAATCGCTTACTACGATTGGACTTGAAGAGAAGTATTTTTTTATTCCATTTGCCAACACTTTTCAATTGAGCCCATGAAAATGCAAATAAAAAAAAAACTGTATCTTTGCGATACATTGCCAGCACTTAAAAAAGTTTGACGAAGTAGGAAAGAAATAACTGAAGACAGTGCTTTCCGAAAGTTCAGCATGTTTGAAATCAATATATATACGTAAATTTATAAGAGTGTGGATGTGTGTTTGTGTACTTGTGAAAGTTATTGAATATTTCATGATTAAAATTTTTGGAAACTTGTAAGTCAAAACACTTGATTGAAAGTCTTTCGCTTCGCAGTGCGAAGAGTTGTCGAACTGATTAATGCAGTGATTTTTTTTTTTTTTTTTATAGAAAATGAATATTTAAGCACTCCATGGGGCGATCTTTAAAAGTTTAATTTTTTTTATGCTAAACGTCGAATTGTGATGGCCATAGCCTATTGAATAGAGTGCGTGGTCCACGGTAGCCAGGGTTCAATCCTCAGCTCAGACAGAATGTTTTTCAATTGAATTAATATTTCTGTCAAGCCACCACGTCTCTGCAGAGAAAAGCAGACCTCAGAGAGTAGAAACTGTCAAGAGCATATGAGACGTTTGAAGTTGACATAAAATTTGTAGGTCCAGTTCTCGATTATTAGTGTTAAAACATTTAATAACGCACACAGCATAACTGATCAATAGAAGCTCGGTAAAAGTCTATAAGTCTCGGTCAAGCAGAAATTGTTTAAATCAATTTCTATGCGACATTTTTCTTAGGAAGTTTTTGATACACTGCAAAAACGTAGAATCACGGCTACAGCCAAATCTAAGGTGAAAACCAGAAAAAGAGTTTTAACGCATCTGTCCGGTCAAACTCTAGGAATCATATGTTTGCTGGCTGCACTTATTTGTTTTGTTCCCACTCAGCGTGGCTTTAGAGATAGACGTGTACCCGGAAATAATTAAATTCAATCTGAAATTTTTCCGATTGGAAGTGAATCCATAGAAAAAGCTTAACTAACATGCTCAAAGAGATCATCACGTAAGGCGATATTTTTAGAGTCTTTTAAACAATAAGAAAACTTTGTAACGGTTTGTACAATTGTTTTTAATCCAGCTTCCTAGACCGTAACTTTTTTTTAAGTTCAATCGATTTTTGCTCCCAGAACTAAATTAGCTTAACCCTCCGTTACTAACGCAGGGTGGATTACACCCATAAGTTTTGAAAAATGGAAAAAATTTATTGATTGTTAAATGGTGCGAACATTATATCAAATATAATCTCTTTTTGTATATTTTAAAACAAAACGTAGTGCTGTTTTTTAGACTAAATTATAAAAATTACTCATTTCAAAAAGTGTCTGGGTGTTTTACACCCACGTTAGTAATGGAGGAACAAGAATTTCGGGTGGTATACACCCACGTTAGTAATAATGTTATATTATTGACTATAAACGTGTGATTTGTTCCTCAAGTAAAATAATAAAGGTTTTGAATAAAAAACCTCTCCTGAGCAACACAGGAAATTCAAATTAAAGATTTAAGCCTTTGCTCGACTTAAGCAGCTTCGACGATTTCATTACGTTATGTAAATCAATAGAAAAAATTGTTTAAGAATGCGTACGTGTTTGTGCTTGCAAGATCTCATCTCATCTTTCTCAACACTGTGAATTTAGATTTAGCCCAGTGGAAATGGTCGAATTTCTTGTTGTAATTTTAACGGAACATTCAATATTGTTCTATTGTATTTGACTAGCTATTTGACAAAAAATTTGAACATTTGAACAGGGTTTTTGTCATAATATGCAAATACTGCATCATTTAATTACTTTTGTAATGGTCCAATTAGACATGGCTTAACAAGTATAACATAGAAATCTGTTTAAAGGGATTTACGTGAATCTGATTATGCACAACATGGCAATGCATGGTATTGCTCAGATAAATACGGAAATGAATCTCTAGATAGATAAACATAGAAGTTCTATTTAGTTTTGATTTCTGCGTATTCTTCAACGTATTTGACGATTTGGCAAAACAAATGTGAAATTGTATAATTCTTTGACCAAGAATTCCTTTGATTGTTTTATTATGACTATGTGACTAAGTTTTGTATAATCGACATTTATTCAATGTGCTAGCCGCCAGAGTTGGGCGTAGTGCACTAAATGTTGAGTGCACTCAGCCTTTCACTAGCACTAAAATATATTGAAATAAATTCTATTTTTCACTATTTTTTTACCAGCTTAGTGATAGTGAAGCAACTCAGTATCACTAGGGATTTTAGTGGTTATATTGTTGCGCTATAACTAAATTGAGTGGTAGTAACTAAATCTCCACTACACTCAAATAGTGCAAAATTTGAACAGCCACTAAATGAAAAACAAAAAGTTTTTCCACTCAACTTTCAAATATGCCTGGTCTTAAAACTATTTCAGTTAGACTCGAATTAAAAAAAACCTATAATTAAGAAAAACTATTTTTCGAGCTTCTGGTCATATATGTTTACGAAGAAAACAACAACAGCTCTGAATAAGCATCACCAATCTAGGATCAGATAGACAGTTTATATAAAATTGGTGTTATTTAATGTAATAGTTTCATGAAAATTAAATTGCTTACAGCAAATAATTCTTTTTCATAGCTTATTTTTCTTTTTTTACTTAATATTTTTATATTTTACTAAGAATAGCATAGAAACATACAAATTTCTGTGTAATATTTAAATACTCAATACTACAAGTAAACTTTTCCTGTTTTCTTTCAATTGAGTGATATTTTTCTGTGCTGCACCATTATTAGTGCATGTATTTTTTTTTTTGCACTATTTATTTAAAAAAATTTTCCATTAAGCTAAAAAAATTTTTTTTCACTATTCTTATATGAATTTGAGTGAGAAACTTTTCACTATCACTATCACTCATGTATAGTTTTTAGTTTTCAATTCAGCAGTCAAAAATAATAGAAGATAGAGAATAATTCACTATCAGTACATGTAAGCTGAAACTGCAAATTTAGTGCACTACGCCCAACTCTGTTAGCCGCTTATTTACAATGCTTGTGCTGCTGTGCCATGAGAGGCTAATGTTTCAATTATAACGAATAATAAGAGGTCATTATTTTAAAAACTTTCATTACAAAAAAATTGTTTTTAGATAATTTTTTTCATACATCTTTTAGCTTTTCAAATTGGCCCTCTCGAAGAACGTGGCAAATAATTTGACCTCGGAATGTGAAATTATTCAAACCATTATGAAATTTTTTTTTTTTTACTTCTCTAATTAACGTTATTTTGATATATTTTTATTAAAATTAAATATTAATCAAACTGAACGAATTTTATGTTTAATCTAATATATAAAATTCTTCTGTCACGGGGTACGTAATCGAACTCCTCCGAAACGGCTCGACCGATTTTCATGAAATTTTGTATGTATATTTTGTGGGTATGAGAATAGGTCGTAAAGTATATTTCAACCTCCTACTAACAGTGGGCGTGGCACCTCCCATACAACCCAAATTTGCGATATCGAATATCTTTGGAGTTATAAGCCGCTTAGCCTCGGAATTCGGTATTCGACAATTTACACGTGCCGCTTCGCAGATAAAATTTTGTGAGAGTTAGACAAGGGGGCGTGGCACCTCCCATACAACCCAAATTTGCGATATCGAATAGCTTTGGAGTTATAGGCCGCACATCCTTGGAATTCGAAATTCGACCACAATTTACACGTGGCGTTTTACTGATAAAATTTTATGGGAGTTGGACAAAGGGGCGTGGCACCTCTTATACAACCCAAAATTGCGATATCGAATAGCTTTTGAGTCAATCAAACAAAGCAAACAAAGCCTCGGAATTCAGCATTCGAACTCAATTTACACATGCAGTTTTACTGATAACTTTGTATGGCGTTGGACAAGGGGGCGTGTCTTCTCCCATGCAACCAAAATTTGAGAAATTCTACAGCTTTTGAGTTATAGGTCGCACAGCCATGGAATTGAGTATTCGACCACAATTTACACATACAATTTCACTGATAACATTTTATTCGCGTTTGGCAACGGGGCCGCGGCAGCAATGCGCCGGGTTTAAGCTATCTATATATATAAAATGGAATGTGTGCTTCTTTATTTGTTTGTTTGTACCTTATAGGAGACCAAACCTCTGGACCGATCTTCCTGAAAATTTCACAGCATTTAACTGGGACTCTGGCATGATTAATAGGGTACTTTTTCGACCACGCCCACTTTTACGCCCACTTTTTTTAAATTATGTAATGGCTCCCATATAGTTTTTAACAGATTTACTTCAAATTGTATACACATTATACTCCAGGCGAGGTATAAATAAACATTTCTTACGCCACGCCCCCTTTTACGCCCACTTTTTTAAAATTATGTAATGGCTCCCATATAGTTTTTAACAGATTTACTTCAAATTGTATACACATTATACTCCAGGCGAGGTAGAAATAAACACTTCTTACGCCACGCCCCCTTTTACGCCCCTTTTCACGCCAAATTTAAGTTTTAAACTTTTTGTTCTCTGTACAAATTTGTTCCTTAAACGCATTATTTTTTATTTGGTAGTATATTGCTCTTAATACTATTAACGTCGCCATATTACTATGAACCACGCCCACTTCACCGCCCCCTTTTTTAATTCAGATACTTACTTATACCACTAACAATGTTTGCTATACAAAATACTTTTTTTGTAATATGTATTTACCTAAAGTTTTATATAGTTTTTATCTACAGGTAAGGTAGCCATAGATTTTTTATTACCAAATCCCCCTTTTTCGCCCCATTTTACTTTAATTATAATAAATCTGCTTTCAATCTATATATATAAAAATGAATGTCTGTCTGTTTGTTTGTTTGTTTGTGCTTTATAGGAGGCCAAACCCTTGGACCGATCTTCCTGAAACTTTCACAGCATTTTACTATGAATCTGGAAAGAATAAAAGGCTATATGAAGTTTTTGTTTGACAAAGGGGCGTGGCACTGCCCATATAACCTAAAAATTTAAATCGCCATATTTTGGGCATTTTTTGACCTACGTTGATGCTATTTGGTACATATGGTATTGGCATAGTTAGGAATACGTACCAGGAGAAAAGTGGGTGGGACTACGCCCCTTTTTAGGAAAATTAAAAATCGCAATATAGTCTTAACTACTGGACCGATCATCATTAAATTTTCACAATAGGATATTCTTACGAAATAATAAATTCTTGACTATATAAAGTTGTGAGTGGACGAAGGGGCGTGACCTCGCCCATATAACCCAAATTTTAAAATCGTCATATCTTGGGCATTTTTTGACCAACGGCGGCAGTATTTGCTATATATGGTATTAGCATGAATAGAAATACGTACCAAAAGAAAAGTGGGCGGAGCACGCCCCCTTTGTTTGCGATATATTGGAGGCTGGACCTGATAACCGATCTTAAATTTTCACAGCGTTCAGCTTTGACTCAGGAATACTTATTACATGATAATATTTTTCGACCATGCACACTTCTGCACCTACTTTTTTACTACGTTTATTAACGGCTATACCACAAATCATGTCATTAAAATCATTAAAATACATATTAATTAAAATAGTGGGGTAGCTCAATTCTCTTTCTTCTACCACTGTCTTCAAAACAGCTGATTTTATAATACGTGTTAATTAAAATAGAGAGTGGGGTAACCCCATTCTCATTCTCCCACAACAGACTGCGAAACAGCTGATTGTGTAATTGCTGCTTTTTGATTGGTCTAAAAATAAAAAAGGGGAGCATGAAGCAAATTACATGCGATTCAGCGCTGAATTCTAATTGGTTTACAACAAAAAAAGAGGCGAAGCATTGCAATAATTAAATTAAATAAATAAATTTTTGTAAATATATAAATACTTTTAATTTTATTTTAAACGAGGGGGTAGCGAAGCACACCGGGTTCAGCTAGTAGAATTATAAAATATACAAAATTAATAAAAGCAGAACCGTTTTACTGTTTTAGCGTTCTTTTTTACAAATTAATGAATTAAAATTTTACACCCTAGTTAGTAATGAAGTTACTCTGAATACCGTTAGTAACGGAGGGTTAAACAAGGAATTAAAACATTTCTTACAAAATTTGGTACCAATTTTACTACTGTAAATGGGCGAATCCTTGAAGTCGTAAGAGACTGTGCATTGAGGCTATTCGAATTAAATTTTTTCTTCGAATTTCATATTCTAAGAGGTCTCAAAAGTTGTTTTTTGAGAAAAATAGAAAAAAATTATTTCACATTCCAAGACGTCTTAAAAGTTTCATGAGGTAGTTAAGATCTCCCAAAATAAATTTAAGAAAAAAGCATGCTGCATGTTGTTTGCAAATGAATTTTCTTATTTCTAAAAAAAGTATACTTGAACGTAATTTTATAAGTTTAAGTTTATATATTTAAAATACCAAGTTAGGATTTTTTTTATTTGGATATTTTTACTTGAAATAAATTACTTCTAGCATAAAGTATAACAAATTTGTTTATAATACCGTCATGATATTGATTTCGTTGAAACACCACTTGTCAATAATTGTTTAGTTAATTAAGGCAAAGTGAGCAGATCAGTTGGGTCTGTTCCGGTGAAGTTATGATTCACCAAAGAGCGCTGGCCTTTAGCTGCAAAGCTTGGTAAGTTGCGCAATTGTTTTCATATAACTTTCGGACAATTGGTGCTCGGTTTATATGCAAACGGAGAAAAACCAAAAAAGAACAAAACACCAGTAATTAGTTAGCTTAGGTTATATGTACAATACTTATTTCTTACGTTTTGTTTAATTACGTAAAGATGGCTGCTGCAATTAGTGCATATACATTAACGTTAAATAAAACTAAATTTATGTTGATGGCAATCAATAAGTGATTGCTTCCAAGTAGTGGAAATATATAATTTATGATCAAATTTAACGCGGTTGCTCAAAATGAAGTTTACTGCTTTGAGAATTCAATTTGTTATCACAAGTAAAAAACAAAACTCACTCGTCGGAGAAGCCGATCGAGCGACTCGTTCGTGTATCGAGAATCGATACTGGAACGAGTCGATAAAGTAGTAAGTTAATCTATTACTTTCTTTAACCTTTAAGGTTGCGGCCTAAACACAAAGCGAATGGTATACTCTGAAGTGTTGCTCTACTGTGGCGACAAAAACAAAGCATACAAAATTAACTGTTTTTATAATTTTTTTTTATCTACTTAATAAATGAAAAAGAACTTCAGAGTTGTATGTTTCACCTGGAAAATGTCAAAGTGAAAATGTAATTTTAAAGCGGTCTTGTGTTAAAAAAAATATTAAGAGTGACGGTGGTTACTATGTCGAATTTATTATCAACTTCTCCTTTGGTATCGCAACCCGCGATAGTAAGACATCAAGCTGATGAAAATAAATTATAAATTTATTTAATTGTATCTATATGTTTCGCATCAATTATGAGGAGCAAGGCTGTCCTCAAACCGACAATTGCTTCATGTCTTTCATTACAACATGCGATTTGTGAAAATCGATAAGCGCAGGAGTGCGAAGTTAGCGATAAACACAGCTGTAATATTTTGGCGGCTGATATCAGCAAATTAAACTCACACGTATACTTACGCTCTTTTGTTTGATCGTCAATCAACCAGTAGGAAATCAGCATGTTGAGTGGGAGAGACAAACTGTACTTGCAGAACTTCTGTGTCACTCTCACCAGTAGTATTTCGTCACTCTCACCAATACTACTACCTTGGGCATCTATGCTCTATACACTCACAAAAATAATTGGTTGGCGTTAGGTTACAGTAAATACATTTTAACAGGGGTACTCATAAAGTAATTGTTTCAATTAAAACTCTGTTTATTTAACTGTAATTAAATAAGCATAATAGACTTTCGGTTGACGTAAATGCTTATTTATTTATTGTAACTTCATGCCTAAATAACAATTCGGTAAAAATTCAATATTTATGCTTTAGTCGCAAGAACTGAATGGAATTTATCATTTCAACTTACTTTCCGTCCAAGCAATCTCAATTTATTCAAAACAACTGACCAGTACAATTACAGATTTACGGATAAAAGAAGTAGTTGAAACATCCGCATTATTTATTCTGTCAATAAAATTGTTCCTACGTTACCACCGAACTTCAACGATGTTTCAATATTCAGTTGCACCACCACCAAAGTCAATTGCAATAGACAAATAGTCAATAAAAATAACTTATATGTGGTCACCTTAACCACAACCGTCGCTTTTTTCACGCTCGCTGTGTTGCTCGTTCCTCCTTTGTTCAATATTCGGTCGATTTCTAGTCGGTTTTCTCGCTGCAAGTTGTTTAAGTGTTTTAAGGTAAAGAAATTAATTAAAAATATATTTTATCGAATATTTCATTAATATAACTTGTGCAGTTTATATGAATTAAATTCATTTCTTCGTAAATAACTGCAAATGTGCAACAAGAAACAAAAATCCTTATTTCCGTCGTTTATTTTTTACACTCGCTATGTTGCTCGTCGCGCCTTTGTTCATGATTCGGTCCGTATTCTCGCGATGGGAAGACTCGGTTCATATAACCGAGTTCTGGTAAACGCAAAAAACAGTTCGTTGTGCACAACCGAATGGCTCAAAAACTTGTCTGCAGTTTCTGTTCTCGCAACGGAGTGACGCAATTAGCTCAATTGGGAAATTGGCGATTGTGGCAATTGCATTTACAAAATTGCCTACAATCGACAAAGTTAGTAGGGCAATTATTCGGTTGCGGTAATGGGTTTAGTTCTGTGAGTGAGATTTGTTTTTGTTGTTGTTGTTGTCTTCTTAAAAACTTACTTGATCTAAAGCTCGCAATTAAATTCATGTAGTAATTTAAATTATAATAAAATATTATTTCATAAAAAAGTTTATGATTTTGTATATTGCAGAAAAGTTCATCATTTATTTCAGCGTGAAGACTAAAAATAATAAAAATATCAAATAATATTTCACTTTATTATAAACATTAATATATTAACGTAAGTAAGTTAAACAAAACTAACAACATATATTTATTTTTTAAAAAATTTAATAAGAAAACAAAACTTTTCATTCAAATAAATAAGTTAGCTATTAGTAAAAAATATGATGTAAGAAAATATCCTTTAAAAGTACAAAACTATAGTATAGTAATAAAATTTATGGGACTTTACAAAATTCCATGTAAGTTGAACACCCAATTAAACAGAGTCTTTTGTGATCTTCACAACAAAAAAAAAAAAAAACTAAAGAATAGACTTTCAAAGTGTTTAGAGATAGAGAGATAAAAAAAGTTAAAAGTCATGACTTCAAATTGATAGCTGATTTCAAAATATGAAGTAATGAAATCAAAAGTGATTTTAACAATTACAAAAACCATAATTTACCTTGCAGTTGCATATATCGTTGCTGAAAATATTTAGTAATATCTTGTGAATAAAATCCTGGGACTTAAGGTTTGAAATTCCGGGACTGAAAGCCCTAGTGTTTATGGGGTTGCTATATGCGTTGAAACAGTGGTTCTGTTTATTTGCCTCTTGTCTCTAAAGCTGTATCAATAGAAAATTAAAAAAGTACAGCAAAGCGTGCATACAGTACAAAAGTAAAACTACTTAAGATCAGAAATAAGATCGATTTTTGTGAAAGATACAGAGAGCATCTCAAAAGAAATACAATAAAAAAATTACATTCAAATATTTAGGTGGATCTATTCTAGGGTCCCCATACAAAAAACCCAAAATATAGAAAATAATTTATATTATAGTTCATATTAAAAAATACACAGGGTTGTCAATATTCGAAGCGCCCATCTGGCAACACTGTAACTTTCCGCAGTGATACCAAATCGACTAATGACATACCGCGTTTGAAGCGTCATTCCAAGCAAATGTTTACAATGGAACAGTACACGCCACGCGAACGCTCTAAAATTGTTGAAATTTACATTCAACAAAACAAGTCAATAGTGAAAACTCAACTCAATGAGCGATGAAGCTCATTTTCAGTTGAACGGAACAGTAAACAAACAAAATTGCCGTATTTATGCCACTGAAAATCCACAAGAGATTCAAGAGGTACCTCTTCACGATGCAAAAGTCACTGTTTGGTGCGGCGTTTGTGCTAAAATGCTCATTGGGCCGTTCTTTTTCGAAGATGATAATGGCCACAGAGTTACTGTCAATCAGGAGCATTATCGCTATATGATAAACAATTTTTTCATGCCAATCGTTCGTCGAAAGCGTATCAGGCACTACTGGTTTCAACAAGACGGCGCGCCACCACACACAAGCCGCACTACAATCGATTTTTTGAAGCAATTGTTCCCTGGCCGTTTGATGTCAAAAAATGGTGATTTCGATTGGCCGCCAAGATCACCAGATTTAACGCCTCCAGACTTCTTTTTGTGGGGTTATTTGAAATCAAAAGTTCACGTCAACAAGCCAAAGACCCTAAAAGAGCTGAAAACCAACATCCGTCAAGAAATAACCGCCATTCCCATCGAAATGTTGAAGAAAACCATGGAAAATGCTGCAAAACGGGCACAATATGTCATAGAGGCCAATGGCAACCATTTACGAGATATCATATTCAAGAAATAATGTAAGCAAATCTACTTGAACCCAGTTAAATGATATTCATGACGAATAGACAAAAAATTGTGGTTTCTTTGATTTATTTAAAAATAAAATGGGCGCTTCGAATATTGGCAACCCTGTATAACCCGTAAAGAAGTCAAATACTTGAGCTGATCCTATTTTTTTTTCCCCATACAAAAAACACAAACAAATAGAAAACAATTTCTATTGTAGTTTAAATGTATGAGCTAGTCTTGTAAACTTTTCCTTTCTTTCATTTTTCATTTCTTCCGAACTCATCTAAAATCTATCTGCCACCCTGCTAGGGTCTCCATAACAAATAGAACATATCATTGCTCCTGTACACAAAAACGAGACGAATGAGACGCGATACATTTTTCGTTAAAAGAACTAGAAAAGTTTTTGGTGAGGAGACTCGTAAAATTCTACTCTCAATATCGCCGCACAGTGTGCGATTTGACCAATCTAGCAGAACAAAATTCTAGACTTTTGTGATGTGATTCCTTGGTTCAGTCCTAAAAAAATTTTTCTGGGTGTGGGGTCGATCTTAAAATCCTTCATGGTTACTGGGTGTCATTAAATCTATATGACGTAAGAAAATGGGCGTGACACCGCCCATTTAGCCCAAATTTGCAATATCGAAAAGCTTTAGAGTTATAGGTCGCACTGGCTCGAAATTTGGTATTCGACCACATTCTGTCGGAGTTGGGAATTGAAACCGGGTTACCGCGGTTTCTTAGCTTACGGGCCATGCACTCTACTCAGTAAGCTATGGCCGCCACTAAAATGGGTGTTGGACAAAGGGGTGTGGCAACAACGCGCAAGTTTTCAGCTAGTTACATATAGAGAAAAATTCACTCTTTGAATTTTGACTTCGAAACACTGCATAAATTGTATTAGAACAACAAAATATATTGTAACTTTTTTCTCTGTTATTGGAATAAAAGCCTTTTTAGAAGAACTTGCAGTCGTTTTGGATCTCAAATAAAAATTTTTTATTTTTTATCAAAAAAGCTGTAAAAATACAAAAATTATTAAGATATTAAGGTATCTTCCTAATATGCTAATATTTTCAAAGTAGCAGCTAAATTTTTGTATGAGCTATCTATTACAACATTTGACTTACGTAGTAATAAAGTCTACGTGCGTCTGACTTATTTGCAAATAAAAATATTAGAAAAAGCAAATTTCCCCATATAAACGATGAATTAAAATTTTATTTGCAATTAACAAAGTTGCGAAAACAAGTTGTGATTAACGAAACTAATTGCAATAAAACGAAAGGTATTGCCATTTTTTCAAAAATAACTTTAGAAAGCATATTTTTTTATATAAGTAATGTAAACTGTACTCTAATAACTGATTGAAAAATCTCTACAATAAATGTTTTGAAATTTCACGACATTTATTGGCGATTTTGTAAAAAAACCACGCTATTCAGTGAGTTTTTTCAATTTTGTCTGAAAATCAGCGTCTTTTTCCAAAATATGTATTTTTACTCTACTATTCACGCTATTTGAGCGTGTTTTCGCTCAGAGAGTCTTAAAATATGTATATCTCTCTTCTTTTCACGCTATATTAGCGTGTTTTCGCTCAGAGAACCCTAGAATATATATATTTTTTACTTTTCACGCTATTCCAGCGTGTTTTCGCTCAGAGAATTCTAAAATATGTATATTTTCTACTTTTCACTCTATTTCAGCGTGTTTTCATTCAGAGAGTCTTAAAATATGTATATTTTCCCTACTTTTCACACTATTTCAGCGTGTTCTCGCTCAGATACTCATAAAAATGCTCCAGCAGTGGTATTTTACGCTTGCTCTTAAATAAACCCTTCTGTTTTAACGTCATATGATTTCAAAGAGTTTATTCGAACAAGTGTCCAATTATATACAACTTAAACAGTAGATTGGTCACAGCTTAATTACTCAAGCCTACTGAATAGGAAAGAGTAGCGCCTTCTGTTGAGTTATTGACTCTATACAGAGTTGTTGTTGTTGCCATGTTCAAAACTTACTTGAGAGACTTCACGCATTTCTAGCTTTTTTTTATAAGCGCAGACAAGATTGGAAGAAATAATTTTAGAAGAGAGGTTTTACAAGAGAGCCAAAGAAATAATTGTAGGTGAGAGGATTCACGCATTTTTAACGAAAAATATTTATAATTTTGCTCTATGGGATTTAACGACAATAAATGTAGGCAATCAGTTGCCAGCAATTATTGTAGTCACTACTTGTTTCACTACTTGCAATTTATTTTTATTTGCAAATAGCTGGCGTATAAACGTAGTATATGAAATTGAAACTTAACAACATGTTCAATTTGTATGCAAACATATGTGAACAAAATTTTTGGCAGTCCATCAAAGCTAAATTTGTTTTTTATTTATGCTATACTTTCATCGTTAAGCTTAGTACGCTGTTTGTTTCCGTGAAATTTCGCTGGCAACATCTATTTATTTGTTGCGTGAAATTTCTGACTTTAAGCCCAGTACTCTGTTCGTTTGCGTGAAATTTCGCTGGCAACATCTATTTATTTATTGCGTGAAATTTCTGACTCAAAGTTTGTTGCAAGGAATTTCTATGGCAACGTTTCTCAAAGAGTCTCAGAGAATAAGTTGGGAGATTTCATATGATATCTCTCTTTTCACATCAAAATAAATAGGCAGTACAATTAAATTGTCGTGAAAAAATGTTGCTCAGAAACATGTTGCGATAATTTCACGCAGCGGAACAGAGTACTGCTCTGACGAACATGTTGTGAAAATTTCCACGCTTGTTTTGCAGCTGTCACGTTTTGTATGGAGATTTGAGTGGAATTTCACATGAAACTGAACAGAGTACTATGCTTTAAGTTTGTTGCAAAGAATTCCTATGGCACCGTTTCTCAGAGAGACTCAGAGAATAAGTTAGGAGATTTCGTATGATCTCTCTCTCTCTTTTCACTTCAAAATAAATAGGCAGTACAATTAAATTCTCGTGAAAAAATGTTGCTCAGAAACATGTTGCAATAATTTCATGCAGCGGAACAGGGTACTGCTCTGGCGAGCATGTTGTGAAAATGTCCACGCTTGTTTCGCAGCTGTCACTTTTTATATGGAGATTTGAGTGGAATTTCACATGAAACTTAACAGAGTACTATGCTTTAATTTAAATAAATCCTAGATTTAGAAAAAACTAATTTTACTGTAAATTAATCTTCATACTTACACAAGGTTTTCCATAAAAAAAAAGTTTAAAAGTTTACAACTTTAATCAGAGCACATAATACAAAAAACTGCCATCTTGCAGTTTTAAATAATTTTAAAACACTCAAAAAGCACCGCTTTACGACAGCCGTTTTAAGTATTTCGGATGCAGCAGTCGTTTTCAAACTTTTGACATGGCTTCCTGTGTGTTCTAGCTTTATTTTCCAGAAAAAAAAGTTAGTTTTTGCAAGTGCTTATTTTACTTTTGTCCTCCTAGATTGATTAACTCCCACACTGTTCACCGCCTAAGAAGTTTTCCTTCAAAAAAATGTACATTCTACATAAGTCGATTGCCTCTGTTTTACATTCTTTGACTTTAAAATAAAATTAAATGTTGTCACCGACTTTTTCTTTTGACTATCTTACTTCCTTTGATTCTTAAAAGACAATAATTGTATTATGCTAATAAACTAACGCCTAGAAAGAACTCACACCAAGAAGTGAAAAATGCCGATTAAGCTGGTTGCTTTCACTTTTTGTTTGAGGTCATCAAAATAACTTTATTTCGCTCCGTAAATTTACAGAAATTCTATTCAACCTATACCTATGTATATGTACACAATGGTCTATGAGTGCATTTTGCTAACGTCAAACGAGAAACATGGAAAGTGTAAGTAGCCTCAACTATGGTAAATTTTTGGTTGCTACAAAACCTCGATTTATTCCCTTTCGATTTGAGCGTGTTTTGAACAATATTTAGAACTTAAAGAGTAACCACATTCTGGAATCTGGTCTGGTCTGTTAGGAAATGCCATGGCATGATTTGTTGGTTGTTTATAACGTGTCGCACATTGCAGTCCATGTGTTATGTATGTATGTGTGTGTGTGGTGATGAGGCTGTGGTATGCAGCATATGATGTAAGCAGTTCAATATGCAAATGCTGCAACACGCACATGCTGTGCATCGAAACAGCTTGGTGATAGAACCAACGTAAATGAAGGGGTCACCTTGCCGGTCGTCATGGACAGGAGTGGGCTGGTATTTGTTAGTGGGTATGCGTAAGCTCTGTGCTTTTGGGCGTTGATTTATTGATTTCGTATTGGCTTTAGCTCGTTCACATTGAAAAGGATTTCAAACGTAGAGTATTTTCATTTACGAAAACAGTAAAGGGGACAAGAAGGATGGAGAAAGATAGAAAGAGAGAGTTAGTGAAAAGTTCGCAGATGCAACCTTGTTATGAACTAAGGCAAGTCTTGAATGCATTAATTAATGACAAGAAATTCGGACAGCCTGTGTTGTCATGCCAAAAATCTGCTGACGAACTCAGCTCAACTATTGTCATAATATGTATTCCAAAGCCCATTTCGTTTTACAAAGAATCCTTAACTTGGACAGAAGACTCTTTCAAAGCTTCAACTACAAAAGAATTCAATTTCAGAGGCAACTTATTTCTCCAACTTTTTCCAGACACGTCGTCATGTCCACAAACCCAAATGATTCTTCAAATTTTTTACCAAAACAGTTTTAAAACTCGGTTACGGCTAGATTTATAAATTGGTTTTTTATTAAGAATCGGTTAAAATCTATTGAATCGGACATAAAAAATAAGAAGTGAAGGGCATGCCCCTACCACTGCGGGTATGTGCATTCTCATACCAAGTATTCAATCCACCAAACTACAAGGAACTACAGGGGTTGCTTAAAAATTCCCAAAACATAACATTGGCATAAAGTTTAGGCAACCTTTTGACATATCAGTTTAAAATTTTGATATGAAATGTTTTAGAAGATGTGATCAAATCAATAGCTGTTAACTTTAACAGTTAAGCAACATAGCAGAGCTTAACAAACTAAAGTGAATACCCTAAATAATTACTTGATAAATATATGCTCTTTAACACTCATCCAACCCTCAAAAAAAGTCACAAATAAAACCCTAATGGGTAAAATTTCACCCATGAGTATTTTATACGCCTAATTCACTAAAAATTATTAATTTTCTTTAATATACGTTTATTTTATTGAATTACAGTTTATTATTTACAGTTAGTGCGAAAGTAGAAAGCAGTTTTACGCTCACCTCATATATATTTGTTGCAGGAAGGAATATGCTTTTCGGTCCTTTTTTCGCATATGGGTGAAATTTCACCCGAAGGTCGCTTCAGTTAATTTTCAAATATTTACCGTTATGTTTTATCAACCATAATATTGATATCATATTCTAAAAGAAAGGGACATTTTATACAAAAACCATACATTTCATTAATTTTGCATTAAAAATTAGCTAGGTATAGCGCTTTAAACTTCAAAATAGCTGAAATTTCACCCGAGAGTCGGATGAGGGTAAATCGATAATTTTACGAATGTATTTAAAAAGCCCCTTTCGATTTATGACTGCTGGTAATTGTATCATTAGCTGTATTTTGCGAAGAAAATTTTTGATTTGTGTGAAGCATAGCAATTTTGTATTCAGTGACTTAGTAGTAATTTGATGGTATACAAGTAATACAAGTATACAAGTCTATAAACTACGTTGACGGAAAAGTACGGCAAGTAACAAAAAGGATGGGGGGAAAATCGTCGAAATGAAAAATGTCCGAAAATAGAATGAAAAAATAGAAGAATAAAAAATTGCCCAATTTTAAAATAATGTTTCAATGTTTTATTATTAACACGAGCAATTTTAATGATAATTTAAATTGTTAGCATGATTATTATTTTCCTACATTAGGAAGAACTGCCTTATCGACACAACTCAACACTGCTTTATCGACCAACATAATTTGGTCGCATTTATATTACTTCGTACACAGCCTTAAAACTTAAACTACATAAATTTAGTTTTCTCTTTTTAATAGGCGGCTGACTGCTTAGGAATTACAAACCTCAGTAAGTCCAACAACGGCTTCGCTGTCTATAGTACTTCTGGATATAATTCTCTTTTAAAAATTTTCAGTCCAATTTTTTCAAGTTTGGAACGAAACTTAAGCTCTAAACGAATTGAGAGAGACCTGAATTGGAAAATTTTTTTCCCAAAATTGGACAAAGAATTCTTAATACATTTACAAAAAACAAAAAAGAATAATTTTGAGTTTTCGTTCATCTTCAATTATGCCTAACACATTAAAATATTATTGTAGACTGCGAAGCCGTTGGTCTTATTGAGGGTTGTAATGCCTTAGCAGAGTCCGAAGGCCGCCTGTTAAAAAGAGAAAACTAAAAATATTTAGTTAAAGTTTTAAGTAAACATTTTTTGTACATTTTATTTCACATAAAAAATTAGGTAGTTTTCATATTCTTGAAATTTTTTGCAACCTTGGACCGCTATTACTTCTACACTAGTTAAGAGCGACCTGAAATTTTTCCGGAATGAGACAAAGAAGGCCTTAACACAAATGATTAAAAAAACATTTGAGTTTTTTTCATATTCGTTTTTCTTCAACTGTTCCATGTTTTTATACTAACAAGAACAATTGAAGAAAAATAAATATATGAATCAATAAATAAAGAAAAAAAACAAGTATAAAAATTAAAAATTACAAAAAAAAAATGACAAAAAAAAAACATGAAAAATCGCCCAATGAAATATAAAATTAAAGATGACCCAAAACTAAAAATGTAAAATCGCCCGATAAAATTAGAATAGAAATTAGAAGTGAAAAATCCATTCGAAGTAAAATCCTAGCAGCTCCTGTTTCAAAGATATCAAAATTTTACATATGCAATTCAATCATTTGAATCAATAAAATATAGGTAAGGCCTATCTCTATCGTTGGAACATATTGTATTTATGCGTAATGTACTAGATTAATTATATATTTATATTGCAAACATCACAAATGTGTATAAAAATATATGTACACACACACACATACACCCCCATACTTGAACACAAATATATTTTTTATAAATGCGCATCAGTTCTAACTAGTGAATAATTAAAATAACAAAAATATTATTGGGTGCCAATTTGGTGTTCTTTACAATATAAAATTTGAAGCTTAGGAGTTGAATATAAGATCTTTTTGTCAGATTAACGTGTATTTCCTCAAGATTTCCAACGACTTCTATAAGTGCCATTAAATAATTTCTGCATTTTTTACAGTAAAAGTGCATATCCTTAAAGGGATCAAAGTAATTTTTCTGTCAATAAATAATGCATACTTTAGATCCATAACATAAACACGATCATGAAAGAAACCAGACAGATAAAAGTATGCGCTCCTTCCCAGTATTTCTTTTTAACTAAAAAACATTTAAAAGTAATAAAAGAGCATATTAATGAGCAGTTTGATATTTCTAATAATAAATTCCCAATTCAATTAACAATTAATGAATATGGAAGAGGCATTTTCAAAATACCTCTTCAATTTTTGACCAAATACTAAGATCTTAATTTGGTAAAAGAAACAAAAACGAGAATTTACTACTGTTTCATATTTGATGTGGCATATTATATTCTTACAATAAATCCTTCATACAATAGGTGTCAGATTTTAAGTTTAGTGTCTTCTTAAAAAAAAATATTAAATACACTAAGCTTAACCGTTTTAATTTTATAATGCATGTAGTTTTTAGTTTTGGCATATGTTTTCAAAATCAATAGGTTTTAAAAAATTTTGTAATACTCGGATCAAGAAACCCATCAACACCAACATTCCAAGCAATTTATCCTTCAAAAATTGCAAGGTTAACCTTTCAGGTTATAGAAAATTTAAGATAACATTTTTGATGTATTTATTTATTTATTTATTTGGTATAGAAGGCCCCATCACATAAAAGTTATATACGCCATTTCAAAATTGTGTTCTTACGAGCTATGTTAAAAATAAAATTAATCCTTAAAGCAAAATTTAAATCAAATTGTATAGGTCTAGTTCGATTAGAAACTTTTTCACATTTTCAAATTTTGATTCATTTGAAATATCTTGGGTACTGCTTAGATTATATTGTGTTTTTTGGTTTGTATTAAGCTACTGGTACATTCATTAAAAATATGGGATATAGTTAGTGTTGCACTGAAATTACATAGTGGAGGTTGTAACTTTTCGATAACATGTCTCTGAGTGAATCGGCAATGACCGATTTTAAGTCAATTTAATTATATTAAATACCTTTTGGGTAAGTTATGTGTTTTAAATTTATGGTTGACATTATTTTGTGTTTGATAAAGTTTGGATTTGCTTTCCACGAATCATTCCAGATTTCAAATAAGTATTTCCTCGTGAACTGTTTATAGTCGGAATATTGATATATAAATGAAGTAGATATGTTTTCTTGTAAAGAATTTTTTGCTTCTCTATCAGCGTTTTCGTTTCCCTTAATATTAAAATGGCTTGGTATCCATAGAAAGTTTATTTGTTGATTCCTTAGATTCGTTATTGTCATTTTGATCTGCTGTACAATCGTGTTGGTACTGAACGGATCACGCAATCCTTCCAATGCGCTTTTACTGTCTGTAAGTATTAAGGTTTTCTGATCTGGGTAAGTATTGCTAAGGTTTTCAATTCAAGTCTTGATTGTTAACAGTTCACTAGTATATATAGATGAGTAATGACGTATGCGTTTAGAAATAGTAAGATTTTCTCCATGAAATGCAAAGCCTGATTTTTCGTTTATAACGGAGCCATCGGTATAAAATTGTATATGATTTGAGTAGGTAGAATTTATTTTTTCTAAAAATTTCTGTTGGACTTCTGCTGGTAACATATTATTATATTATATATATTTAAAGATATATATACCAATATATTTCTAGATTGGTTTTTTAAGTTCGGTCAAAGCTGTTGCATAAAAAGGGTGATGTTTTTTGGGTTTCGGTAGAAGCTTATTAATTTTGGTTTCGTTCGAAATTTTTTCGTAAAGTGGATGGTTTTTCATAGACTAAATTTTTAGTGTGTAGTGGAACAAAAATTTGAGCCTTCTCAGATGTGAAGGTGGGCATGCAGAAATTGCTTGGAGGCTTGCAGCTGGGCTTGTTTTAAACGCTCCAATGTAAAGTCTTATACCAGTGTTCAGAATGGGATCTAGTTATTGTAGGTTTGACCTGCTTGCCGAATAACAAAGTATTAATGCATAATCTATTGTAGGGAGAACAATTAAGTTTAATATATTTAACAATGTTTCAGGGTCTGATCCATATTGAGTACATCTTAGCATTTTTATGATATTTAGTTTTACATTAATTTACTTATCACTTGTTAGGCCGTAGCTCAACCAACTATCTTGAGGCAAAAAACTGCATTTTCCTGCATAGGATCATCCACTCGCGATGCCCAGACTATCTTTTTGAGAAGCTTAAATTTTGTAGATCAAGTCGAAGCATGAACCTAATTATTCCTAAGTTTAATTTTCTTAACTCAAGTAGATTGTTTTTCGTTAGTGCAATAAGACTATGGAACTCACTGCCAAACAGCATTAAAAATGTTTTCAATAAATAGTAGGTACTTTAAGCATTTAATTTTCGAGCACTTCTCTTAACTCTCTTTTTCTATCTGTTTTCTTTAAATTTTCCTTTCAGTTCTTAAATCTTAACTCTGTTTCTCAACAAATTTTTTTTTCTCAAATTTTATTTTATAAACTGAGAAAGCAATTTAAAATATTTACATTTAATATCTCAATATTTATTTATAATTAATATTTTTCTTGTTCAAAAACTAATGTATGTTAAAATTTGATTTTAATTTGATATTAATATTTGTTTAAATAGTTCTATATTTTTTATAATTCTATGTTTTGTCTTTCTAATGTAAAATTTTCATTTGATATTAATATTTGTTTAAATAATTCTGTATTTTTTTTATAATTCTATATTTTTTCTTTCTAATGTAAAATAATTCACAAAATATTTTAATCTTATAAGTTGTTATGTATGCTATAAATGAGGCATGTAAAAGACTAAGTCTTAAATGTCAACATATTGTAACTAAATAAATACAAAATACAAATACATTAGCTTTTGCCTTTGTAACGTGACGTTACAAATATTATATACTTTTTATACACTAAATAAACTATAATATTAAATAATTTCGATGTACATATATGTTCATATTATATCACTCAAATATTCCTACTTATTATTATAAATATAAAGACGTTACAAATATTATATTTTTATACACAACGTAAACTATAATATTAAATATTATCGATATACGTATTCATATTGTACTACTTAAATATTTCTACTTATTATTATTAAAGCAGCAATAACACACAACCGCACTACGACACCAGACCATAGAAACAAACACACGCTACATACCTACTCAATAAAACTACAATAATTGACAACACACAACCGCACTACTGCATAAGCCACTAATTAATACGCACACCACCTATCTATGCATAGCTAGGCAGGCCAAAGACAAAACTGAACGTATAATTCCCAACTGGTTTTCTGTCCATATCGAATAAAAGGGCGACACAAAACCAACCAAAGCAGTCTTGCTTTAGGTAAGCTATACTTAATGACTCAATGGTGAGCCAGCTTACTGGTTCTTCCCTTTGAGTCTCTGCTTGAGATGTCGCACTTGCGGTGAGAACCTGTCTTTGGTTCGTCCAACGCAGTCCGGCATATATTAACTTTCTAAAAATATTAATAATGAGTCTTGCTTTAGGGGCCCTGGCAGGATTCACCGATCTACCGATTACCGATCTTCGCTTTAGGGGCCCTGGCAGGATTAACCAATTCACCGATCTACCGATTACCGAATACCGATCTACCGAATACTGATTACCGATTCACCGAATACCGATCTTCCGATTTACCGATCTACCGATTACCGATTGCTGATAACCGATTCACCGATTTACCGATCCACCGATTACCGATCTACCGAATTACTGAATTACCGATTCACCGATTCACCGATTCACCGATTTACCGATTAACCGAATACCGATTTTTCCGCCAGCTGGACCTACAACCTCCGACCATTCGACCGCTTACATTCACTGTTACCCAAACTGCTGACGTTACGCTGCATTAAGTAATATTAAGGAACAAGTCTCAATAAAACTTGAAATTGTAATATTAAAACCAACACCAACTGCGTTCTCATTTGTTGAAAGTTTGTGGATCTTTCACTCGATCCTGGCACGGCTGAGCTGACCTCAGCCATAAGATAAAACCACTGTTACACCTTCATACTTTGTATATGGAATTTGAAAGATATCTTATTGCCAAAAGAGACTCCTAAAAATTTGTGTTTATCTTTAAATTTAATGTTCTTGTTGTTTAATTTTAGGATAGGGTTGTTGTTTGAAGTTTTATTACGCTTAGAGAATTTTATTGCTACCATTTTTTTCATCATGACATTGAAAGTTACTTTTGTCGTTCCATTTTTCTAGTTTAATTAAAATTTTTTGTATTTTATTTATTATTGCTGAACCTTTTTTCCCCGAAGCAGTATATGACTAAATCGTCAGCGTACAGTGAAGCTTTCACGTCTTTTGAACCACTTGTTTGTATTTCATCGGTAGCTAATAAAAAAAGAGATACACTTATAACGGATCCTTGGGATACCCCATTCTCAAGAGCAAAATCCTGAGAAGTGGTATTGCCAATCATGCAGCAAAACTTTCTCTCTTATAGAAAGTTAGAGATGAAGGCAGCCAAGTTTCCAGTCATTCCCATTAAATTAAGCTTTCTGAAAACGAGCTCTCTCCAAACACTATCGTAAGCCTTTTTAATATCGAAGAACACTGCGATGAGGTCTTTTATAAAGGAAAAGCTCTTCATGATATCAGAGTGTAGCATGGCTTAGTTATCAACAGTTCCTCTGTTTTTACTGAAACCGGATTGATTAATGTTTAAGACTTTGTTTTTTTCTAAATACCAAGTTAGTCGTTTGTTTATCATTCTCTCTAAAAGCTTGCAAAGACATTTTGTGAGGGATATAGGCCTACAGTTGTTCTTGTTTGTACTATCCTAACCTGGTTAAGGAATGGGGATACTATTGCTTTTCTCCAGTTGTTTGGAAAGACTTGTTTTTTCCAAATAAGATTATAAAAGTCTAATAAGTAATTTGTTGACACTTTGCTTAAATTTTTGAGCATTTCGTATCTTACATTGTCTCGTCCAGGGGATGTGCCGCTGCATGAACCCAAGGCAGACCTTCGCTCAAGCAGGGTGAAGTTTTTGCTATATAGTTCGTCACCATTTATTTTGTTTACTGGATAGTCTAGTGGCTTAGCATTATTCCTAAATTTATGTGTATAATTAGATTAAGATGAGTTTTTTGAAAAATGGTTACCAAGGCAATCCGCATTATCTTTGTTTTGAGTTCAAAATTAATTGTTATTTTCTATTGTTGTGATTTGGTGAGAATTTGAACATCTATTAACGATCTAATTTTGTATATACTGCTGATGATGGCATTTTTAACGTAATACTGTCACAGAATTCTATCTAGGATTTTTTTCTACTTTCCCTAATAGTTTTACGGTTTTTTGCTTTCACTTTAAGAAACTTTGCTAAGTTTTCTGAGCTCATATTTCGTTTGAACTGCTTAAACAATTTCCTTCTTTCTTTAATTAGTGATTTAATGTTCTCGTTCCGCCAAAGTACTTATTTCCTATTGTGGCTTGCACACTTTATTGGTATTGCTGCCTTTGCTTCATTTAAAATTGTTTTTGTGATGTAATTTTCAAGGTCATCTATGTTTTGGAAGTTAATTATTGGTTCTAAGAAACTGCAGGAAAATTTTTCCCAATTTGCTCTTTTCATATTCCAGCAAGGTCTTCTTTTAGAATTCAGTGAAAGCCCGTTCAAGTTTATTATGATCGGATAATGATCACTATTGTAAAGATCATCGCTAATATACCATTCGAAGTATTGTTGAATATTAGGAGATATGAGGGTAAGATCTATTTTACTAAAAGTTCTGTATGCAAGGCTAAAATGGGTAGGGCTGTCTATGCTATTCAAGATATTTATGTCATTATCATCAATAAACTTTTCAACTACTCTACCCCCAATTTTGCAATACTTGGATCAAGAAACCCTTCAACACCAACATTCCAAGCAATTTATCCTTCAGAAATTGCAAGGTTATCCAAACTATTTATAAAGGGTGATTTTCTGCTGTCTGCTTTTTAATTGGTAATTTTTTGACACCTCTGGCCAAAAATGGACAGTAAGGTTTGCCATTTTATAGTGCGTTTACACCAAACCCTCAAAACGTGTTTTAAGCATTTATCGCATTTAAGAGCGAAAACACGCCTTATTTTAAGGGCCACTTTCTCAATGTCCGGTTAAGCACTAATCAGAACTTTAACCAGCACTTAGAAAAAAAGCCCTTTCTCAATGTTCGGTTAAGGTTGAACTGTCAGTTAAGTGCTGATTAAGTTAACGGCAAGTTGTGGTTTCGGTTAGCGCCATTTTAGGGTAAATGATTTCGAAGATGCTGTCAAACTTTAAAATTTAAGATGACGGATAGAGTTGCCACCTAGATTTTTTTATTTTTGCGAATTCCTGTTATTTTGAAATTCTGACAACGGATTTGATTTCGAATATAATGTCACAGTTTTAAAATTTAAGATGGAGGTTAGGGTTGCCACATAAATTTTTACCACAGTATTGCCACCTAATAATATGTATTTTTAAGAGTTTTAAACATCATTTATCAGTGTTAAGGGGTCGCTGATTTTGAATCTAAAGTCCGAATTTTAAAATTCAAGATGGTGGATAGGGTTGCCACCTTATTTTTTTTTAGTTTTATAAATTCGGGGCCGGCAAAAAAAAAATTATACACCAAATATGGGTCGCTGAATCCGAATCCGTTGTCAGAATTTCAAAATTATAAAATTTTTTAATAATAGGGTTGCCACCTAATTATATGTCTTTTCAGTAGTTTTAAACGTCATTTATCAGTGTTAAGGGGTTGCTGATTCCGAATTTAAGGTCAGAATTTTAAAATTCAAGATGGTGGATAGGGCTGCCACCTTAATTTTTTGCATTTTCATGAATTCGGGGCTGCCAAAAAAAATTGGTACATCAAAAATGGGTCGCTAAATCCGAATCCGTCGTCAGAATTTCAAAATTATAAAATTTTGTTATAATAGGGTTGCCACCTAATAATATATATTTTCACGAGTTTTAAACGACATTTATTAGTGTCATTTATAAAGTCAGAATTTTAAACTTTGCCAGCCCCGAATTCATAACACTACAAAAAATTAAGGTGGCAACCCTATCCACCATCTTGAATTTTAAAATTCGGACTTTAGATTCAAAATCAGCGACCCCTTAACACTGATAAATGACGTTTAAAACTATTGAAAAGACATATAATTAGGTGGCAACCCTATTATTAAAAAATTTTATAATTTTGAAATTCTGACAACGGATTCGGATTCAGCGACTCATATTTGATGTACCATTTTTTTTGCCGGCCCCGAATTTATAAAACTAAAAAAAATTAAGGTGGCAACCCTATCCACCATCTTGAAATTTAAAATTCTGACTTTAGATTCGAAATAAGCGATCCCTTATCACTGATAAATTACATTTAAAACTATTGAAAAGACATATAATTAGGTGGCAGCACAAAATCAAAATATTTGTAAACACGAGACAGCTGATATGATGTTTTTACGTATTCACAATTCAAAAATTCACAATTAGTCATCTAACCGACAGTTGCTTAACCAGCACCTGGTGAAATCAAAATTATTTTTTTAGCTATCGTATGGTTAGCTAGAGCTAGACTAACCGGACATTGAGAAAGTGGCCCTAAGTGTTTTACCATACAAAATTTAAAACACCTCACAGCGCGTTTTATTATTAAACACCATTAAAACACTGTAAAGGTCGAAACATATCATGGTAAAAATAAAAGGTGGCAACACTTCAAGTATCAAAGCTTAATTTTTTCACGAAAATGAGCAAAATAAAATGGAACATTAGGAAAACATAAACGTCAAACTAAAACGTGAAAAAGGCGTTGTAAACAGTCGTGTTTTGAGATGAAACACAATTGCGATTAAACGTGTTTTAGCTTCGGTGTAAATGTATTATTACTTTGAATAGACTAACAAACGAACAGCGCTTGCATATCATTGAATTTTAGTATCAAAACTTATGCTCTGTGAGAAATGTGTTTAGCAAATTACGTTCATTTTATGGTCGTCATAATTGACCCACTGAACATGCTACTGAAGCTATTGTGACGCAATTTCTTACCAGTTTAACTTTGTTAGAGAGTAATCCACCTACCCGTGTGTGGAGAGTGCGTACCGATGAGAATATTGCTGCTGTATCGGCCAGTGTCAATGAATATCACGATATGTCAATTCACCACGTCAACAGCTGGGCTTGCGTTATTCGACCACCTGAATGAGTTCACGTATCCAAGACCTCAGTATGAAATCATACAAAATACAGCTGGTGCCAGAACTGAAGCCGGGTGACCTACCACAACGTCGTTTGTTTAGTAGTCGAAGCGAATTGCCGAATTTGGTCTGAAGAGCAGCCAGGGGCAGTTCAAGAGCTGCAAATGCACTGTTTGATGCGGTTTGCGGGCCGGCGGCAGCATTGGACCGTACTTTTTTTTAAATAATGAAATTCGCAATGTTACATTCAATGAAGCAAGGTACCGTGGGATGATTGCCGACTTTTTATTGCCCAATATGGAAGAATTCGACTTGGTTGACATGTGATTTTAACAAGACGGTGCCACATGACACACGGCACGCGATACCATGGACCTATTGAGAGGCGAATTTGGTGAGCAATTAATCGCACGGTTTGGAGCAGATTTGACCCCACTAGACTATTTTTTGTGAGGCAACGTGAAATCTTTCATATACAGGGCCAAGCTAGTCAATATTGCAGCCCTGGCAAACAACAATACAGCTGCAATTGGTGAGATACCGGATGCACCATTTGCATGAAATAATCTTAAAAAAGTATATGGAAGGCATTGATGTATCGCTCCAAATAAATATGTTATTTACTCTTATAAATTTTCTGTCTTTTTTTCAAATTTCCAAAAACCAATCGCTAGAAAATCACCTTTTATAAATGTATTTTAAGACAAGTTTTCAAATTTTTTAGGAACTTTTTTAATGCTTACAATGTTATGTAAGATTTTTGTTATATTTATTTATTTTCCAATATAACATTATTACCTTTTCATTAAAATAATTGTATATTTTTTTTTGCATTTTATGTATAATTTCATTAAACCAGTTTTTAATTTCAATTATTCGGAAACTGGTTCTACGAAAAACCGGTTTTTAAACTGTATCGAATTTTTGACAACACTTATTCTACTGTTGTTGACGATTTTAATAACCTCGCACAATCTATCAATCCATCAGTTGTCGCTGTTTCTGTGTGTGTGAATCAGAGTTGGCTAAAAAACAATTACCTGCTCTGCTCTGCTTGCCTTAAATTACGTGCTCCACTTCAATAGCTCTCCGAAATCCTCATATTTTTCACTATATATAATAGATTTTTGCTGCTGTCAATAGGGAATACCAGCCCGCCGCCTGTCTTTCTTCTTGCCTGTTGCCTAAACTCCCACACTCTGGCAGCTCTGAAAGTACAAAGAAAGAGAAAAAAACAAACGGAAGAAAAATTAAATTACATTTAAAGCGAAACCCAAATAAAGAAAAATGTTTCAATAACACAAAAAAAAAAGTTAAGAGACGAAAAAGACGACATTTAATTGGACATTATCAAAAGATTTATTGATTCGGAAAGTGGGTTGCAAGGAGTGCGATGGAACAGCAGTTGCTGACGCTGCTGTCATTGTTGGCGATTATTATGCTCAAAATGGCAACGGCATAAATCAAAGTCCTTACAGGCAACGCAATTAAAAGACCGCGTTAAATCCGAGTCATGAATTTGGATACGAAGCTGCAATACGTAGGATTGAGTCCTGAGCATTGAGCACAGCGCTGCAAGAACTTTGACAATGCCAAAGCAAGAGCCAAGCAAGCTTAAAAAATAGAACAAAAAAAAACCACCCAAAATTTTATTTCTTCCTCTGTCTGCATGTCTGTCGCTGATAAATTGAATCAATAAAATTAAATTGCGCCTCCGGTGTACAAAGACCAAGAAATATTGTTGAAATTAACACACTGAAACAACAAGGGCCCAACAAAATGAACAAGAATAAAAACAATAGCTACACCAATAACTACAACAACAAAAACAACTAGAGCAGCAGCAACAACAAAAGCAAACATTTTTATCACACAAACATAAATTACAGCACCGTTTCTCTGCTGCCGAGGAAGGCAGCACCATGTATCGGAAGCACAGCAATAGCTGAACACAAACGGTATATTTACACACTCACTCACTCACACCTTCCGCCCAGCATTTGAAGGAATGACCCTCGTAATTACGACCATTAGAAAAACAAAAACAATTATTAAGTATTTAATCACCTGACGAAATGTAATTACAAAGCATATTTAGATATATTGTGAGTTTCCGCTCATTCGACATAGATACAATACCACTTACTGGCGCTACGGATAGACTGCCGGAAGGTCCTTT
Source organism: Dichetophora obliterata (assembly GCA_963920525.1). Classification (NCBI taxonomy): domain Eukaryota; kingdom Metazoa; phylum Arthropoda; class Insecta; order Diptera; family Sciomyzidae; genus Dichetophora; species Dichetophora obliterata. The sequence continues at coordinate 245,403,114 of OY986435.1, read as the reverse complement.
GGCAAAGCGCAAAGTAGAAAAAAGCATAATAAATGAAATCTCACAAAAACCTTCTGCTTTTTCGGTCTGTCCGTCCGTTCGTGCCCATTCACAAATGCCAGCAATACACAATAAAACATTCCAGAATTGTTTATCACTTTCGGTGAATTTTCAGCCGTAGTCGTGAAGTTTTTGCCACATGCGGTGCCTGGTAATCCTGGTGCGCCTGATTCGAAGGCCTGGTTTGAGAGCGCATTCGGCACACCCATCATCTTGTAATTATGCTCATAATTTGTTGCTTAATTCTCAAAAAGAAACAACAACAACAACCCGACAGCAACAACAACAACTGCAGCTCATACTTGAATAATGTAATCGTAATAAATAATGTAAAAAAGGCCAAGTTAACAAACTCGATACTCGCAATGCTCGAACCCCGAGTTCACAGGGTAAAACACTGACATGTGAACACTTGAAATTACTTTCTAGTAGTTACCTATAATAGTAGCAACAAAAACACTTACAACAACAACAACAATGGCGGCGGCGGCAGAAACAAGCAACAACGTGGAATAATTTATAACTTTTTCCTTCTGCTTTTTGCCACTCGACTAAAAGTAACTTGAGCCTGGCATCTGAGAGGGAGTGAGTGACGGCCGGTCGGTCAACCAATATTGATGCCTGGTCAGCTGGAAAAACAAAGCAAATTAATTGCAAGGTCAAAGGAATCGCTTCTTGGACCATTGCCGCAGCCGCCGCCGCAGCCGCAGTACCACATGTGAACGAACATGCATGTTCAGAAGCAGTACAAAGAGTGAGAATGGGCCGGAAGTGGGTGCGGATGCGGATGTCGTTACAAATGTCGAAATTCTTGACAGCATTCTACTAATCAAAACCAAGGGTCGTAGGTAAGATGCCGTACGTTACTTTAGCACAGCACGAACGGGCCAAAAGTTTCAATTTATATATTTTCAGCTACGAAGAAGTGTGTACTGAAGCGAAGCTAATTTCCTTATTGTTCGCATCTGAAGTAGTTGTGGACTTGGATGTAAACGTGGACATGAACGTGGATGTTAGCGTGGACGTTGGACCTATGCTTTCGCCTAGATGTGTATCGTTGAATTGAAAAAGCTTTCGGCAGTGAACGCAACAGCCTGTGTGACTATGAGCGTATGTGTGTCAGCTTTATTCGCTAGTCAATAGAAAATCAACAACATATCTGCGACCGGGTATTGGTTGCCAAATGATGTCCTGGAATGTGAATGTTTGTTTGCCTGTGTGTTTGTAGGATTGTTGTTGGCTTGTTCATTTCATGTCATGAACTTAAAGACCCAACCGACGTAAGTCGCCTCTGGTAATTTCGTAAAGTTGGCACAGCGACTCATGCATGTTAAATCCTGTAGTTCGTGAAGCAACAGCGAAAATAAAGAACGATTCTTCATCTCGAGTTGCTGCAAGCAGTAATTTCTATCCAAATGTCAAACAATAACATTAATGGTGTGAAAAAACTCTATCAAGGAGAACGAGTGCTTGCGGAGACAACCGACTTTTCAAAGTGGTTCTGGAAAACTAAAGTTATTCTTGTCAACAACAAAGACGAAATCTTTATTATTTCTAAATTGTTTGAAAGAAACAAAACAAATAACAGTTTTTCGAAGGTGAGACAATACAGTCTATAAGTTTTACTAAACTTCTGTTTTTTAAGTCAATCCAACAAGCACATCCAACAATAAAGTCAAAATTCTTTCACTTTAAAAACTCAAGTCTAACTTTGTCACCTTGAATTAAAAGCCTTTTATGTTTAAGTAAACTTTAGTTAATTTAAATTGTTTAAACCGTTTTGTTCATAAAGCGAAAAGACACAACAACAATCAATTTAAAAACAGATTAAAATAACCCTCAAGTGCTCTATTCCGCACATAGGTATATATTATTTAATATAAAATAAAAATAAATAATTGCTCATTATACCTCATTAACACTTCGACAGCCCTGGGGAAAATAGGTCAGAAAACGTTTCAGAGAAAAAAAAAACAAAGACCGTAAATGTAATTTAATCCTTTAGGTAGTTCAATACTAGTTTATGCATATATATTTTTAATAAAACGGAAGGACATTTTGTTTGATATAAAAGTTTAAATTGTTTATTTATTTTTAAGTCGGGAATTAGAGGAAAAAGTTTGGCGTGATTTTAAGCTGAGTTATGAGGTGCACAAAATTGATAAAAATTGGCATAAAGGTCAAAAATCGAAAGTATAATTTTTAAATCAATAATCTTACAACAAAGTCTTAAACCACCGAACCACCAAAATTTGTCAAAATTCTTTTTTGATTAAAGTCCGTTCAATTACCTTTTCAACGGTAGTTCAAACTTAAAATCCGGTTAAAAGAAATTCGTTTGTTAATCAAAAAATATTTGTGTTTATATGTATAAATAACCATATATCATTAACCCATAGAGTTTGCACACTAATTTTTATAATGATTATAAGGTACTTTTACCAGCTTTAGGAAGAAAATTATTTTAAATTTTTAAATGGCTTTCTTCGATTCCATTTTTTGAATTCAATTACCTCACTTCAAGAGATGTAATTACCCCCAACCACAAAACTTAACATTCGGTTAAGAATAATGCTCATTTTTATAAATTTTGTGCACCCTGTAACTCTAACAAAAATCACGAGAAACTATTTTCCTCCAAATTAGTTTCGCCAGTTCTTATTTTCGTCAGTGATGTTCCATGCAAAATTTCACTAAAATCGGATATGGTCATTCCGTAACATTTAAAATGGAAATGTTGAATTTATAACAAAATATTAATATTATTCTATTTTAATAATAAAGTAAAAAAAATTCGGAAAAAATTTCAATTCAAGTTCCAATTAAAAAAAAAAAACTAAATCACTCCATTTTTCATTATTGTTCTTGTTATCATAGATCGCATTTGACCCAATTAACATAAGAAATTATAGAGGCATATTATAGTCGTGGCAGCATTTCTGCTGCCCTCTTAAGCCGTATCTTCAAAATTAAAATGATTTTTGATTTTGTTCTTTTTAAAAACATTTACAAGAAACACTTAACATTTAAAATGCGTCCAGTTGTAGGCGGTTTTTTATTCTGGGCTTTACAATATCAAGCTGGCTAAACGATTGTTCAACATAAACGTTTAATCTAGGCAATGATAAAAGGTACAGTGAAAAATTTGACAGTTCTTCAAAAATAAAATTTACAAATGTATCCTTTAAACCAAAAATCAGCTGTACTAAATGTATCCATTTAAAGAAATTTTCAAAAAAGAAAAAATCTTCTTTTACTGCTTTAAAAACATTGTTAACGGAGAAGTGCTCGATCATCTTAAATTAATAAAATCTAAGCTTAATTTAATAAACACTAAGTAAAAAGTCCGCCGAAAATTCCGCCAGCGAATCTTTTATAATTTATCCCGCCACATGACATCAAAATCCGCTGATTTGGCGGGAAATCCGCTGTTCTGGCAACAGTTACATAAATGTAGAACTGCGCTCCAAAGCAAAACAAAACATAAGAAAAAAATACCAGTTTTTATTTCTTTGATATGCATTGTCTTAACTCAATAAGGACGATGATGCCATATCGCATCACAAAGTCGGATGTCGCAAAACTAACCGTTCTCATACAAATTAATCAAAATAAAAATTAGGTAAAAATTAGCACATGTGTGAAAAAATTGTACCATCTTGTAGGCGTTAGGGAGATTGATAAAAAAAACGTTCGTGGCGTACAACAGTGGCCTGTCAGTAATTTTATAAATACTTTGAATTTCGACCATCCTGGTAAGCCTTAACAATCATTTAATATTTTTATTTATAATTCATTAAATTCACCTTTGAATTTGGTGTATCAAATATGTCTGAAAAATAGTGATATAAGTGTAAGGTAAAGTTATTACAATAATGTGCGAAGTATAAAATGCATTAAAAATTAAATAAAAATTTACTTATAAAAATTAATATAAGGTTTTTTTTTTGCTAATTCTAATTAAATTTTTCTAATGTTGTAAGAAAAAACTTGTATTAGTAAATTTAATATAAAATTAAAGTCCCCGCAAATATTAAATTAAATGTTAAATTCCAAGCAAAAACGATTAAAAATTAGATGAATTATTAAATTCCCCACATATTTGAGCCCATTCCCCGATTCACCAATCGACATGGAATTCCCCACAAATCGATGAATTCCCCACCAGTTGGCATGCCTGCTGCCAACACAATGCTGTCACACGTACACTACAAGCTTCTTCGTGAAGCGTGCGAACAATGGTGTTCGGCCGTACTGTGAGCAGTTCTGCCAAATTTTGGGAGAGATCATTCCCGTTTTGTTCATGCATTTCAATAAGTTTTTCCCGTTCTTCCTTTAACATTTCCTCATTTTTCCCCTTTTTTAAAGTTCTGTGTTTTATTTTAAATAGAAACCATAACAATACAAACAGTACTAATCACAGTGAGCTTCAGCCATGTTTTAGTTTGACAAATATTATGTCAAAAACGGACTTCACAGATTGTTTATTATACAATTAATGGTCAAAAAACTGTTCGAAATAAAATCGTAGCTGCTCCTGTTGCCGAGAAATCAAAAGATTTCATTTTTTTTATTTTCACGGGTTTTGCTGACTTAACTTTGCTGAGCTTTAACTTTAGCTTAACTTTGTTTTACGAAAATACAGATGATATGCTTCAGGTATTAATTGGTCTAATTAAAAAGTAAAAATTATGTTGACTTTTATATTTCTGAAAAAACGGATGATTCTTTTGTGATAAAATTTATGTCCGATGTTACGAAAGTTGTTGGTAATATATATCTCGCAGTTCAGTATTGAAAAAACAAAATTTCTTAAAACACATAATCCAGTCTTATTTTTTATACTAATCTTAACCAAAATAGTAATAAGTCTTAAGCACCATATCACCATACGTAAGAAAAATATAAAATTGTATACTTACAAACAAAACTTTGTTTTTACCAATCGCGGATTTAAACGTTTTTGAGTTAATTTTTTTTTTCTTAGAATTATGTCTTACAGCGCGGTTTGTATTGGGGTCATTTTCACAAATTTCTTCAAACACATTTAGGAAGCTTAGTTGACACTTGGGGGTATACCTACAGCCTTTAATATTCATCGTACAAAAACAAATACATGCCAAAATATTAGTTAGAATACAAATAAAACGAATATCTTAATTTGGATTTTGCCACTTATTTAATGAAATCACAAAACAGCAAAATCTAAGAAGAAAAAAAAATCATATATTCTTATGAGAAAAACACAAGCTGCTTGAGTAGCTGCTTCAGTAGCTGCTTATGATGTTATTGTTGTTCGTTTTGTTCGCAATCGTGTCGTTTGTTGTTTTGCTGCTAATGTTGTGGTTGTTGTTATTAATATATATGTAAAATAAACATATATAAATATATATTAGATGCTCTCATTTTTGTCGTCGCCATTGGTTTTGTTTATTTTCAGAAAGATAAATACAATAGAGAAAACAGATGCGTGTAGGTTCCCAATGTGCACAAAAACGGATGCGGATCCGTTACGAACCCGTTACGAATCCGCCAAAAGAGTCTGAAACGCATTCGTATATGAATTCCGAAACGGATTCGTATCTGAAGTCCGTTACGGATTCGTTCCTGAAGTCCGTTCTGAGTCCGAGGCGGATCCGAAAAAATGAAAAACGCAATTCGTATTTTTGAGAGGAATCTTATGTTTCGACGAACCCGTTACGAACCCGTTACGAATCCTTCAAAAAAATTTCCACAACGTTAACATAAAAGACAGTCTTAAATTTGTTTTACAATTTCTTATTTTGTTTTCAGTAGATTAGGGATACGAAATACAATTGTGTACTTATTTTTGTTGTTATTTTTATTTTTATTATACATTGATATAATTTTAAATTTCCTTCTTTAAAATTTAAAATGTAGAATGTAAGAACTGAATTAGCAAATAAATAAAAAAATGTTACATAAACATTATTGTCCCTTTTTGAATAAGAACTATTTTTAAAAAACGAGTCCGTTGCGATTTCGCATTATTTAAAAAAAAGAGTCTGAAACGGATTCGTATGTGAAGTCCGAAACAGATTCGTATCTGAAGCCCGAAACGGATTCGTATCTGAAGTCCGAAACGGATTCGTATCTGAAGTCCGAAACGGATTCGTAACTGAAGTCCGTAACGGAGAGAGGAATTTCATACGAAAAAGCATCCGTTCCGGATGCGAAACGCAATCCGTTTCGGACAAAATGTACGAAGAAGTGAGTTCGTTACGGATTCGTAACGGATCCCTTTGGCACACTGGGTTAGAGTGGACCTTATTTGTATGGGAAAAATTTCCAAGCACTTCATGGAGAGCACCCAAAGGCTCAAACTGCGCTAATGGATGAAAAAAATTTATAAAATTTTAGTAAGATCTGATGCATATAAACCCGTGGGCACACTGCTGAAAGTTTGCACAAGTTAATGAAAGAAAAAAAATTTTTTTAATATTTTTATTTGGAATAACACTTAAGATTTTTTTGTTTTTTCCAAAAATTTTTCTGTTTAATAAGGTTATTCACCTCAAATTACTTGAATAACTCAGGGGGAGAAAATTTGTATTTTCGGATTTTTTCAGCAATATTTGTATTTTTTTCGACTAATCTTGGTGTCAGGAGTCTATACTTACGATACTATCGAAACGGTGACTTTTTTTTTTGTGAAGCAATCATGGCGGTAGGGCACAGTGCCGAAAATATATCGGCTTTGATACCACATGAGTCATCTTGCACTATTTGCTTACAAATAATAGCAAATGGATCCGATTGTCGGATAACTAGATGCAATCATGTATTCCATAAGACTTGTATTGAGCATTGGTTCATCGACTCTCAGGAGTGTCCTAACTGCAGACGTGCAGCACAAGTTATTGAGTTACAACCTAATACAGTTGATTTACCAGTTGAGGTACAATCAAACAACAATAACAACACGAGTCACACGTCAGCGCGCGGAGACCCTAGTAGCTATCGTGGCCGTGGAGCCATTCCCAAGCGTCATAGCACCCAGTCTAGAAAAAGAAGTGTAGACAATTTTTCTCAATCTTCACAACCAGATTAACGTCAGAACAATGTTTATAACAATAATAATACATCATATTCCTTGCCATTAGTAGATCGTGATTTTTCACCAAATTCCATTCCACCGGCGAGTGCAAGAAACGTTACTCATACGCCCCCTAGTGCTGGTCATACGAAAGCAAATCCACAAACTATTGATAATAACCTCATCACAAATTTAATGGAGTTTAGCTTACAGCGAATGCTAAGTAGTTTTAATTTGCAACCCAATCGAAGCATTCGAAATTCAAACCCAACTGCAAATAAACTTAACTCTAGTCAAATGTTAACTAATAACACTGTGCATGTCCAAATATCAAACAAGCTTGAGAAATATCATTTCAGCATAATTCGAGGACGCTGGATTTAATGGCATTTATCGTTTTTTATCCTTCGGCCCGTTTTCGAAAAATTGAATGTTTAAGGTCAAGTACATGTTGATGCAGTTTTTGTTTGAAAAACTTTTTTCTTATTAACTTTATCGACTACATGTCAATGAGTGAAACATTAAGAATTATCTGAAAAATAATTTCTTTAAACAGTTCAACCCTCGAAACCCAACTCTTATGGTCCAAATCGCCCTTATAAATCAAAAACACCTTTTTTTATAAAAGCTTTGTTCAAACAAAAACAATTAAGTTTTTTATGGCAAAATATTCCCCTGTTATAACGGCGCTAAAACGACCTGAAATTTATTAAAACTAAATTTTTCATACATATTTTTTATTTTCTCAGATAGATTCATCTTTTACTTCTGCTTCTTTATGTAAATTAGATAAGAGAGCATCTAGTTCTTTACCACTGTCCCAGTGCTCGAGTCTCGCCGTCACCAGAGAGAAACGTTCGCCAAGCTCATCAGATTTGCATCAAAAACTAGATGCTTCCGTAGGAGACATTTGTTGGAATTTACATGAAGAAACAGTAGAAACAGATGAATCTATCTGAGAAAATAAAGAAAAATATGTATGAAAAACTTAGTTTTAATACCTTTCAGGTCGTTTTAGGGACACAAGTTTTGTTTATTTGTAAAATTTGTTAAATTTGTAATTTCATTAAGCGCCACTATATCGGAGGATATTTTTCCATCAAAAAGCCTACTTGTTTTGGTTTGAACGAAGCCTTTATACGAAAAAAAGGTTTTTAATTTATGAGGTCAATTTCGGCCATAAGAGTTGGGTTTTAAGAATTAAACTATTTTAAGAAATTATTGTCCATGTAATTCTTAATGCGCCACTGATTGACATGAAGTCAATAAAGTTAATGAGAAAAAAGTATTTCTAACGAAAACTGCATCAACATGCACTTGACCTTGAGCCATCGATTTCTCGAAAATGGGCGGAAGGATTTAAAAGCGGTAAACGCTATTAAATTCAGCGTCCTCGAATTATGCTGAAATAATATGTCCCTAGCTTTTTTTGCAAAATAATGGTGACCGATTCATGCACAGTGTAATCAGAGCTCAAACCCAATTTCTAATAATTTTCCTAACCGAAATGTTCCTCGCAATCAAAACAATGCTCACTCATGTTAAGTTCGATGGCACGGCAAATGGTTTTAGTGTCAAAGAATTTTTATACAAGATTAGCTCTTAAACGTCTTCAGGATTGAATAATGATTTCCAAGCATTATGTAGTAATTTGCATATTCCACTCTATCGTAGAGCCAGATAATGGTACTGAAAGCGGTAAGTGGACTAGTTCCTGTAAGGCTATAAAAAAAATAGTATCGTGACTTCAAAACAGATTACGACATCAGTGAAAAAATTAGAAGTAGAAAGCAAAATCCGAACGAAACTTTTGATGCATTTTATGATGCGATTTTAGCTACTACAGATCGGTTGTCAGAACCAATTTCAAGTTATAATTTGATAGAATTCATAACACGCAACTTAAGACCAGACAAAAGACATGAGCTGATTTAGGTTTAAATTTCTTCAAACGCGCAACTGTGTAGCTTGTGTCAACGCCGAGAAAATTTACTGTAAAGGCGAATTTACACATTTTATTAAAAACGATGATAGTGAACGTTGAACGATGACAGTGAATCAATTTTTAATTTACATTACTCAACGTGTAAATTTGAAATTTGATGGATGATTCGGTGTTGAATGTCAAAATATATTCTCTGGCTGATTAATTTTATTGACGTTTACAAAAATTAAGTAAATAAAAGCTGTTCAGCAATTAAATAAAAAAAAATATAAACTTTCTGCTTCAAATGTTTAGATGAAGCCAAAATAGCGTTAAACCACCTTCTAACTAATAGCTATTAACTGCAACAAGAACTTGTTTAAATACAGTGGAAATCACATGACATGACATTAACTCGTACAAGGTGTTAGTTCGATCAATGCAAAAGGGTATTGTAAAGATACTGGTCCATTTTGGAACTTTTTCAGAACTATTTGAAATTTGGTCCGATTTTTGGCAATTTGCACAACTAGAGACATAAATTTCAATTTCGCTATTAATCTGAAAATTTAAGTTTTGGGCTCTTTTAGCAAATTAACAACATCCAAGTTAAAACAAGTCCGATCGAGTTATGAAGTATCTAAAAGTTTAAGCAATAACACTTCCAATTAGATGCATTATTTTTTATACCCTCGATCTTGGAGTTTTTCCCATAACTGGCCTTCTAAATGTGACAAAATGACACAAAATTTAATAATAAAACAATTTCCTTAAAATGCTTTCGGCCGTTGCAACCAAAGTAATCGTTTGATTTAAGTGATTCAATATGTTAAAATATGTGAAAATTATGGCTCTACTCAATCTGAACTTTAATATAAATAAAAAAGTTTTAGTGCAGAAACAAATCATTATTTGGCACAAGGCTACCAGACATAAATTCAATTGTTTCACGTTTTCACAAATATCTCTAAAACTAGAGCCAATCCAGAATTTTCATTACTATAAACGTGACTATAATAATCCGCTCAGATACCCAGGGCAAAACTGACTTCAGATTTTTTTGTCGAGCTGTGTTATTATTTCAAAAATTGTATAAACAGCAGCCATGAAAAAAAAACACTTTATGCTGAGCATTTTTGAGCACTTCAACTAATTAGTTGAATATAATCCATTCTACTCACATAATGCCAAAAATATGATAAGCTTAAATCATAGGGCAAACGCATGTGTGCTAATAACTGCCTTTAGAAGTGGTTGTAAACCCGATATTAAATTGGGTTGCCAGACATGCATTTGACTATTATGAGCGCATAAGTATCTGCATTTTATAGATCAACTCAGCCCTCAGCTCAACTTTGCTCAGCTGAATCGCATGCATGAAACTAAGCTGCATCCAAGAGAACCTTCGCAGACTTGTTGGCTTGGCTAGAAACAAATGTGATGTCATCCGGATATGCAAATTAAATGCTCTGCTGCAACAATAAGTTTCTTCTGCGGCATGCCGGCCAAGACCGACTGAACAAACTGCGCTACTCGTTTAAACAAAGCATGTCATCGCCAATTCCAGCAGCTTCTTCGCGGTAACTGCGGCCACAGTGCAGCTCTGACTTGTGCTTCAGCAAAGTCGTCCTTGTTAAGGAAATATTGTGGGTATGCCACAAAACACCAACGCTATTTGGTGAATCGGCCCATACTTGCAGTAAATATTGTGGTGCACATGTGACCAGCGTGCTGTGCTAAACGCTTGTCAAACATAAATACTAGTGGTACTTAAAGTTTACTTTATGGCAGCATAAAAAAACACAACAAAAGAGCCCCAGTGTCATCAGAATGTTTCAGCGTGCTGCAACCAGCACGCAGCTTGGATCATGCCGAGAGACAGACAGAAGTTCACAATCCTTGTTTTTAAGGAAGATGAAACATTAAACTGCATTTCACTGCAGCTCCAAGTGCGCGTAGTTGCAACGGACTTGACTCCAGATACAAGAGTTTCCATTTTTTCGAGTGACTCTTTCGCGATGTACGTCAACTTTATTTAAATTATAAATTGTGACCAAGTAGCGCCGGAAGAGTCGGAAAGATTATGTTCTGCATATTCATAAGCATTTGCATACAATCTACTCACACTTGCACCCGCACCCTAGCTCACACTCAGCCGAGGTGCAACTAACGAGAGTAGTGCACATGCACGCCCTGGTGCTTCGCTTAAATGGAAAAGGATTGTGCGCTGCGCTGCAGCTTAGTCCCAATGTAAAAGTAAGACAATCTTGTGCATTGCTCTGAATCCGAATGCTGCTGCTGCTTCAAGTTGAGGTTGGCGCGTTGTTTGCTTACCTTTTTTGCCTAGTGTGTTTGTTGCACTTGTTAACATTAAAGGTTTTCAATTTGCAGCCTGAGAATAGAAGGTGCTACTGCTGGAGAACTGCTTTTGCCAAGTGTGCGCTTTCAATTTCCCCGAGGTTGACGCCATGTTATTCATGCAATAGGGTGTAGTATACACTGCAGCCAGGTCCGTAGCCAGGATTTTCGATAAGAGGGGAATTTTTTTTATATATCAGACTGTTTTGGTACAAATATAATAAATAAAGTTTTGCAACTTTTTCACGTAAAATTGATAACAATATTGTCATTTTTGGATTTAAAAGTCTTTTAATTTAAAAATATTAGAGTAAAGTGATAAAAATGGCTACTTAATTTTTTTAACATATTTTGAAAAAATTTAAATGGTATTTGATTACAATTTATCTGTTAAGCAATTAAAATTGAGAATCAAAATAAAGAAAAGCTTAATATTAAAGGGCTATTTTCTTAACTTTTTTTAACCCATAACTTCAACAGACATGAAATTGCTTTTTTTTTAAGCTTCATTACTAAATACATACCAAAAAATACCCAACGCAAAAATATTTGCTCAACAGTTTTTTTAATTTAATTTAATTTTGAAGATTGCATTTTTTTTAATTGATTATTTTTGCACAACTATTCGAAATACAAGCAGAGTTTGTAGAAATACAAACAGAGGCTGTTCGTAGAATGTACAAATGTTTTGTGCATAGTACAAACGTTTGTAGTGTTGGCCGGATTAAAAAAATTTTTTGAATTCGCAACTTTGTACATTCCACATATGCTAGTTTGTAAAAATCTATAATGTATAAATTTGTGAACTGAATAAAATTTATAATGTATAAATTTGTGAAAATATACAAATTTTTCTTTGCACAATGTACAAACGGTCATTTGTATTATTCACAAAGTCGTTCGTAGACTTTGTAGAATATTATAATTGTTTTGTACATAGTACGAAGCTTATTTTTGGGTGCAGTGTTTTCTGCACTTTTAGGTTAGGATATCTCAAAAACCTGATTCAACCCAAGTTTATCATTTGGAATAATATTTTCAAGTTTATGCTTAAAAAAAAAGTTAAATTTTGCTGGTCTGTGTAATTTATCACAGACATTTAAAACTTGAATCGAGTATTAGTGATCATGGAATTTTTGTATTCCCACGCTTAATGCGTAAGAGGTACATTAACTTATAAAAAGGTATGCATATTCTTGATCAGCATCACCTCCTGAGTTGATTTAGTCATTTTCGTCTGTCTATCTGTCCGTCTTTATGTCTGTTCATTTGTCTGTTTATCCGTCTGTGATCATGACCTTAATCTTTGACCTATCGCAACGAAATTCTACGCATTGAGTACAAAGCTACTCAAAAATATAGATTAAGTTTGCAAAATCGGATGAAAACCAAGCCTACCTTCCATACAAAGTAACTTTATCAAAACGGTAAACTCTCTTCACATTCCACAAAAACTAATCTAATGACTTTGAATTTTGCACATAAGCTTTAACTCCTAATATGCACTTTAAGTATGAAAACATAAATTTGTAAAAATCGAATGAAAACCACGGCTACCTCGAATACGAAGTTACTTTATGAAATCAGTACAATCTGCTTAAATTGCACAAAAATTAGTACAATAAGTTAAAAAAGCTTAAAATTCCGTAAACCTCCCATACAAAGTGACTTCATCATAGTAGTAAAAACTTTATAAATTAAAAACCTCCCATACAAAGTGACTTCATCATAGTAGTAAAAACTTTATAAATTAAAAAAAAATAGTGTTTAAACTTGATAAATAAAAAATACTGAGGGTTTCAAGTGTGAAATATTTCGATAAGAATCACGCCCTATAAAAGTGACGTCATCAAATTAATACAACATTTAAGACTTCGCATAAACTAAAATACGGTTGTGAGATTATTTTAACTTCAGTCCAGTCGAAGATAATTCCTTACTAGTTTTTATTATTATTGATTCCTCAATGTATCTTATCTTCACAAACTTAAAACAGTGATGAAACTTTATATATTGTGACCTTTATTTGCAAGACTGCAAGGTCAGATTTCACTTTCAATATTCAAAAAGAAAATATATATATATATTAATATTTTATATACATCTAAAGACGAAAGTATGCTTTAAATAACAGCCTCAAATGTTATATTATTAACGTTAATGTTATCGCAGCTAGTTTAATATCAGTAGAAATAGTATATTTTGGCACTTGATACCGGATAGTTTAGAAAACTTTCTAAAGAACCATTCTAAACAACAAAGTTAGTGCTGGAAAAAATATTACACTATTAAAATATTTTCCTTGTAAAAAATTGTTTAAAGATAGAATTAATTACAACAACAAATCCTTTGCAATAACAATAAAGCGTTTGTGTTGGTGCAATAAATTATACATATCGTCGTCCGGGGATTCATATGCTCCATATGCCATTTTGACTATTTTGAGCTAATGGTACGGTAATTGGGGCAAGAGGTCACAACAAATTTTTGCTTAGGGATATAGAGCAAAATGAACACGACATTTCTAAGTTTCTGGAAAAGATAGCAAAAAACGGATTGCAGATTCGAAAAATGTGGTATTAAAAACCATTAACACAAAAGCTACGTAAAATGATGGGTGTCAATTTCTTTTTCAAATTTTGCCAAAATGTATTCCTAGAAATATTTTTTGACATTTGTTTATCTGCTTTAGTTACTAAGTTATAGGATTGCAAAAATTGGAGTTGTTGATAAAAAGGATTTTTTTAAAACATTTTCGTAGAAAAAAAATATTTAAAAAATATTTAATAAATTTCCATAGCACACTTTATTGAGGAAAGTTGGGAAAACCTTCCTAAATAAGCACTACCTGTTCTTTAACTCATGATCCGTTTTTGATCAGTTACGCCTATCTGCTATACACATTAACAATTTATTTTTTTTATTGATCCAGTTGGTCAAATATTTTATTGGACTAATATGTTTTCGTCCATGTTCACTGCTTTTCATCCTTTTTATACCAAAAAGGTATTTAATATATTTCAATAACAGAAATATTTAAAATATATACCAAGACTTGCTTTATTTTATAGTTTCAACATTTTTAAATAACAATTCTTATAAAAAAAATAGGTGCAATGTATACGGCATGCACAAGATGCAAGTACTTAAGAATTCGTAACTTCTTATCCATTGCGAATCCAACTATTAATCTTTCGAGTATTAAAGTTTTTCGATATGACCTTGTTATTTATTATGTTGATTTTATATGATTTAAATACAAATTCTCAATGTTTGATAGTTTATATTATACTTGATTTTAAATAGAAATTCTAGTTGTTTGAAAGTTTAAAATCTTTTATTGAGCTTTTAGGTCAGGTTAGAACAAATAATTATTCTAATGAATTTTTCCAAAGAAACAAGAATAACGTATGGTGAGTATTATTAACATATTTGAGGCTTCAATTTTGAAATGTTAAAAAAAAATCCCAAAAATGGTGAAATTTTTAGAATTTTAATTCGAACATTCGAATTTGTGGTTTTGAAGTAGAAAAAATTTCTGAATTTCAAATTTGACCCCGGAACAAAAATATACAAAAAATGTTCTATAGAAATCTATAAACAAATTTTTTTTTAAATTTTTTACCTACAAAAGTGTTTGTTTAAAAATCCTTTTTTCAACAACTCTAATCTTTAGAAGCCTATAACTTAGTAACCAAGGCAGACAAATATTAAATGTCAATTAATGTAGTCCTTTTAATAAAACATTACGTGCAAAATATAAAAAAAAATCCGACACCCATTTTTTGTGTGTACCCTATACTAACCCTACGCCTTGAAAGCTCGCCGATTCGATTTTTCTAATAGCTATTAAATCAGTTACAATAAAGTTTTTTTGTAAAATCTAATTACCAGCTCTGAAACTTACATCAAGAAAAAACTCTTAAATTAAACAAATTCTAACTTAATTTTAAGTAGCTTTTGCATATGCTCAAGAAGACCAGTTCTTTAATATAACAGCGATTGAGTTATCAATAGATGCAACGATTTCTACTAATGCTATTAGAGCCAAGTAAAAAAGTTAATAGGAAAAATGCCAATGAGATCAAAAGTATATTTTTTTATAATTTTGAGTAACTGTTTAAATAAAAAAAATATATCTAATATATAAAATTCTTCTGTCACGGGGTACGTAATCGAACTCCTTCGAAACGGCTCGACCGATTTTCATGAAATTTTGTATGTATATTTTGTAGGTATGAGAATAGGTCGTAAAGTATATTTCAACCCCCTACTAACAGTGGGCGTGGCACCTCCCATACAACCCAAATTTGCGATATCGAATATCTTTGGAGTTATAAGCCGCTTAGCCTCGGAATTCGGTATTCGACAATTTACACGTGCCGCTTCGCAGATAAAATTTTGTGAGAGTTGGACAAGGGGGCGTGGCACCTCCCATACAACCCAAATTTGCGATATCGAATAGCTTTGGAGTTATAGGCCGCACATCATTGGAATTCGAAATTCGACCACAATTTACACGTGGCGTTTTACTGATAAAATTTTATGGGAGTTGGACAAAGGGGCATGGCACCTCTTATACAACCCAAATTTGCGATATCGAATAGCTTTTGAGTCAATCAAACAAAGCAAACAAAGCCTCGGAATTCAGCATTCGAACTCAATTTACACATGCAGTTTTACTGATAACTTTGTATGGCGTTGGACAAGGGGGCGTGTCACCTCCCATGCAACCAAAATTTGAGAAATTCTACAGCTTTTGAGTTATAGGTCGCACAGCCATGGAATTGAGTATTCGACCACAATTTACATATACAGTTTCACTGATAACATTTTATTCGCGTTTGCCAACGGGGCCGCGGCAGCAACGCGCCGGGTTTAAGCTATCTATATATATAAAATGGAATGTGTGTTTCTTTATTTGTTTGTTTGTACCTTATAGGAGACCAAACCTCTGGACCGATCTTCCTGAAAATTTCACAGCATTTAACTGGGACTCTGGCATGATTAATAGGGTACTTTTTCGACCGCGCCCACTTTTACGCCCACTTTTTTAATTCAGATACTTACTTATACCACTAACAATGTTTGCTATACAAAATACTTTTTTTGTAATATGTATTTACCTAAAGTTTTATATAGTTTTTATCTACAGGTAAGGTGGCCATAGATTTTTTATTACCAAATCCCCCTTTTTCGCCCCATTTTACTTTAATTATAATAAATCTGCTTTCAATCTATATATATAAAAATGAATGTCTGTCTGTTTGTTTGTTTGTTTGTGCTTTATAGGAGGCCAAACCCTTGGACCGATCTTCCTGAAACTTTCACAGCATTTTACTATGAATCTGGAAAGAATAAAAGGCTATATGAAGTTTTTATTTGACAAAGGGGCGTGGCACTGCCCATATAACCTAAAAATTTAAATCGCCATATTTTGGGCATTTTTTGACCTACGTTGATGCTATTTGGTACATATAGTATTGGCATAGTTAGGAATACGTACCAGGAGAAAAGTGGGTGGGACCACGCCCCTTTTTTGGAAAATTAAAAATCGCAATATAGTCTTAACTACTGGACCGATCATTATTAAATTTTCACAATAGGATATTCTTACGAAATAATAAATTCTTGACTAAATAAAGTTGTGAGTGGATGAAGGGGCGTGGCCTCGCCCATATAACCCAAATTTTAAAATCGTCATATCTTGGGCATTTTTTGACCAACGGCGGCAGTATTTGCTATATATGGTATTAGCATGAATAGAAATACGTACCAAAAGAAAAGTGGGCGGAGCACGCCCCTTTGTTTGCGATATATTGGAGGCTGGACCTGATAACCGATCTTAAATTTTCACAGCGTTCAGCTTTGACTCAGGAATACTTATTACATGATAATATTTTTCGACCATGCACACTTCTGCACCTACTTTTTTACTACGTTTATTAACGGCTATACCACAAATCATGTCATTAAAATCATTAAAATACATATTAATTAAAATAGTGGGGAAGCTCAATTCTCTTTCTTCTACCACTGTCTTCAAAACAGCTGATTTTATAATACGTGTTAATTAAAATAGAGAGTGGGGTAACCCCATTCTCATTCTCCCACAACAGACTGCGAAACAGCTGATTGTGTAATTGCTGCTTTTTGATTGGTCTAAAAATAAAAAGGGGGAGCATGAAGCAAATTACATGCGATTCAGCGCTGAATTCTAATTGGTTTACAACAAAAAAAGAGGCGAAGCATTGCAATAATTAAATTAAATAAATAAATTTTTGTAAATATATAAATACTTTTAATTTTATTTTAAACGAGGGGGTAGCGAAGCACACCGGGTTCAGCTAGTATACTATAGATATACTACCCTCCTAAGTAAAAAAGTTATATCTCCATTTGAGTAGTTTTGAGATATTTAGCTTTTACGTTTTTTGTCTTTCTAAGAAACACACTAGAAGTGACCACTTTACTTAAGTTTTTCAGTCATTTGGAGTTGAAAATGGGTAATCTTAGCTTAACACAAAAATCAGAAACTCATTCACGGTTCCAAATCTGCTCTTTTCTACATTTTGGAATTTTGGCGTTTGTGACTTTCTTTCTTAAGACGGCAGTATACATGAAGGCGTTTTGAAGTACAGGGCTGCCAATGTTCGAAGCGCCCATCTGGCAACACTGTAACTTTCCGCAGTGATGCCAAATCGACTAATGACATACCGCGTTTGAAGCGTCATTCCAAGCAAATGTTTACAATGGAACAGTACACACCACGCGAACGCTCTAAAATTGTTGAAATTTACATTCAACAAAACAAGTCAATAGTAAGAGCAATTTTGGCATAAAATTATCATGAGCGATGAAGCTCATTTTCAGTTGAACGGAACGGTAAACAAACAAAATTGCCGTATTTATGCCACTGAAAATCCACAAGAGATTCAAGAGGTACCTCTTCACGATGCAAAAGTCACTGTTTGGTGCGGCGTTTGTGCTGAAATGCTCATTGGGCCGTTCTTTTTCGAAGATGATAATGGCCACAGAGTTACTGTCAATCAGGAGCGTTATCGCGATATGATAAACAATTTTTTCATGCCAATCGTTCGTCGAAAGCGTATCAGGCACTACTGGTTTCAACAAGACGGCGCGCCACCACACACAAGCCGCACTACAATCGATTTTTTGAAGCAATTGTTCCCTGGCCGTTTGATGTCAAAAAATGGTGATTTCGATTGGCCGCCAAGATCACCAGATTTAACGCCTCCAGACTTCTTTTTGTGGGGTTATTTGAAATCAAAGTTTTACGTCAACAAGCCAAAGACCCTAAAAGAGCTGAAAACCAACATCCGTCAAGAAATAACCGCCATTCCCATCGAAATGTTGAAGAAAACCATGGAAAATGCTGCAAAACGGGCACAATATGTCGTAGAGGCCAATGGCGACCATTTACGAGATATCATATTCAAGAAATAATGTAAGCAAATCTACTTGAACCCAATTAAATGATATTCATGACGAACAGACAAAAAATTGTGGTTTCTTTGATTTATTTAAAAATAAAATGGGCGCTTCGAATATTGGCAACCTTGTATAAGGAATGAGATTTTTGCTATAAAGCGGGATTGAAAAACTGAAGAATTGTATAATTTTAAGAAACTTGGCCGAAGGATTCTGCTCTCCGATGAATATCGAACCGCCAAATCTATTAAGATAGCTTTTTATATGGATGTGTTTAAGAAATATTGCTCGAAAGTGTTTCTTGCTCATAAGAGGTGAAGTATTGTTCTAGATCAATGGTAGTTAGAGATAAAAAGTTTCCATTGAAAAAAAAAAATTTTGCATTTATTTTTGTTTCACCCACTATGGCCCACCCCACGATTTCTAAACGCAAAATACTGATTTTTCAGCTTATTGCTGAGTAACATGCGTACAAATTAAGTGACGTCATTGAAATGTATCGACAGTTTCTACACCATTTCCAATTGTAATTCAGAAAAGATCAATTGATGTTCAGAAATTCCATTTGAATTTCAGAAAAGATCAAATCAAATTCAGTAATTCCATTTCAAATTCAGAAAAAATCTATTGAAATTCAGAAATTCCATTTGCAATTAAAAAAAATCATTTAGAATTCAGAATGTCTATTTGAAATTCAGAAGAAATCATTTGAAATTCAGAAAAGATCAATTGAAATTTTGAAATTTCATTTGAAATTCAGAAAAAATCAATTGAAATTCAGAAATTCTACTTGAAATTCAGAAAAAATCAATTTAAATTCAGAAATTCTATTTGAAATTCAAAAAAATCTATTGAATTGCAGAAATTCCATTTGAAATTCAGAAAAAATCATTTGGAGTTTAGAAAAAATCAATTGAAATTCAGAAAAAAATATTTGGAATTCATAAAACTTTAATTTTAAGTTAAAAAATATCAATTGAAACTCAGATGTGTAAATTTATGTCTTACACATTTTTGGAGCTATAAGAAAATGTATAAGTGGTCGTCACAAGTGAAGTCAAGCTTTTTTCTGAATTTCAAATGGAATTACTGAAATTCAATTGATCTTTTCCGAATTACAGCTGAAATTTCTGAATTTCAATTGATCTCTTCTGCATTTCAAATGATTTTGAATTTCTGAATGAATTTCTGTATTTGAATTGATATTTTCTGAATTATAAATGGAGTTTCTGAATTTCAATTGATCTTTTCCTCATTTCAAATGGAATTTCTGAACTTAAATTAATCTTTTCTGAATTTCAAATATAATTTTTTAATTGTAATTGATTTTTTCTGAATTTTAATTGTCTATATCTGAATTACAATTGGAAATGGTGTAGAAAATTAAAAATCAAACATTACGATATGTTCACGGGTTAGTGAGATAAACATTTTTGAATGTATGTAACTTTCTATGTAACCGAATTCAGTGAAACATTTCCCTTAAAAAATTTAATTATAACAGAAAAATTGACAGACCAACTTGCCCCAATGAAGTAAAATCTTAAAAATGGCACAACATTCGTAAAAGCAAAATAAATTAAAATCATTAAAATATATTACAAACTTTCGTAACCGCTCCCTCAACCATGGTTAGGTACATTTTCAAATTTTGTTATGTTTGGTGATTTTATTGCAAATTTAACTTTGTTTTGTTTTTAAATAACAGTATCAGACATATCGACCCCGTTGCGCGAAATTATCGTATGTGTCATTTTTTTCGAAATTGACTTTTTTATGCAAATTTGTTTTGCACTCCACAAGGCATCACCTGATAGTATATTTTAGCAAAAATCCTTATAGTGAATTTGATGATTACAAACCTGTATTTTGGATCAAATAAAATATATAAGACTAGCTGAAACCCGCCGCGTTGCTGCCACTCTCCCTATTCAAACGCCCATAAAATATTATCAGTTAAACAGCATGTCTAAATTTTGGTCGAATACTGAGTTCCGACGCTGTGCGTCCTTGAACTCCAAAGCTATTCGATATCACAAATTTTCGTTGTATGGGAGGTGCCACTCCCCCTTGATCAACACTCATAAAATGTAATCAATGAAACTGCATGTGTACATTGAGGTCCAATACTGAATTCCAAAGCTGTGAGACCTATAACCCCAATGCTATTTGATATCTCTAATTTGGGTTAAATAGGAGGTTTCACGCCCCCTTGTAGTACGCCCATAAAATGTAATTAATGAAACTGCATGTATAAATTGGGGCCGAATACTGAATTCTGACGCTGATATTCAATATCGCAAATTTACGTTAAATGGGAGGTGCCACGCCCCTCTTACCAATGAACATAGGTTGAATCAATGAAACTTTTGAGGTCGAATACTGAATTTCGGCGTTGTACGACTTATAACTCTAAAACTATTTGATAGCACAAAGTTGGGTTGTATGGGAAGTGCCACTCCCCTTTGCCCTACGACGACAAAATGTAAGTATTGAAAATGCATGTATAAATTTAGGTCGAATACCGAATTCTTACGCTGTCAACCTATAACTTCAAAGCAATACGATATCGCAAATTTGGGTTGTAAGGGAGATGTCACGCCTCCCTGTCCAACGCCCATAAAATAAAACCATTGAAACTGCATGTGTAAATTGAGGTCAAAAACTGAATTCCAAAGATGAATTCCTATAACTTCAAAGCTATTCGATATCACAAATTTGGGTTGTATGGGAGGTGCCCCTCCCCCTTGTCCACTCCCATAAAATTTCATCACAGAAACGGTACGTCTAAATTGTGGTCGAATACCGAATTTCTAAGCTGTGCGACCCATAACTCTAACTAAAGCTATTCGATAACAACAATTTTTTATTTATATGTGGGAGGTAAAAGGGGGTGTGGCATTGCCCCTTAAACCATCTCGTACTCAAAGCAAAGCGTACTTACAAAATTTGAGCTCCATCGGACCAATGGTTTCGAAGTATTTTGATATTTTCTTAAAAGTAGGTGTAGATGAAGTGTGACCACGCCCATTTTTTTCAAAGTTAATTATAGTTATCATACGAACTTATTTACCAAATTTTAATTTAATACGACCAAAACCGTCTTAAATACAGCATTTTTATTGATTTGTGGGCGACAAAAGGGAGTGTGGCACAAAACGTGCAAAGATACACACATGCAATTTCTTATGTGCACCCTCCACACAGACCCCAATCACCCCTGAAAATTTCATTGAAATCGGGCAAGCCGTCTAGGAGGAGTATGCGAACAGGAAGTTTTGCCACTTAATTTTTTATATATAGATATCAAAACAGTGGGCGCAAAAGTGGGCGTGGTCAATTTTTCTTTCCGACAAAACTTAAATTGGATTACTACGAACATTTGAAAAAAAAAATTATCCAAATCGGTCCAGCCGTTTTCCGATTTTAGATAAATCAAAAAAAGTGGGCGCAAAAGTGGGCGTGATCAATTTTTCTTTCCTTCACCGATTTTTATTCAAAAATGTATATTTCAGTTACCTGGTATCTCAGAAAATCAAACAGTATATCAAAATGTTTATATTTAAAAAATGTAAAGCATTGCAATGACGTCACTTCATTTGTACGCATGTTACGGAGCGAATATTTCTCAAACACATCCATAGAAAAAGCTAGTTTAAGAAATTTGGCGGTTCGAAATTTATCGGAGAGCATTATCCTTCGGCCAAGATGCTTAAAATGCTATAAGTTTTCAGTTATTCACTACCACTTTATAGAAAAAAATTTCACTACGCCTTAATATATGTACATATTTTGCGGACTACTTTGATGAAGCGATTTAAATAAAAATTTTTTGATGTGTATTTAATTTAGAATTTTCTTTGCTTGAAATTAACCTTAGCTTTTGAACTACGTCCGCTGATGCTGTCTGCGGCCATCACACTTCATCTGAGCTATCGGGTACTTTAGAAAAATAGAAGCGAATTGAGTTGAAAAGTAACTCGTGCTAGAATAGTTGCAACAATTGAGCAACAATTTCATTGTTAGTTTTAAGAGAAAAGTCTTAATATCAAAAGAGTCACTTCTGTTAGCCAAAACAAATATAAAATCGTTTTAAAGGTATACTATAAGGTAAATCTACAATATTTTTATCAATAAACATAACAAGTTTATTTTTGTAACAACAAAAATTGTAATAAATTCTATAAGTGCAAAATACTATTGTTTTTAAATGCCTTATTTTGTATATAAAATGATAGCTTCACTGACCCGCTTCAGAAATTGCCAATTAATATTTAGAAAAAATACGCAATTAGTATTAACAAAAATTAACTATTTCGCAATTCTTTAGCTCCTCTTCTATGATAATAGATTATAATGAGACCTTTTTTAATTTTTTTAAATAATTTCCTACAACTATAAAAATAGGTTGAGCATTATCCTATCGAAGGTTAAATTAAATTCAAGATAGTCTTAAAATTTCTCAACTTATTTTTTTAATTATGTGTTGGAAATTTGTAAATTTTCGGTTCTTAGAGTATACATTTAGAATTTTTCGTTAAGACCTTCTTTCAAAATGTTTTCATAATTGTTTACTTGCCTTTTAAAAATGATTACTTTTTGCTTTTATTTGTCTTATTTGTGCTTGTAGACCTTCAAACTCTTTGAGTGGGGCTAAAACCTCAAAATCCCCCCTAGACTATGGCTCACACGCTTAGACATTTCAGACAAAGTTAGTATTGCAAAAAATGCTTTCAAATTAAAAAATGTTGTAAGTGAAATCTTTTCACTTCGTTAAATGCGCTAAAACCGTTTACCTTTGAAGGAAATGAGAAGGCGTGGGTGGTGCAGCCTTAACTGTCAGCTGATATTTGTTCGAGTGAAAGAAGTAGGTAAATTATTAACGAATTATTAAAAAAAATTTGCCACAGGTTTTTGCGAGAGCAGCTGTGAAACATCGCTGTTGAATGCAGTCAACAAAACCGGCAAAAGAAACTAAAGAGTCATAAATCAACAATGCTAAGACGCTTTTGAAAATAGGTAAAATATATATAATAGTTTTTTTTAAAGACTACAACACGATTCCTCTAAACCATTCAAATTGCTTATATTTTTCCACTCAAATCGATCACCCTGAATACCAAAATAAAAACAGTACTGGTTAACTTTTGGTTTTTTTTAATTTTTTATGTTAATTTTATATGATTTCAATACAAATTCTAAATGTTTGATAGTTTAAATCATACTTGATTTTAAATACAAATTCTAGTTGTTTGATAGTTTAAAATCGTTTATTGCACTTAAGGTCAAAGTTAGAACAATTAATTTTAATTTTTTTTTTAAGTAATGTCCAACACTAACAACATGACACAATGGTCATCAACATTTTTATTAAAACATTTTTCTAGATTTTTAACCTAAATGCTTTTTATATATTATATACTTGAAATATATTTTATATTAAAGACAATATTTGGGACTTTATTTTGTTTATGTACGAAATGTCTTACAATGGCCGCATTCTAGCCGAAAAAGTGCTCAAGTAGCGAAGTAGCATAAAATATTTTCGCTATATAAATTGTGACATCTCAAGGAACATGTTCTGTGAGAGCATACCATTCAGCCCGAAAGTTGTGGAACAGTTCTTTCCGCTGAATGCAGGCAATGTATTTGGCAATGCTTGAAACTTACAAAAAATATTTTGTTGTTGTTATGTTTACAAAGAAATACAACGCATGCAAAAATATTTCTCAGAAAAAGGGGTCAAACGGTACGTTAGCTTTGTTCTAAGGAATAATGCAAAATCAAAAAAAGTCGTATTAAAACAGGACCTGTTTTAGTTCGCCTAATTGGCACATTAATCGAAACTATACATAAAAAAGAAACCAACTCCTATTTCAGTGGGAAAAAATGCTCTTTTCCGTTCAAAAATGTGTAGAAAAGGGGGATATTTTCCAAAATTTTCCAATTTGGCGAAAAAAATATTTTCGAGTATTTTTAATTCTATTTTCGAATTGTTTCCACTGGTCAACGCACTGTGGGGTCGGATAAAAAAAAAAGTTGATTAACTCGACCTTCCACGAAAGGGTTTTACGATGTGTTATATTAGGCTTGCTGCAATTTTTTAAAAGTTCCTTTTTTAAAACAAAAACAAACCCAAACTTCCACACAAAAAGTGGTTTTTTGCCACCTTTCAGCAAGCAAAAATATTTTAGACTGAGTTTAGCAAAGCTTTCTTTTCGATCCGACCCCACAGTGCGGTGACCAGTGAAAACAATTCGAAAATACTTTTTTCGCAAAAATGAAAAATTTAAGTATCATTTCATAGGTAATAATCTGTATTGAAATTGAAAATATTGGGATCATTTTTGCATGCAAATTGTATATGTTTGTAAAGCAAAAAAAGAAAAAACCTCTAGGATTAAAAATCACCAAAAATAAGTTTTCTGTTGAATTATTTAAAAATTGTTTTATTGAGTCTTAAATAAATGTGTAAAAATATTGGTTTGAACAAAAAAGCAAAAATAAAAAATGTAATTTTTTTAAAAATAGTAAAAATATATATTAATTTTTAAGAAAACCGAAAATTTTGTAAAATAGAAGTAAAATTTTGAAATGAGTGGCATGCAGAAGGAATTTCAGATAAGGTAGCACAATATAATTTGTTGCCTTTTTAATTAAAAAAGAATTGCATCTACTTGCAACATTAAAAGAAAAGCGAATATAAAAAAGTTCCTATTTTAAGTTTTTTGCATTATATGTATATTTATCGAAAATTTTAACATTTTCTATACCTACATGTTGAACATTTTCCTAAAACATTTTTTCTTTTTTAAAAAGTGACTTAGAATTTATGTTTATCTTAAAGAATATACTTGAATTAACTCTATTTTAAAAAATAAAATTTGTTTGGAGTAGTTATTTGAAGCTGTGCAATATCGTAGGAGAACAAAATCGTTTTTGCGGTTGCTCAGAGTGCTTAGAAGTTTATGGTATTGAGTGTAGCTGTGGAGAACGAAGTTGACACTCAGTTAAAAAGTGAGTAGGAGATGTTTTATCTTATTATTTCGACCGATCCAGATATATTTTTTAATAACAATACACAAAAAAGTTCAAAATTTTTAAAAATAATTATATGTCTGATTATGTAGATAATACCGACAATAATCAATTACAGTTCAGTACAGTATTTCAATTCCGAGTAAAAGTGAAATTGAATCATAAGTTTATTCGATATTTGGTATGTATGTATGTATGTATGTATGTATGTATGTATTTTTATTCAACAATTTATGGCAATCTTTTTATCAATATTTGCCAATAACAATATATGAGTAAGAACTATGTTATACAAATAACAGCAATGAATGTTAAGCTGCAAAATTTTATTCCATACGTAATTGAACTATACCAGTATTATTATAATAAAAAGAAATGACAATAATTTCCTAAATAAATTGTGTTTTATTCAAAATCAACATCGGTCCTTAAAATTTAACCACCCTTTATATAAATCTCGTGTCACGGTATTTGTTACAGAACTCCTATGAAACGGCTCGAACGATTTTCATGAAATTTTGTACGTATATTTGGTAGGTATGAGAATAGGTCGTAAAGTATATATCACACTCCAACCCTCAGTGGTCGGGGCACCTCCCATACAACCCAAATTTGCGATATCGAATATCTTTTGAGTTATAAGCCGCTTAGCCTCGGAATTCGATATTCGACTACAATTAGCACGTGGCGTTTGGCTGATAACATTTAATAGGAGTTGGAAAAAAGGGCGTGTCACCTCTCATACAACCCAAATTTGCGATATCGAATAGCTTTGGAGTTATAGGCTGCACAGTCTCGGAATTCGGTATTCGACCACAATTAACACGTGGCGTTTGACTGATAACATTTAATTGGAGCTGGACAAAGGGGCGTGGCACTTCTCATACAACCCAAATTTGCGATTTCGAATAGCTTTGGAGTTATAGGCTGCACAGCCTCGGAATTCGGTTTTCGACCACAATTTACACGTGGCGTTTGACTGATAACATTTTATGAGAGTTGGAAAAAGGGGCGTGGCACCCCTCATACAACCCAAATTTGCGATATCGAATAGCTTTTGAGTTATAGGACGCACAGCCTCGGAATTCAGTATTCGAACTCAATTTAAATATGCACTTTCACTGATAACTTTGTATGGCGCTGGACAAGGGGAGTGGCACTTCAATTTGAGAAATTCAATAGCTTTTGATTTTGAATTCGCACAGCCATGGATTTACGCACAATTTACGCACAATTTGTACGAAGAATTTTTAAAAAAAAAGAATGAAAATGTCTAATTTTAAAAAAGGCTTTTTTATATTTGCGTATTAACTAAGTAGCACTATATGGAGTAAAAACAATGACAACAATTGAATCAAAGTATTTTAACATATAAGCAAAAATAAAAGATAGTAATAAATAAATAACTGATGCATGAAATAATAAAATAATAATAAAAAATTAAGAACTAATTCGTACAATATTAATATGAAGAAATTTTGTAGCGATGTATTAGAAATTATAAGAGACTTATTAGAGAGCAAAAAGTTACTAAAATACTGTCAAGTTTGCCCGCAATAGCTAGTAATGTGACAATATCACTGAAATCATGCCATACTCTTAAAGCCATAATTTTACCCTTTTGAGAAAAATGGATTGAACATGAAGATGTCTGCCTTCAAATGGAAGATTATTGGAAAACAACAGATTTAAAAAAAAAATTGAAATTATCCTCTATGTGTGCTGCGGATCCATTGCAACGTTGTAGCCATTAACTCTAAAATGATCGATATCTGAACGTCGGCTAGGGAGATAACCAGATTTAATTAAAACAATTTTTAAAATTTTAAAGAAATATAAATGTTTCAACGGAAGGACACCAAGTTTGCGAAAAAGTAAAAGGCTACTATAAAATCTGTTCTTATTTTGAAAAAAGCGAACGACATGCTTTTGTAAAACAAGAAGTGGGTATATTTTATTCTTGTAAGTGCCTCTTCTTATAAGTTTAAGTGATGGTCTGAATATCACTCTTTTCGTTAGTACAATTAATTATATTAATAAATATCACTCTTTTCGTTAGTACAATTAATTATATTAATAAATTAAATAAATAAATGAATACAAGACGAAAACAAGTGATATGTAGACCACCAAATATCGAATTCAACTATGATTCAAATACACTTTCACTCGAATATAAAATTTTTTCTCCAATTGTTGGCGCTTGTAAAATCAAATTTGAGAAAATGGAGTTTTCATTTTATTTTTTAGTTTTTACATCGAATGTAATTTATATTAAACACAGAGCCATGTTTTTAAGTTTCAATACAGAAAATAGTACGAGGACTCTAAATCTGGCAAAATGGATTTGTAAGGAACAGATTTCTAGACAGGACTTCCCGTGGGAGGGGTTTTGATTACAAATATGTATTGGTTGCAACATTGTATTTAAACAAAGATTTCGACAATGTCTGACATAACTTTTGATTGAAAAGATATATTATGGTAATTTTTTAACATAAATTAGTTTTGAGACTTGCCAAATTTGGAAAAAATAAAAACATTTTAAAAAAATTAATTAAGCAAAAAAAAAAAACAAATGCGTCGTTGGACACACGAATGAAGCGAAGCTTTTTCGCATTTTAATAGACTTGATAATTAAATGGTTTTTAAATAAAATAGTTTTTTAATTCAAAAACTTTATATATCAAAAAGTTCACTAAAAAAATACACGTTAATATTCACACCGGTACATTTTATTACATTAAATTATTATATTATTTAATTACATGTTACATTATTTTGAATTATTTTTGTGCATGTTTTGAATTATTATTATGGAAATTTATTAATGGAATTGTTGGTTTTGATATCTTAAATAGCAAACGTATGTTACATATCATCGATATATCTAGCAAATACTACATCAATAGTAGTTCTTAATCATATCGTACAAATATTTGGATCGCTTATCATTCGTAAATTATATTTATCAAAAAGGCATTGTTTAAGTGCCTGCGAACATTCAAAGAATTGGTACCGTGTAATAAGTTTCGCCCAGTACAATGGAGCTAGTGATGCCAGATTGAGGGAAGTTTACCTTTTTGAGTGATTTTTCAATAGTCTTGTGAGCTAAAAGGGAAGCGTTTTGCTTGGTCGACCAAATAAAAGGGAGTTTTGAAATGGAGAACTAAAGGTGTTATTTTGGTGATTTGCAATTGTAAATTAACATGCAAAGCAGTTTTTTATAATACTTTTTTAACACGAAGTTGGAAAGTTCAAAAAAGATCATATAAATAATTCTTGTTCAGACCGTGCGATAAATATAGGTAAGTAGTACATACATTGCTATGTATATTATTTTGATTTTTGTATTGTTTCGTTACTTTTAACAAAATGTTTAATTAACTTAAAAAAATACTAGATATTTTTATTGTATCCACTTAGTTTCCAATAATTCCCAGTGGAGAACGAATGCATCCGTCTTCGAAGACGTCTTTCAAGACAGCACTCAGTCTTCGAGGATAGATCGCTCCAATTCTATAGCTTCGCTCGAAGACCATTTCAAACAAATTAGCCAAACGACTTGCAAGACTATTCTTCGCCATGTCTTCGACGACGTGTGGGATCCAACAATACACCTCTGCTTGTGTTTGTCCCCATCGCGCTCTCTTGCTTTATGCTTTTCACTCTCCCTCATTGCCTTCATGGATCGATCCGTCTTTGAAGCCAGATGTTCTGCTTCTTATTATAAAAAAAAATCAACTGGCCATTTTAGCCCTTGACCTAGTCCTTCGGGGAAGGACTTTGACCTAGCTTCTATTGATCAATTTTGTTGTGCATGTTATTAAATGTTTGATCACAAATGACCGAGAACTGGACCTACGTGTTTTATGCCGACACCGAACGGCTTATGTTCTCAAGAAGCTTTACATGGCAATTTTTACTCTCTGAGGTTTGCCATTGTCTGCAGAGAGGTGACAACCGAACAGAAAAATTAATTCAATTGAAAAACTTTCTGTCAGAGCTGGAATTGAACCCGGGCTACCGCAGTTCTTTAGCTTAAGGGCCACGCACCCTTCCCACTAGGCTACGGCCGCCACGCTTCTTAATATATATTTTACAAATTTAAAAAAAATTTTTTGACAAACATTTCATACGATTTATTTTGCTCCTGAATTTATGAATACAGGTCAGCAAAAAACCCGTATTGTTACTCCGTTGTCTTTAACAACGGCTTCAAAGACAACGTCTTCGAAGTCTACTTTCGCCACTGGGCTTGAATGGAAAAGATTTTTGTTTTTTGTAACAAATTCTTACGTATTAATCAGAGCAAATAGTTTTTAAAACAGTTTTTTTACTATAATTCTTTCAGTTATAAAAAATTTTTGTATACTTATGCTTACGAACATGTTTTATGTTATTTAATTCTTTAATAAACCTTTGTGCATAAAATTTTATACCTAAATAATGTTATGTTTGATAGATATTTTAAAGATTTCACAAAATTGTAAAAGGGAAAAAAAGGGAATTTTTTCATGTGTTTGTGGGAAATTATACATCATTGTTCTGGTAACACTGAGTATAGCATAAAGTAATCTTTAAGTATATTCATAACTTCAGGCTGAACATTTTTCAGGACATGCTTGTCTTTTATGTATTAAGATTTTTATCTGGTGCAACATATCTTCAGTTAATACTTAATACTGAATAAACCAACCAACGCAACAAAGAATATTCGATCAGTTATTAGTGTATAAGACTATCAATCGAAGGGTTACGAATTCGATTCTCATGGCATACAAAGAAATATTTTAATTTTATATATTCTTGGTGACGCAAGCAAAAAGCAACGACAATTCTAAGAAAAAGGTGTATGCAAAAAAGTGTCGTTTTTGAGATTTCACTTAAGCAAATCACAAAACGAGGCGTAAAAAGTTTCGCTTCAAAAATGCACTGACGATAATTTATTTACTGATTTTACAGCAGTAAGAAAGTGCATAAGGGAATAAGAAAACCAAAATTATATGATTTTATTTATTTACTAGCATAAAAGCCTGTCCTACGACAGGTCCTTCGCACACTTCCTTTAAGGAGCCTTTTGCCGAAAGCACTTTTTTTTCTTTTTAAAGCTTGATTTTTTTATACACTTGATTTTTACAAAATACAAATGTACCACTTTAAATAAAACTTTACGTATTGAAGCAGTGTTGAAAAATTAGTTCAAGTGTAAAAGGGCAAAAAGTCGAGATTGGTAACAATCATATTCATATACAAATGTACAAACTGGCCTTGCAACCTTCAATACGTATCAACTCAGGTGTCGTTTTGCGGCTGATACAATTATATTTTTTGGTGCAATCGACTCAAATCGACTCAAAAGAATTTCATTAAATTCGTCATAATGTTTTTAAAAAAGGATGAAAAAAGAAGTAGTTAGATCACAAACATGCTACTGTAAAAACCCAATATTGTCACTAATAAGTATCAAATGTATTTTCTGTGCATACTTTTAGGCTGCACAGTTTTGAAAACATTGTGTCTTGTAACATTACTTTACTGTCAAAAAATAATTAAAGTTTGAGAAAAACTGTGTGCGGAGCAGCAGCTTACCTTTTATGTATTAAGATGTGCATACTTTCAGGCTAAACAGTTGCTAAACACTAACAGCCTTATTCATAATCTCATTTTAAAGGCTGCGTAACTTTAAACCAGCTTTAAACAACACATCGTTATTCATAAATGTTTTTAGGGCTTGTGTAAGATCTGCGTAGCTTAAACGCCGAAATTTGCGTTTAAAGGCTGCGTAAATTTAACCTAAACTTTTTTGTCGTCTTTTCGATTAAGGTTTATGTATATGATATTTATATCATAGACATGCTCCATATGCGACCTTTGTAGACTTTTTTCAGTAACATATTTGCAAATGTACAAGAATTCTTTGTTTTTGCAAAAGAGTTTCGATTGTTTAGACACAAACCTTACAAAATTAAGCAATGAATAAAAAATGGTTATGAATAACAATTTCAGCAAGGTTGAGTAGAGGATGCGTAAAGCCTTGAACAGTGCGTAACTAAACAAGCGTTGAACGTTTGTTTAAGAAAATCTATTGCAACAGGCTGTAATATGTTATCTGGTGCAACATATCTTCAGGTCATACTTAATATTGAATAAACCAAATAACGTAGCGAAGAATATTGGATCAGTTTCTCATTTTATCTTATTTCTCAAAATTATCTCATTTATTATTATAGTAAACTTCAATAATTATTATAAACTTCAATATTCAAATAATACTATTTTATATTAAATTTTTTTTCTTATGTGTATGCAAGTACTTTTGTTTCCTTTTAATAAAAAAAAATTATTTGGAAAAACTTCAATATTAATATTAATAACCAGTTTCGGTGTCGGTTTTGGCCGAATATTATAAAATGGCTGAATATTCGGTTTCGGCCAAAATTCCGGTTTCGGTCGGACACTAGAATTAACCTAAGCTTTACGACAGTATCAGTTTTTTAGTGTTTGCTGAAAAATGTCATAGTTATGGATTTTTTAACGCTAAATGTACCGACTTCAGTCATTTGACTGGTTTCAAGCTTTTAAAAATACAAATATACTGATTTCAGTTTAGTCAGCTAAACTTATGACTTTTTGAATATCAAATGCATATTATTAAGATTCTATAACTATCATTTATAATAACAAATGCATAGTAGTAGCCAGAGGAAAAATGAAACCGAATAATACAAAAAGTGGTCCGGTACAATAAGAATTGATGCGGCAACTCTTTAACGTGTTAAGAATAATTATCTCGATTTGTTAAAAGGATGGCATATTAATTGGCCGATTTTATGTAAATCTTGAAACAAACTTTAAGCCAAACAAGTGAAAATACAAAACTTATCAGCATATCTTTTTTTCTTTCATTTATTTTTTCCAATGAATGGTCCGTATTGTAGGATCAATTTTACATGATTTGTAGTTATCAGGCTTAGAGTTATTGAAAATAGCCTTGTGAAATAGCTCATGACACCAAGCAATTTTCAGTGCATTTGATATAACTTTCATATCCGCCCTCTAGATTGATGGACACTAAGTCATCTTCAGAAGTGACTGTGTCCTTTAAACGGTGGAGATTTGAGTCAACTTTAACAAGGAAAGATCGTTGCAACAACAACGGTGGCTCCATTTACAAAATATGCACAGAGCGAGATCAAAGGCGTTCAATCCATAAAGTTATTATTTTTCTCTTTTTCTATTGACCCACTTACCGCGGTTGGGTGTTTTTTACCCATGAAAATGCTTCAGCAGCATTGATCAAATCTTTAAGAAAACATAGAGCTATAAACTGTTTTTGGACTGTGTCAGGAAATTTTTACGTTAACTACTACATTTTGATGTCAAAAGTGATTTAGTTTAAAAATCAGAAAATTTGTGTTATTATCATTTGTCAAAAATGTTATACATAAAAAAAATTCTAAAAGCCCTCTAAGCCAATTTACCAACAGGACCTGCTATTGATAGAAAATTCCTGAGTTAAAACTGTGCTGTTGTTGCAGAAGGAATTTGAGCCCATTTAGAACACATTAACGACGGTTGGGTATTTTTATACCCAACTCATATCTCGACTATGGTGAAAGATACAAAAATTAAATTTTATGTGGTAGTTCCTGTGATCAATATAAGAAAGCACATGAAATTTAAAAAAAAATCATACGAAGCCTCCTCCGAAGTCTCTCCTACATGGAGATAATTATTTTGCTTGAATCAAGCAAATGTTGTGCTTAAAGGCAAATTAGCAAAACTTTGCTTAATCACGGTGTGATTTTAGAAAAATTTTGCTTAATTGAAATCACTCCTTGGATGTATTTAGGAAAAAGCAAAATTATATTAAATTCAAGCAAATATTTGCTAAGAGATTATAAACTCAAATAGCAAATTTTTACTAAATTCAAGCAACTTTCTTTCAAACACACTAGCACACATTATTTTTAATAAAGAAAATTAGGCGACGATTAGTTAACAACTACGATGGTCGAATGGATGCACTAACACTTACGCGGCCGAGGTTCAAGCCTCCGGATAATGGTAATTTTTCAATTTAATATAATGTTAATAATTATTTTACTTTAAAAATAAGCGATTTTTCAGCAAAAACTTATCAAAATTTGCTATTCCAATTTATAATAACTTAGCAAATATTTGCTTAAATTAAGTTGAAATTTGCTTTTGCAGTTTAAAACAACTTTGCAAAATTTTATAAATTGGAATAGCAAATTTTGATTAGTTTTTGCTGAAATCTAGCATAATTTTGCAGAGGCTTATATTCAAACGCAAGTTTTGCTTAACCACAATAAAAATTTAGTTATTTCCGTGTACTATTTTTTTTTTGCAATCGTTCATGAAAATAAAAATTATTATACAAAAAAAAAATTAAGAAATAAGAGGAAGGAAAATTTCAAACAATTTTTTTTTATTTCTAACAAAAAATTATCAAAGCGAAATCAAAGGAAAATTATATGGCAAGTTAACAAAAGTTAAAACTATCCTTATTGGGTTTTAAAGCTTAGTTTTTACTTTATTAGAAATTCACTGAAATACTATGAAAATACTAATTTTTTCTTCAAAATATTTTTATAATTTTTTTTAAATTATATTTTCAAAAGGGAAATGTGCACAGTAAAAAATTTGAGGGTAAAATTTATCTTTTTTATAACATCTGTGAGGTATAAACTTTTTTTATTCCAAATAATTTATAAATTTTATACCACTCAATATTATAAAAATAATAAAACAAATATAATTTAAAAATTTTATATGGATATCATGTGTTAATCAAAATTTATTCTGGTTCGAAAGAAAGAAATTCACCGAAATCGGGAAATTTAAAAATATAGTGGTTTCGATTGGTCTGACGAGAAAAATGGTCCCCCTGTGGTTGGGGAAAAATGTGGTTGAACCCCTTTGATACGAGCCTGATAGGAAAGTAATTCGATTTAAAACTCATTGATTTGCTTTTCGATATAGTACAGATCTAAACTGATGCATTGTCTTGATAAAATAAATGATATATTTTCATCACTGCAATTAGTTCGCATAATACTTGGCATTAGCCCTGTTTTTTCTTCCTTAAAACTGAGTCTTTTCTATCAGTCCAAGCAAGCTTTATGGCACTTTTCGTCTGCTTCCTTGCACTCATCAGTAGTTATACAATACTATTTTGTAGATTCTTACCCCCTTTCTGGATACTCACCTCATTTGGTCAACCACTATTAAGCCAGTCTTTACAGCTCGTAATCCTCATTTAATCTAATACAATTATGTCGTAGGCACAGGAGCAGTCTTCTGTTGACAGCTGAATCACTCAAGATACTGAAGAGGAAATGTAGCTCTTTCATAAAATACTTCACCTAAAGCTCTAAATTATAATCTTGTAAAATCATAAAAAGGTCACAATTTAATTATAAATCTTAAAATGTGTAATTTATTTTACTGCTTATCCACTTTAAATAGCTTAGCATACACATTTAACGTCACAACAACATTTTCGGATCACGCTTTTTTTACCTACAGCTCAGCGCTGATCGCTGTGTTTTGGTTATAAGCACTCTAAAAAATTGTAGCTACCAATCTAATATAAAAAATCTGCCCAATTGAACAAAAAACTACCAAAGCCAATTAAAGCTTTAATACTCTTTTAGGAATACTGTAAAAATGTAAAAATTTATACAAATATAAAATAAAAAGATTTCTATAAAGTAAAATCAAAGTCATTTTTTATATCACTTGACTCGAAAAACATAAAACAGCTATAAAAAACGTTAAAGGAACAAAGAAAAACTTGTAATTCCATATAAAATACAAAAATTTAAAAATCGGTTTTAGCTGAGCAAAAGTAGTGAGCTTCAATATTATGTTTGCCAATTCTTTAGCCAAAATTATGTTTTACTACTTTTTGCTTTTATCAATGTTAAGTCAGAAAACTTTCTATTAAGGAAGAACTAAGGGACATGACATAAAGGCAACAACAAAAATTTTTTCTAAATAAAATTCTATAACATTAAATAGCAGGACTTTATGTTATAGAATTTTATTTACAATAGAAAAAAATTTTGTTGTTGCCTTTTTCAAAAACTTACTTCATCTAAATAAATAATAACAAAAATCATGTTAAACTTCAAAGTATAGATCACATTTAAGCTTTTATCGTAATCGAAAGCTTATAACTTGACATAACGGTCAACATCAGAAAAAATATTCACAACAAATAATTCTGTGAAACATTTTTGAGTTTCCAACTCTATGGACCAAAAAAATAGTACATAAAAGACTAGTTTGTCATTGGCCGCATTCAGCGCAGACAACTGTTGTGAACTGTAATGGTAGCGCTACCTTAGTTCACGATGTTTTTCTCTGAATGTGTTGCTACTCTACACGTCAGAAGTTAGATTCAATTTAATTTTTATCAAATTTATTTTAATTGTAAAGATTTCTCACTTAAATTTGCTGCGTTATTTCTGCTTTTATTAATTTAACAGCGTCAGTAACAGCATCTGACAGTTAAGAAAACAGTTGTGTTCATGTAGCATAGAATCTGTTCTCTCGATTAAAAGGCGTTCGCTACCTTATCAGTTTTAGCTAGCTCTACCAAATTTGTACCATTCAGCGAATTTTTACACAACAGTTGCCAACTGTTGTCTGCGCTGAATGCGG
Organism: Dichetophora obliterata; assembly: GCA_963920525.1. Lineage (NCBI taxonomy): Eukaryota > Metazoa > Arthropoda > Insecta > Diptera > Sciomyzidae > Dichetophora > Dichetophora obliterata. The sequence goes on along the minus strand of OY986435.1, from coordinate 245,366,551 downwards.
CCATTGAATTTATGGTAGGTTGTCAATCACCGAAAAAAGAGTTATTAATTATAAAAAAATTTTAGTGTCTACAAAATTGAAAATATCTACCAAAATCTACCAAATTGAAAAAAATCTACCAAATAAACAAAAACCGATTTGAAGCAAAAAAACTACCACACTTGGTAGAATTCAACCAAAACGGCAACGCTGGTTATAAGTTAGAATATACTATTTATATATCATGTATGCCATTTTCACAAGTTTTCATATTTTTCACAAATTATTGCAGAATTACAAAACAGCTTATAAATAAACTTTTACAGCTGTCATATCAACCAAACGGAGTAGTCTTATATAATTTTTTCTAGTTATGATATTATAATCTTTTTCTAATTATGAAACAACCAAATACTTGTAGAGTGCTACCAAAGTGGCTATCAAGAGGAGATTTACTGCAAAAAAGTTTTTTAATTGAACATGCATTATTTTATAATTATAAGTTTTAAATGCTTTATTCAAGTAGACTTGATTTGTCATATTCTTGCATCAAGCAAAATGTTTTCTCAATAATATAAGATTCTTTCTGTTCGTGTTTTTTAATAAAAAAAAGGCTCACTTGGTCAAAGAGAAGAGTTTTCTTGTGTCATTGCAAAAGTTGAAATAAATATTTATATTTATATACTACCAGTATAGACAGTGTATGGCTGCTTTCCACAGACGAAGCAGTAGATCTTAAATATTCTCTAAAATATTCTAAACCAAAACAGTATCTTTATTTTAAAATTGCATAAATTTTATTTTAAAATATATAAACAGTGTTTAATGCAGCTCTTATAAGAGCCACGGCTCACTCAAACACTTAAGAACGCTTAGCCAACTCCACTTAATGTTAAATAACAATTCAACAAGAATTTTCTGCAGTGGCATTAAGGGGCAACACTAGTGTGACCATCCAAATAATGGTAATTTTCATTACTTTTTTAAACTATTGCAGCGTTTGTTTTGAAATTGTCAGTATGTATTTAAACATATCTTAGGTAAGTGTACCATTAAAAAACTCCAATATTTTATTTTATATATCTAAAAATTTATTATATATCACTTATTTATTTATTATAAATTTATTAGATTTTTTAAAGAAAAAAATATTTCCTACACAATAATCCAAAATAAATTTTAAAATTCTAATTCTTCATGCAATTTGAAAAAAATTGCAGAGTTTTAAAAAAAAAATGTCTAGATTTCGATCAAAAATCTGATGATATTAGCCTACCAAAATTACAATTTTTACGTTCCTAATTAAAAAAATTGGAGAGTCATTGTATCAAATTAATTAAAAAAGGGTGAATAAAGACAGAGTAAGAACAGCTGCTTTTTTGAAAAATCTAGCTTAAAGATAAAAGTAGTAAAAATAGATATGACTACTCCCTAAAAGACTGAAGCTCAAGAACTATTTAAGATACAAACTTAAAATTTTATTATATTATTTTTAAAAGTGCTATCGAAAAATAATTTCACAGTACTGGTGCCCCTTAACTATTATTATTATCACTCTACTTCATTATTAAGCTATATATCGCAATAGCATGAAAACCATTTATTTTATTTCACTTCCGGTGTTTGAAAGCAGCTTAAAATCAGCAGGCAAAAAGCTCAAGTAAAGCTTAACGCAAGTCTAAAAATAATTTGCATGCGACCCTACCGAAATATATTCAGCCACCTTCTCTCTCCATCAGAAAATAAAGAAAACAAAAAAAAAACACGTTCTCAACTCATAACAGCAGCATTTTCAAAATATTTGTAAGTTTTTTCAACGCACAGAAGCAAAATAAAAACTAAAAGAAAAAAAAAACCAAACGACATTAATATCTATCCTAAATAATTCATTTAGAAGCAGACCCAGTCGAAAGCCACAATCTTGCTGAAGCATTACTTGAGCCGCATGGTTTATTATTATACAGTTCATAAAGTAAAATGTTAATTTCCCGCGCAGGACTCGAAATCACCCGAAAGCACTTAGCGTCTTAATAAGTAAATGCAATTTTCAAGAAGCAAGCAAATTTAAATAAAAATAATAAAAATAAAACGACACTCCAAGCAGGATACCTCTAACTATAACCAGCCAAGGCATTTCACTGCTTTGCAGGCAATGCTTTGCGTGTGGCTATCCGTTGCGGGATTTTTTTGCTCGTCAGGAGTATTGCGTTAAAATTGACGAGCTGTGAAAATGGCACTCGAAACAAATTGATTTCAGCACCAAGCATTGGCGGTCCTTTTTTTGTGAGTTTCAGTTTATTTAACAGTTTATTTCGTTTGAGGTTAGTCCATGCCATTTATGTAATTTGATTTGACTCTTTTAAAAAATAAATAAACAAGAGTTACTCATGCATTAAAACCGCATGATATGGATGTCGATCTGGCAATGCGAAATACTTAAGAAAACAAACGGTCCTCGAACTAGTTCTTCTTTAAATTTATTCGTTTTCAGGAAAACCAAAAATTTGTTCAGTGCAATTAAATCCTCTTTCAGTACATCAAGAAGTTACATCAGTGGAAGCCAGAGAAAATGTGTATTTTCCCTAGCTAGAGGCTGCTTGAGGATTTATTCAACTCACCATCGAGTGAGCAAAACCTGAAACGAGCCCACCCGCTAAGTACCTTTCAATGGTATAAAGAAAAAGTTCTGACATGACACAAAAGTTCATATCATTCGATTTATTTCAAAAAAGTTTAGCATCAAGTTAATATATTGCACCGAAACTTCGCAACATGCCAGCCAATCATCCATGTGGGCGGATGGCGATGGAGCGCCATGGAATGGAAATTGCAGTGCTGAAGCTGGTACTGGTGCATTTCTCTCGAGTGTCTTCAGTGCATAGCGTACGAGGATGCTTAACGTCACACACGGTTCTCAATGTGACAGCAAAATGAAGCGGAAAGTGAAACTCAACCGAGCGATAAAACGTTGGAAAAGGGTAAATTATCGAGAGTGAAAACAAGAAACAAGGCAAAAATGCTGAAACTTATACGTGTCTGATTGCATCTTTTGTCAGAGTAAGTCTTGAGTAGCTTTCCTATGACTGTTTGGTCTCGCGCTACGGTGAAGCACCTGTATTGTTAACACTTGCGTAAACATAATACAAGCCGGTGGTAGAAAGAAGGCTTCATTATATTCGAGGATATTTATATTTATACAGAGTGCAGAGTTGTTGATGGATGCGACTAGCTAACAATTTTATGTATTAAATCGTTAGGAAAGTAGCATTATTTTCATTTTGAAGTTCGTTCCTTTCGTTGCTATGGCTAAACATTATCATGAAATCAATTTCAGCATTTTAACTTTAGCCTTTGAATCATAAAAACAGTGCTTAAAAATGCTGTATATTTCATTAATAGACTAGTACCGTCTTATTTGGAGAGGTTGTGCATTAGGGTGGGTCGATTTATTTTTCTACAATTTCCCTATGATTTCCGTATTCTATGGGTTGTTCCATGAAAATTTTCCAAAGGAACCATACCTCTATCGTTAAAATCGAGTCCCCTACTTTTTGTTGGTAGATTTTTTCTCAAATTGACGTTCGTATGAAATATTACCTGCACGTTTACATCCATAACTCAAAAACTATCGATTGGGTTTAATCGCCAGTAGACGCGTTGGAAAGGTGAGCTCATTTTGATTAATTTAATGGAGATCTAATGATCTCCAACATTGGTCCAACGGTTCAAAAGTTACGGGCATTTTTGTCCAAATTTCGTCCAACCACCACTGGGCCACGATCAACTACCGGAAAGTTGAGCTCAAAAATTGCTGATTGTGAAAATCTTCCGGTATGTAATTTTTATAGCTGATTCTTAACCATTTTTCATTCTATTTTTTAGCTTTTACGTTTTCTTTTCAGGTGGTAACCGATTTTGAGGAAATCGCTTTGGAAAATATGCCTCCTGGTGATTTAAATCCAGAAGAATTATCTACCGATTCGAGGTACTTGATGGTAATGGCCAATGCAATTTCTAATAGTGTGGTTCCTGCGGATTTGTCTCACATAAAACCAGGGCCAATTGCACATTCTCGTTGGCTGACCAAAGCCAATAGATTATTACGGTTGTATGTGACAACTAATAATCCAACTGAAAATTTAAAAATTCTGGCTAACTATATAATAAAAGTATACACGCCAATGTATTTCAATGTTAATTATTATAGCTCTGCCGCATACGGTAGTACATTACTTTTTAAATTTATTACTTGGACACGATTTTTACCACCGAATTTACTTGGAGTTGTAAATACAGTAATTCAAGATAATCCATATTTTGCACACTCAGAAAATATCTTGCTATCTATGTTGTTTGATGATAGAATGGAAAAACGAAACATTGCTATAAAGAAGATTTTGCATTACCGAAGAGATATTGTCGACCCAACGGAACTTAGAGTCTATAAAAAATCTCTTATAAACTTTAATTGTACGGAATATACAAATATGATTGATTTAAATGACGATACTATTTTATTTGAACCACCGTTTATATCCCGTGGAGGGATATTTAAATTACGAAGTGCCACCGTTCGATGATCCACAAATTCCTATACACATTCAAGGAACGGAAAGACATGTCCAATTGCTGGCTACCACTGCTAAACGAGTTGCAAGAAAGAACGTAGAAGGCGCTATGGCGACGACATTAGAGAGCCGTACGAAAACACCAAGACTTGAAGGCAAACAAGACTTTCAGAAAAAATAATGTTTTTTTTTTCACATTTTGTCTTTTACTACACTCAAATTGAATATTTTTTTTTTGATAATAGGTTGATAGATACTTTATTCTCTCTTAATTTGAATTTTTGTAGAAAAAAAAAATAAAAAGGGAAAAAAAATCAAAAAGTTGGTTTTATGTGTTATTTTGTTTTAGCAATATCGCATGAATTAATCAACCGAATTCGATAAATTTGGGCTTAAACTCTTCGTTTTGAATTGTAAATTGAATTAAATAATGGATTCAGCCAAAAAAATGGCCATGAAAGTAATATTCTTGGACAAAATCATGAAAAAAATGGAAAAATGGTCCAAAATTTGGACAAAAATGCCCGTAACTTTTGAACTTTTTACCAACAAAAAGTAGGGGACTCGATTTTAACGATAGAGGTATGGTTCCTTCGGCAAATTTTCATGGAATAACCCATAGAATACGGAAATCATAGGGAAATTGGTGAATTTTTTCACTCCCTACAAATCGACCCGCCCTATTGTGCATACACATATTCTGTTTCTCTATTATGTGGGTATGGTGTCTTTAATATATCAAAAAGTTATTTATTTCATTTCAGAAATAAATTAAATACAGCTTAAAAATTACTTCAATTTGTACAAAAGATAAAACAATAAAGTGGTTAAGAATTGTACTGTCCTAGTCATAAACAGCAAATGGATTAATAGTTAATTGATCATTGTTCCAGTGCACTCCTTAGCTTGAGTCCTGTATAATAAATGCATAATTTTCGGAAAATTCATATATTACTACACATTTCCGAATTTGCAATTCTTCTTTTTTTTATTTAAAAAACTACTCTGTTTTTTTGCTATGTATGAGTGTGTAACTAAGCGATTTAACTTTTCTGAAAATTTATCTAAATACTTGCGGTACTTTGTTGCATTGTTTCAAGAGACGATAGATCAACAGACAACCATTGTTTATAAAAAATTTCATTAACCATACTATTTTAAAAAATATGTTAAAATTCGTCGCGCCTTAAATGCATCGATCAGTTAAATTTAAAAAATAAAAATATTTTGCATGTACAAATTTTGGGAGGTTCCTTGGTCTACTTTAGTGTGTTCAGTTCTTGTTGCTTTCTCTCAAGCTGCTGTGTTGAGCATAAATTTTAAAGTAAGTTTACTTCGAAAATTATTTAAATAATGTTTAAATTGTCTTCCCAGCCTGATATTTTGAGAGTACTTAAATAAATTATCATTAATTTATATATATTTTTTTCAAGATTTTTAAAAATGGCTTAAACAAAAATATTTTTTTTTTAAACTTTTATACAAAAAAAATAACGTAAATATTTGAGATATTTTAAAGTTTTATTTTACAAAATAAGCCTTTTGAAAATATCTTTTATATGAATCTAAAATCGTTGCTCTATCTCAAACTTAACCGAAGGTTTGATCAAATGAAAATCAGTCCTGAAGAAAAAAAACTGAATTTTTTCAATTTTTGAGTACCCGTAAGTCAGTAACCACTCGAAAAAAATAAAAATTACAAATTTGTTTTCTAAATTGAAACCAACACTACGTGTATACAAAGTTTAAACCAAATCGGAATGGGTCAGGTTGAGAATTGAATTTTTTTTTTTTTTTGTCGAAAAGCAATGGAATCACTCTAATGTTAATAATAATAATAATAATGATTGCAGTTCCCCACCATTTGTCACCAAACGAGGTTTCAGACAAAGTGATTCCTTTTCACGCGACTTTTTCAACCTAATGATGGAAAAGATCATTCGAGCTGCTTATCTGAGACGTAGTGGCACAATATTCTACAAGAGTGTTATGCTGTTTGCGTATGCTGATGACATAGATATCATTGGCCATAATACGCGCGAAGTCAGTGCAGCATTTTCCAGATTAGAAAAAGAGTCAAGTTGAATGGGTTTGGCAGTGAATGAAGATAAGGCGAAATACTTGGTGTCAACAAACAAACAGTCCCAGCGTCTTGGAACCCACGTTACCGTTGACAATACCTCCTTCGAGGTTGTGAAGGACTTCGCATTTTCCAGATTAGAAAAAGAGTCAAGTTGAATGGGTTTGGCAGTGAATGAAGATAAGACGAAATACTTGGTGTCAACAAACAAACAGTCCCAGCGTCTTGGAACCCACGTTACCGTTGACAATACCTCCTTCGAGGTTGTGAAGGACTTCGTTCATCTGGGATCCAGCATAAACTCAACCAACGTCATCAGCATTGAGATCAAACGAAGAATAACTCTTGCCAACAGGTGTTACTTTGGGCTCAGTAGGCAATTGAAAAGCAGAGCCCTCTCTCGACGAACGAAAATCACGCTCTATAAATCGCTCATCATGCCCGTCCTACTTTATGCATCACAAACCTGGACGCTGAGCAGCTTAGATGAAAAGACTTTAGGAGCATTCGAGAGAAAGATTCTTCGTAAGATCTACGGACCAATCTGCGTCAATGGCGAGTACCAAATACGGTGGAATGATGAAAAGTATGAGCTGTACGCTGACATCGACATAGTCAAGCGCATTAAAATCGAGCGGCTTCGCTGGCTTGGTCATGCTCAGCGCATGAAAGACGATGCTCCAGTGAAGAAAACATTCGATTCGAAGAACAAGTAGAAGACAATCTGACGAAGCTTGGAATTTCCAACTGGCGCCAGCAAGCGAAAGACAGAAATGGCTGGCGCAAATTCTTAGATGAGGCCAAGACCGACATACGGTTGTAGCGCCAACTAAGTTAGTAAGTAAGTAAGTAATGATTGCAGTTTTTTTCGGTAAAAAAATTATAAATCTCACAGGATGTTGTTTAAAATCTTTTTTTTGCAAAAATTTAGTGTTATTTTTCAGTGAAGCAGCAATTCGATGAAATTTTCTAATTTTCAGAGAAAATATTTCTCTTAGATATAGCCGATTATAAATAAACGGTAGAAAAACTTATTCAAATGTAAAACGATTTCAAGTGAACACAATTGCGCCAAGTTTCTTTAATTAAGCGAAATAGTTTGTAAATTATTAGATAATTTTCCTTAAATATTTCACTCTTCTGGTGTCAATTTAACTTAATTTTTAAAAAATTGGCCATGGCGCTTAATGCAGCTGGGTGTAATTGGGTGTAATTTTCTAGATTTTATCGAAATTTTTTTCTGAGTGTCATCGACGATAACAATCGTTATTTTAGAGCTATCGTAACGAAATTCAATATCTAAGCTTTGTGTTAAAAAATAAAGGTAAAGTTCGAAAATAGGCTTAATCAGACGTATTTAAGTGACTTGATCTTAGCTTAATCAGACGTATACAAGTGACTTGACCAAAATGGTAAAATCTCTTTAAATTATACAAAAACTTATTAAAAGTTTTTCTTAAAACTAAGTAAATTTCTTAAAACTAAGAAAGAAATTTGTGAAAATCGAATAAAAACCACGCCTACCTTCCATAAAGTATAACTTTATAAAAACGGTATAATCTCCTTAAGTTTCACAAAAAAGTGCAAATAGCTCCTAACTATGCAAAAACTGAAAACTTCGCCCACCTACCATATAAAGTGATGCCATGATAAGAGTGAAATTGGCATAAAAAATTTATGTTTAAACTTAATAATTTTGATAAAAACCACGCTCTTTAAAAGTGACTTCAAAATAATACAACATTCGAACCTTCGAATATATTAAAATAAGGCCTGTGGGGTATTTTAACTTTGGTCTAGTCGAAGATAGTTTCTTACTATTTTCAACATAAATCAAGTTTAAAATAATGCTTAAAAAGTTGGGCAAGTTCAATAAGATTACAAATTGTTCAGTAATTTTAGTCTAACCTTCCAGTACAAGGCCCATTGAGCAGGCTCTACATGTCATTTTTATTAAGGTTGAGTTTATACACAACCCTTCTTCTCGAAATTCGACCAAGCCAAGCGTTTTTATGTAATATTATTTGACATGACTATACTTTATGTATGTCCTCGACACATTTATGCACTTATCTCACGTTTCCTTGCCCAGTGCTAGCAAAACCAAAAGGATACATATCTACCACCTACCTATCTCAACCGTGTTCCTGTCGAACTATAGTATACAATCGCTCCCTGTCCATAATTAGTTCCAAGAGTATTTATATGAATATTTTTTGGATATTGTTTGTAAATATTTCTTCTGCCATTGATGCCTGAGGCACGCCCATTGGATGTATTGTGGTGGCTGTATTATTGTGTGTATTATTTTTCCATAGAGTACAATTTTTTTTTTTTTTATTATTGTAAAAACTTGCTTGCTGCATATTCATGGCTCATGGTTCTCCAACGGTCGTGCGTCTTTTTGTGTTGTAAATTTGAAATGTCATTTTCACCAGAACAAGTGCTGCTCCTCTCAAATGTCGTGGCGCTCGTGGGGTTTGTCCTCCTTTTTTGTTGTCCTCTTATTTATCGCACGTCTTGGCCGCGTCGTTGTTTCGTTTTCGTTTATTTAAACATGAACACCACGAGCATTAACAGTTGGCTTCATTGTGCTGTGAGCAGCTTCATGCATGCGACTCCTATCTCCTTCTTCTTTGAGAGAGGCCAACAGGCGCCAGGCGTCAGAGCAGATAGTTCTGGCACTACGTCGTAATCTATGAACGTATCTAAGTTAATACATAATTTCGTTTCGTTCGTTTCAAGTTTTGCTAACCACCAAAAAAAAAAAAAAAAAAAAAAAGAAGAAGGAAAATCCAAAAAGATACAACTAGAATGAGAAACTAGAAAGAATGGATTCATTCCTTTTGCTGTGACTCTTGTGTGCGGAGTTGCCTCTTAGTTTCTTTGTCAATGGCACTGTTGTGACCTAAATTTTTGTCAAATTGGATAAATTTTTCGCATTCTCGCCTTCTTCTCTGCACCGGTATTTGTTGCAATTTTTTGCCGCATTTTATTTATCTTTCTTTCCTTCGAGTATCATCTTTATGCCGTACGTACTCGTAGTTGTTCTGTTGCTGTTTCTGCGAAATCGTCCTTTTTTGCAAGTAGTTTTTCCACGTACTGCGTGTTGAACTAAGCATCGAGTGCCTGGCATCATGTACTTGGGATTGTTTTCCCTATTAGGAAAGAAGATGCGAAGACGTTACGAACCAAGTCCGTCTTGTCTGCTCGAGCAGAAGTCGTATCGCCTCAGGCCTTAATTATGATTTACTAGCAATTTACCATGACGCTGGACGCATGCTGCACGTAGTAAATGCAAATGAAAATTAAAATCGAAATCAGATTTAATTGAGTCCCATTGCTGCTACTACCCTGAACGTGTCCTGTTCGATTAAAGGCACCTACATTTCGCCTTTACGTTGTTCGTAGTTCGTCATTTATTATTCGGCATACAGCTATTAAAAATCTGCGTCCCAGCGCAGGAACGCAACTACGCGCATGCAGCAGAAAAAACAACTATGTGCTGCAATGTAATGCGCCAACTATAGCGTTTGTCTGTCCCTTGCAATGAGCGGTTGGATAGCAAAATCAAGTGGGACGAATGCCAGCGCGACATTGCTTTTTTGGCAACGAAACCGCAAGAATAAAAAAGACAACAAAAATTTCATTGTTTTTCCTACTGCGGATGGGCTGTGGGTGGGTGACTTTTGATAGCTGGGAGGGGGAAGGGTGGGGATGGAAAACATTTTGTCAAATTGAACCCAATTGGCCGTGTAGTTAAGTGAATTTATGACCGTGCAGAACATTAGGCATTGGCGTCAAAGCATACGCGCCAACCCACCGGGATGCTTTCACGGATGCTAAATCCGACGATTTATAACATTGTGTTCTTCTCTATTAAGCAAAAATTAAATCTAAACAAATGGACTGAAAAAGTAAGACATTAATTATATTCTTCCATATCTCTAGACAAGTTGTAAAAAATAAACTCTAGAAGTCGGAGATGAATTTAATTTTATAAATTGACTTTATTTTTAAAGGGGAAATGCACTCATATCGAGACGATTCGTCCGTTGGGGTCATGAGTGCAAAGTACAGAGTTCTTTAAGATTGTTTTGTTGTGTTTAAAGGAGCTTAAAGTTTATTGAGCGACCTTGATTTAATCCCAAACTTTTACTTACTGACAGAAAAATGTATTTAGAAACAAGAGAAGGGATACGAATATCAAAAAGAGTTGTGCATGCACAATCTCAAAAAGTCAAGTAGATACAATCAAATCCTACTGTGCTGCTGATTCTCCAAGCCCCCACTCATATGAAAGGTACTTGCATACAAATAGTAAAACGCCAAAAAAGAAAGGACCACACTTTTCATAAACTGGATGAGTTCCAGTTTAAAACGTATTTTTTGGGCCCAGTGAATTTATTAATTTTTATTCTGGGATTAAAGTTACCTGAAAATTACAGCAAAATTTTATCCTAATGTAAAATTGGTCGCTTTTTAAACTTGTACCATACCAGCCAAATTTAAAAAAAAAAATCCATTTTAAGAGGTTATTTGAAACCATTCCAGCACTCGGATGGCTATCGCTAGAGTCGAAATATTTTTGGAATCATTAATAATAACATGAACCAAGGATTATATTGAAATACCGAGCCGGACAACTTTTTTTCGTGAGGCGCCTTGTTACACATATACATACAACAGAAATAAAAATATTCTCAATAACTAAAGCAGACCGGCTACATAAGAAATGCACATATTTCGAAAAAGTACATTCACGTAATAAATCATAAATCACTTAAACATTGTTCGATTTGCAAAATTTTTCCTTTAAGGCCATCAATGCATGAAATCAAGGTTCAAAAATAAACATTTCTCCAGAGTAAATTATTGCAGTGATTTATTTGAAAGTTTGGGGGTATATTGAGGCATGTTTTAAAAATAAAAAAAAAATATGACCCAAAAAATAGTATAAATATGTAGCAGACTGGGTCAGATTTGTAATGACTAGGGTCAATACTTGAAAAACTAAAGTAATCATTCGAAACATTCACAAGCAATGAATCAACAAAATTTAAAAGTATTTTCTGTAACGAACCATTTGCTGCACTCCAGCTTGATCTGCAATTTACTATCAAATTTCGTCATATAAATGATCGAATCGCCAATGAAGTTTTGAAACAGTTTGGAAACATTTTTTGAACTTGCGAATCGATAAACTCGTGACCGAAAATAGTTTTGATTCATTGCTTGTGAATTTTTCGAATGATGACTTTAGTTTTTTAAGTATCGACCCTAGTTGTTGGATTGAAAATGACAACTGGTTTGGAAAAAAATAATTTTTACTTTCAAGTATCTTCTTTTGAATTTTATTTTACGCTTTGAAAAACGGATGCACACTTTACAAAACATGAAACAAAATATATTTTTTTATGTTTTTAGGTTTTTGATTAAATTTTAATAATAAAGTAACTAGAAAGCTAACTTAAATATATTTTAGAATTAAAAAAACAGTAAAATATGGGGAAAAATCTATTTTGATTAAGCCATTTCGCTCCGCAGTTCTTAAATAGGAACACTAATTTGATGTCTTTTAATAAATTTAAATAAAATGTTTTTAAAAAATTGTTGAAACTTTTCGAAAAATACTTTCAAATGGCTTCTACTAACCATGCCTCCATGGGCGGATGTAGGTTTAAAATTACCTTAAAAAATGACATTTTTAGTTAAATAAATAAAAATAGAACGACGTGTGAAATTACAAAATTAATTATGAGGTGCTCTTAGCAAGGCTTCAAACCATGATCAATTATAGTTTTCTATAAGATATTATTCAAAGGACGAACACTAGATGGCAGTAATTTTGGCTGTTTCTATATAGGAATACTGGCGTGCATTTGACTGAAATGTTATTTTTTTGCAATTTTAACGAAAAATCTTTCTTTTCATTTATATTAGACGAAAAAGCTTTCTTTGACACTTGTCATTGTAAACCTTTTTTGGCGTGCACCATTTCGTAAAATTTTCCCACTTTCGGCGGATAACAATAATTTTGTTTTGAGTAGTTCTTAGATTTGTTCTTCAATTTGCTGGATATATATAAAAGGTAAACGAATTTTTAAAAGAGTTTAAAAAGTGCATAATTGTATCAAAAATTAAGCTATTGTAGTAAAGATGGAAAACAAACGACCGAAAAGAAAACTGAATTTAGTTGAAATTATAAAAATGCCTGAAAAATTCCAATGTTTAAATGAAGAAATTGATACTGTCACCGTAATTCCATCTGACCAAGTTGATGATATCAGTGACGAATGCTTGGACGATGATTTCATTGCAATGAATGAAAATGTCTCTGCTCTTGTGGAGGTGGCTGGTACGCTCGAATACGAATCGCTACGTGACATTGACAGCTTTGGTGAAGAATAAAGTGCTGCACAAGAATGTGTAAGACGTAAGTATATGTATCAAAAAGATGAGTCACCAACAAAAAAGCAAAGTTTTCAAAAACACGAACACTAAAATCAGTTTCAGACAGGCGCCAGCTTATAAGCCAGTGGATGCTTTTGGTAAACCTAATAGGAGAAATTCCAACAAAATTTCATACGACATTTATCCAGTTCCTGAACCATTACAAGATATGAAGCAAAAGTTATAAGATGAATTAAAAGTTTTGTCTCCTATACAACTATTCCATAACTTCTTCGACGAAGAAGTTATAAATTCATTTGTCGAAAATATCTTTACACACGCTGCACAACGAAACAACAACTCATTTGTATTTATGGTGGTGTTTTATTTTGGTAAAAATTTATTTAATAATATATGCACATATAGTTTTTGGTCTTTATAGTTTGAAGTTTTATTTTATATTGAAAATTTTTTTAATACAAATATATATCTTTGACTTTTTTTATGATTATAAATAATAAACAGAATTAAACATAAAGTATAAAAAATGAAACAAGTAAATATTTTAACAATTAGTGGACACTACAAATACTCCCCTCCAATTGAACACTTAAATAATATTAAAAGTAACTTTCTTTTTAAAAGAATTGTTTGAAGGAGTAAAATTGTGTATTTCTGTTTTGGAATTAGTGTATGCTGGTTTAAGATGATCAATAGAGACAGATTTTATTGTGTTACCGTATTGAATTTGAAATGTTTTCTCGTGTTTAGAAATTACTTTAAAAGAACCTTCAAACGGTTGTTGAAGTCCAGATAAACGATTAATTTTTACAAAAACATATTCACAAGTACTCAGCGATTTTGGAACGTAACTTTTGTCATTATTATTTTGAACGAATGTGGGAAAAATGTTCTATTAATTTTTGAAGAGTATGATCCGTGTTTATATTATCATTTTTTGGAACAACCAATTCCCCTGGTAACTTTAAAGTTTGACCGTAAACCAACTCTGCAGAAAAACAATTTAAATCTTCTTTTATTGCGGTTCGTAAGCCAAGAAGTATCCAAGATAAAAGTTGTGACCAATGTACGGAATATTCTGAACATACAATAGACGTCTTGAGTTGTCGATGAAAACGTTCTATCATCCCGTTTGATTGTGGATGAAAGGACGAAGTGTGAATTTTGTGTGCACCTAGTAATTTTGTTAATTCACTGAATAATTTTGATGTAAATTGAGTACCTTTATCGACAGTAATAGTAGAGGAACACCAAAACGTGGAACATAATTTTGAACGAAAGTATTTGCTACACTTTGTGCAAAGATATTTTTTAGAGGGCCAACTTCTGGCCAACGCGTATGTCTATCTATAATTGTTAGCATATATCAAAAATCATTTGATATAGGTAGTGGTCCCTCTAGATCCATATGAATATGTTCAAATCTGCCCGATGGAATTTCGATTTTTTGGATAGGTGTTTTTGTGTATACATTAATTTTGGATTTTTGACAGTTCATACAACTTGATGACCAATCATATATTTCTTTTCGCATATTAGGCCAAAAGTATTTTGATTGTATTAATCGTCTAGTGGCTCATACACCAGGATGAGATAATGAATGAATTTTGTCAAATATACTTTTTCGCATGGAAGTTGGAACGATGGGTCGTGTAGAGTGACTAGAAATGTCACACCAAATTTTAATATTTAAAATAGGAATTGCAACTTCTTTTAAATTGCATTTAAAATTTGTAAATTTAATTAGAAGTTGTAGAGTCTCGTCTGTTTGTTGTTCTTTGTGTAGTGTTTGAAAATTTATATCTTGTGAAGATATCGCGTCAATTTCTGGGTTGCGAGAAAGTGTGTCTGCAACTATGTTTTGTTTTCCAGAAATGTATTGTATGTTGTTTGTGAATTGAGCTATGTAATCTAAGTGTCGCGTTTGTCGGGATGATCTATCAGTTTTTGAATTTATAATAAATGTCAATCATGTTTGTGATCAGTGTATATAATAAATTGTCTTCCTTCTAAAAAATGTCTATAATGTTTGACAGCGCGGTAAATTCCTAAAAGTTCTCTATCAAAGGTTGAATACTTTATTTCTGTGGGACTAAGTTTTTGAGAAAAATATGCTAGAGGTTTCCAACTATCTCTTGTGGATTGTTGTAGAACAGCTCCAATAGCGACGTTTGATGCATCCACTGCTAGAAATAATCTTGCATATTTATTGAAATGTGTGAGAAGAGTATTTTTGGCAAACAGAAATCGAACTTTCTCAAATGCAATTATTGATTTTTCAGGCCAAGTTAATTGTTTAGTTTTATATTTGGATGCAGATATTCAGAGAACTTAGTTCTGCAGCTAACATCGGGAGGTAACGATGGTAATAATTAACCATTCCAAAAAATTTTGGAAGTTTATTTATAGAAGTTGGTCTATCAAAATTTATAATTAAATTAACTCTATCTTTAGAGGGTTGCATTCCTTTAGAATTTTATAGCTAAGAAAATCTAGTGAAGGTACACCGAAAATACATTTTGAAGGTTTGGTGTTAAGTCCATATTGTCCATGTTGTCGTAGATTAAAAATAATTTTTAAATGTTCTAAATGTTGATTCTCATTTTCGCTTGCAATTAAAATGTCATCCACGTATGTAAACACAAAATCAAAACCAAAAAATATGTCATTGATGAAACGTTGGAAAGTTTGAGCACTATTTCTCAAATCGAATGGCATGCGTAAAAATTCAAACATTACGAATGGTGTAGTTATTGCCGTTTTATAAACATCTTCTTCGGCCATTGGAATCTGGTGGTACGCACGAACAAGATCAATTTTCGAAAATACGGTTAAGTTTTTTAGTTCGATGCTTAGATCATGTATGTGTGGAAGAGGATAACGATCGGGTACGGTAATACAATTGAGCATTCTATAATCTCCACATGGTCGCCAATCATTTTGTTCTTTTTTATGGACTAAATGAAGGGCAGATGCAATAGGAGAATAAGAAGGTCTGCAAATTCCGACTTTTACAAGGTATTCAAATTCCGTTTTAGCTATTTTCATTTTAATTGGATATAAACGACGTAGTCTTGTATATGGAAAAATTCCTTTTGTTTCTATCCTATGAACCGTACTATGCTTCACTGGTTTGGTGTAGTCTGGTTCAGAGGTGAGAGCAGGAAATTCTTAAAGAAGGGTGGAAAATTTGTTTTCATGGAGAGGTAATTTGAGAGAGTAAATATCGCAAAAGCCAGAAGTTCCATTTACTTTTAGTTTAGTGGTTAAATCGATTATTTGTTTATTTTTGATATCAACTATGATTCCAAACTTTTCTAAAAAATTTGTTCCAATAATAGGAGTTGAAATATTAGCTAATAAAAATGGAAATTCGAAATCACGACGAAGACCTAAGTCAATTTTACAGAGTTTTGAACCGAAAGTTTCTATTGATGAGCCATTAGCAGCTATTTAATTGATGTCAAAATGTGTTTTAATTGATTTGAATTTTGAAGATGGTACAACTGAAACTGCCGCACCAGTATCTATTAAAAAATTTAAATTATTGCATTTATCTAAAACAAAAAGGCGGCGTGCTGGTTTAATTTGAGTTCCATTATCTGCCACCATCATAATGGAATTATTTAGTTTAAATTTTGGTTCAGTGTGCTGTTGTTTTCATTTTTATTAATAAAAGCGCATGGTTTTATACATTTTATTGCATTTTTATTAAATTTTCACGTGAATTTGAATATCGTCGTCTGTAGTTGCTTCCAAATTTTGAATTGTTCCGGTCGTGAGATCTTGATCTTGTTTTAAGTTCTGCTATGTCCAGTGTAATTTGATTTAAATTTTGACAAAGTATTGCAGTAATTTGGACTGAGTTCTGCATACATTGTTCCATAGAATTTTGATTGATGCTCGAAACTGAAGTCGAATTTTGAAATTTATTGGTGACTTCATAAATTTTGTCCGCCAAGTTTATTTTTTCATCGACACTTTTATCACTACAAGACGTTAAATGAATTTGTAATTGTTGTGGTAATTTGCGTTGCCACAATTTATAAAGTAGTTCGCGACCGACAATTGATTCAGAACCGGCCAGGGACTTCATGTCTCTGAAAAATTCGGCCGGTTTACGGTCACTCAATTGAGTGATGGAAAAAAAGTTCTTCCAATCTTTTCTCTTCGCTAAGAGAAAATCTTTCACACAATGCATTTTTAATGCATTGGTACTTGTGAATAGTTGGAGGTGGATTAATAATATCTAAAATTTTGGTAATAACATGTTGCGGAAGTGAAATAAGAATCAATTGGAATTTTAAATCATCATTTGTGATATTGTGTAACGTGAATTGTACTTCTGTTTGTAAAAACCAAGCATCGGGACATTCAACCCAGAATCTTGGTAATTTAATATAAGTTTGAGTAATAGGTGTATGAGGGATATGTGTGGTTTGACTTTGAAAAGTTGTGGCGTTTGGTTTCCGTTGTTGTGTTTCGATTTGGTGCGTTTGGCATTGGAGTTGATGTATTAGATGGAGGTGTTGGAGAAATGTTTGTGTTTTCTTCGGAGGCGGGAATGTTAAAATCAATTAATGGATTATTTCTAGTAAGAGATCTAGTTAATACCATTTAAAAAAATTTAAATATAGTAAAGTTATTCAATTGGAGATCTGTTTACAGTTGTAGGCTATTTAACAATATTGTAAAGCAGAAAAATTTAATCAATACTTTTTTACTTACTTAGTTGGCGCTACAACCGTATGTCGGTCTTGGCCTCATCTAAGAATTTGCGCCAGCCATTTCTGTCTTTCGCTTGCTGGCACCAGTTGGAAATTCCAAGCTTCGTCAAGTTGTCCTCTACTTGGTCTTTCCAACGAAGATGCGGTCGTCCTCTTCTGCGTTGACCGCCGCTGGGTACCGAATCGAATGTTTTCTTCACTGGAGCATCGTCTTTCATACGCTGAACATGACCAAGCCAGCGAAGCCGCTCGATTTTAATGCGCTTGACTATGTCGATGTCAGCGTACAGCTCATACAGTTCATCATTCCACCGTATTCGGTACTCGCCATTGACGCAGATTGGTCCGTAGATCTTACGAAGAATCTTTCTCTCGAATGCTCCTAAAGTCTTTTCATCTAAGCTGCTCAGCGTCCAGGTTTGTGATGCGTAAAGTAGGACGGGCATGATGAGCAATTTATAGAGCGTGATTTTCGTTCGTCGAGACAGGGCTCTGTTCTCAATTGCCTACTGAGCCCAAAGTAACACCTGTTGGCAAGAGTTATTCTTCGTTTGATCTCAATGCTGATGTCGTTGGTTGAATTAATGCTGGATCCCAGATAAACGAAGTTCTTCACAACCTCGAAGGAGATATTGTCAACGGTAACGTGGGTTCCAAGACGCTGGGACTGTTTGTTTGTTGACACTAAGTATTTCGTCATATCTGCATTCACTGACAGACCCATTCGACTTGACTCTCTTTCTAATCTGGAAAATGCTGCACTGACTTCGCGCGTATTATGGCCAATGATATAAACAGCATACCCAAGCAGCATAACACTCTTGTAGAATATTGTGCCACTACGTCTCAGATCAGCAGCTCGGATGATCTTTTCCATCATAAGGTTGAAAAATTCGCACGATAAGGAATCACCTTGTCTGAAACCTCGTTTGGTAATAAATGGTGGGGAGAGGTCCTTCCCGATTTTAACTGCGCTGCTGGTGTTGCTCAGTGTCATCCTGCAAAGTCGTATTAGTTTTACAGGAATACCAAATTCAGACATGGTGGAGTACAAGTGCTTCCTTATTGGGCTGTCGAAGGCGGCTTTGTAGTCGACAACAAGATGGTGGGTGTCGACTTGTTTTTCTTGAGTCTTCTCCAAGATTTGTCGTAGCGTGAAAATCTGGTCGATGGTGGACTTTCCAGGTCTGAAGTCACACTGATAAGGTCCGATCAGTTCGTTTACAATGGGCTTCAATCTTTCACATAAAACGCTCGACAGGACCTTATATGCGATATTAAGAAGCTTATCCCACGGTAATTGGCACAGATAGTGGGATCGCCGTTCTTGTGGATTGGGCAGAGCACACTGAGACTCCAATCGTTCGGAATGCATTCTTCCGACCATATTCTGCATAGAAGCTCGTGAATGCATTTAAGTAGAGCTTCGCCTCCGTTCTTAAACAGCTTAGCAGGTAAGCCATCAGCTCCCGCGGCTTTGTTATTTTTAAGCCGAGCTAAAGCTGTCAGAACTTTATCATAGTCGGGCAGCGGAGCCTCAACGCTGCCATCCAAAATTGGGGTTTCCGGAATATCATCTCTATTGGCGGGATTGTTGTCAGCGTCGCCATTTAGAAGCTTAAAGAAGTGTTCCCTCCATAACGTCAGTGTACTCTGGACATCTGTCACTAGATTCCCATTTTCATCCTTGCAGGAAGAGGCCCCGGTTTTAAAACCATCGGCAAGGCGTCTTATTTTTTCGAAAAATTTTCGGGCCTCATTTCTGTCATTCATACATCTCAATCTTCTCTTGCTCGCGCTTTTCTGCCTCTCTTTTTTCCGCCTGAAAATATGTCTCTCTTCCCTCCTCTTTTCTTTGTATCGCTCCTTAGCAGCGCGCGTTACAACCGACTGCAGGGTGGCTTTGTAGGCGGCGTCTTTCTCTGCAGTGGCGTCGCGACACTCCTGGTCGTACCACTGGTTTCGGCGAGGGCGTTGGTAGCCAATCACCTCTTCAGCAGCCGCACGCATGGAGTTGGAAATGTGTGGAAATGTGGAAATTTAATCAATAACAAACTAATTTATTGATTAAGAAGATTTGATTAATAAGTTATAAGTTTTAAAAGATTTTAAAGATCAGGAAAAAAATTAATTAAGTTTATTAATAGTATTTAAGTTTAAGTTTAAAAGTTAAATTGTTGATTAATTGTTAGTTAAGAGCAAAGTGCATAATAGAATTTAATATATGTGTAATATGCAATGATAATAATATTTGTAATGATAGTATAAAAAGTAATAAGTAATATATCATAAATAATATTATTTAAACTTATCTTGCAGTTTGTTGCTGATGTTAGGTTGTTCTTGTTTTGTAGTTGGTAGCGACTTATGTGGTTAGTGCTTCCGTAGACAAACGGCGGTATTTGATGACGATTTTGGCGTGGGTGTGCGGGTTCACGTATTGTTGGGCCACAAAATTTGTTGTGTAAAATTTTTTGTGTGCCGACAGCGTTGTAATTTAGGCAGCGTTGAGGCTGTGACTACCAATGCTATGGTGGTTGCGGTTGTTGTAGTTGTTGGGTTGAAAATAGTTGTTAGTTGTTGGAAGTTATAATCGTTGGTGAAGCGTAATTGTTGGAATTGGAAGTGGTAGTTTTATCCGTGTGATAATTAGTTGATTGTTGATTAAAATCCAGGATTGAATGCAGGATCGCCAATTATGGTTGTATCGTGTTCATAAAAATTTATTTAATAATAGATTCGCATATAGGTTTTGGTCTTTATAGTTTGAAGTTTTTATTTTATATATCAAAATATTTTTAATACAATTTTTTATCTTTGACTTTTTTTTATTATAAACAGCTGCGTTCCTTTCGCCTTAATATAATCGCGATAACAAACTTTCTCAAAGGAATGGCAAGAAAAACGACTCGTAGAGGTCACTACCGTTGTAGTCAAAATTAAATTCAAGCAAGCAATCATGATACAATAGCTATTAGGTGTCATGAGAACGTGTGTAGTTCAAAACTGTTGTAAACTGTTATGGTAGCGATACCTTAGTAAACGATGTTTTTCTCTGAATGTGTTTTACTCTAAACGTCAGAAAAATTGTAAATTATTTAATTTTATCATTACTATTTGTAACTAAAAATAATTTAGGTGCAATTGTTGGCTCCGCTGAATGCGTCCAATGTGTATGACACACGCGGTTTGTTTTGTTTTATTTTGTTTGACATTCGATGGTTGCAGCTCGTGAGAAAATAGGTAGCTATCATGGCTACCTAGTATTCATTGTATCAAACAAACAAATAATTCAAAAAATGAAATGACAGCTCATAAAAATATACAGGTGCGGCACCTGTGTTTCAAATTTTGTAAAGGCTATACCACAAGATTATATGGATAGCAAAAATAATCCTATTTGTTATAGGATTATTATTTTTGTTTTTGCTTTGCATGTAAAAAAAGAATAATCTGGATTATTTTGAAGCGAATGGAACGCATCTAATAATAAACAGAATAAAACGTAAAGTATCTATAGTATTGTAATAAAACTCATTTTCTGTTTGTTTGTTTGTTTGTTTGACCTTCATACAAATCTAAACGGCTCAACGGATTTTTCTCAAACTAAGTATACATATTAAGAGCATCCCAGCTTAAAATGTTACATACTTATTGTTTGCCACGCCCCCTCTGAAATTTTTCAACTAATGGTAATTTTGTTATTTTAAAACTTTTTACCATCGAAGATTTTTTTGTATTTAATTTTAAAAAATTTCTATTGTTTTGACATCAAAAACACTCACATATCTTCAAAATTGGAGAAATTTTCAGTACAACGACTTTTTCATAAAACATCGTTACCTAAGAATGAGAAAAAAACGACATGAAAATCAAAGTTTGGTCTTTCAATGTAAATATCTCCGCTGTCCATTAATATATTTCATTCAAATTTTTTTGTTCAAAAGTTCAATAAAATCACTTCACAAAAATAGGTTGAACTCTACTGTTAAGTCAGTGTATATATGTTTTATGAGTATGCCAAAAAAGGTCCAAAATATTGACTTTTTACTCAAAAAATGACTCAAAAATTGTTGTTGTTGTAAAAATGAAATCAATTAAAAACAGAAAATCGGACTACCTTTCATATGACATAGCATTTATTTGCAAAAATTCTTCCAGCTAAGCGCAAAAATTATTTTACTGTTTTTGTCATCAAAACAACTACCCCCTTTGATTTTTTTCGCGAAATTTATTTTTTCCAAAATGTTGTTTTTATATTTTTTGCAAAAAAGTCAAGTCTCAAAAATAATTTATGTGAAAAAATTACCCCAATATCTCTTTCCAATCAAAAGTTATGGCGAAAAATCTATTTTTTTATACCAGACTATTAATAAAACTTAGTTTTGTGTTAAAATTCTCTATATAATTTTAACGTCCCCATTTATCTCTAAGAACGCAGTTGTGTGTCTAGAATAATTACGAACATTTTGGATTATATAAAATCTTCCTTATAGTAATCTATTTAAAATTTTCCAAAACTTTTTTTGGATTAATGTTCGTTCAATTACCTTTCTAACGGTAGCTTACAAATAAAATTCAACATGTTTTTCATTATTCCAGATTTTAAAAAACATTTAATCGAGAAGTGTATGTTAAAATGTTTATATAAATGACTCTCGAGTATCACCGGGTATATCAGCTAGTAAAAAATAAAACAAGTAAATATTTTAACAATTTGTGGACACTACAGCGGGAATGAAGTTGTTTCCGAACAAAATTACTGCATTTTTTTTTAAACTACCAATTTTTCCAAAAGATCAATAATTAATTTTTGATTTAAATTTTTTGTATTCGCTTTAATATAATGTCAAATATATAATTATTGATTTTTTTATGATCCTATACACATATTCAGTGAAAGAATTCCTCATTATCTATAGTTATTTATTCAAAATAAACAGGACATTCATTTTTAGAGTAAGGTTTTTTTTTTGTTTTCATTCTATAAGATAATGAAAATATCAAAAAGCCGCTACAAAAAAATTGTAGCTAACGCTAAGAACTAAAATAAGAAAGTAAAACAAAAAACCAAAAATGAGTTATTGCTTGTTTATTTAACAGAGCCAAGTTTCAAAAGCAAAATATTTTAATACTTTCCGATTTTATATGGTCATTATTTCATTCACATCATCATGATAAACTATTTATTCACCGGGAAAAAATAAACATCTGACATCACAGTAAAAATCATTTCAGCTACAATAAAATTTTGTTTTGTTCTAATTTTGAAGTTGCTTAGAGAAGGTGTCACCCACCTTTATTTTTCGCAAAGCTCAAAACACACAGAGCTTTCGTTAATGCCTAGAAACTTTTAACCAAAAACAAATCCAGAACTCATAGCAATTTATTAAATCAAAATCCGTCATAATATTCGGTACTGCTGAAACACAAACTTCAAGAATAACATCCAAAGTAAATCCTTGCAGAAAACTATTTGTGTGCAGCTGACGTCACACTTTGCGATCAGCAGCCACTGCATCATCCATTAAAGTCTGCCCATTGCACGGACTTAATTAAATTACAAAGTTTTTGTTTGCATTTCGGCCACCGAGGACTAGTTTGAAAGCTGACTGCAATAAAACTGAAGAAAGTTTTGAGTTCAAAAAGAAATACGAGTCACTTTAAATCACTGCAAAATGAAGAAAATTCTATTGAATTTAATTTAAAAAATAAACAAACCCACAAAAAACTAAATACTTTAATGTTTGAGAATCTTCTCAACTGCTTTTATTTAGGTTCCCGCAAAATTAGAGCGTAGCAAAATCAACGACATCAACACCGTTTCCAAGATGCATGCTGTAGGTCAATATTAAAGCCTGACAAGGACTAAGAGTGTCGAAAAAAAAGCCCAACAAACTAGCATGAATGTTTTTTTAGCAGAACCTGATAGATCAGGGGTTCAATGAGAGTCATTTGTAAGCTTGGCATGCATGTCAACAAGCACGGACACACGCACCCCTAAACAACATCCCCAAGCCAAGAAGTCGATTTTATCGTATTCGCAAAACTGTCGAATTCAATATGTTTCCTTCACTTAATATGTTTTTTTTTTCTTTAGTTTTGTTTATTGCTTTTATTTGCAGCTTTTGCGTCACACTAAAAGAAAAATAAAAATTCCTAAATGGGAAATTATGCGAAGTTTTCTTAGCAACAAGAGGCAAAAGTAAAAAAAATGAACCGAAATAACTTTGTCGATTTACTCAACAACAGGAAGTAATGTCCTTTCGCCTTTTCAGTTATTGCCACTGTTTAGCAGCGAGAGCAACAGCGGTCGCCATCAGACGTTGGGACGACAAACAAACTAGCAAGCAGGATGCGGTTGTCATAATGGCGAACGGACGTTTACCATGCCGTCCCCGTCAGCAACAAACACAACGACAACGACAACAGAAACAGCAACAACGAAAACGACAACGACAGCAACAACACCACTGTCGACAGTCCAAATATATTTATATATGTTGGCAAAAAGAACCACTTCATTACTTCATTGCTTACTTCCTTTCGTCCATCCGGAAGCAGAAAAGCGTTGATTTTGGCCCAAGCAACACGAAGAAAACTTGCAGCTTGTGAGAGCGTGAGTGTGTTTTGTTTGTTTGTATGTGTGGGTGCCAAGAAATGAACAATGTCGCTATGTAAAAGAATGCCATCGAGTCGAAACTATGTTAATTGAATAATTAAAAAAGGCTTTATGACGAGACTATTTAATGTCCTGACAAGCATTTGCTTGCAATCTTAATGTTTATTCAAATGTCAAGGTACAAGAACCTAACTATTCAGAGCATTTATCAAGCAGAAAAAAGCCAGCAACCAAAGTTCACGGCGCACAGTGCAGTTCGAATGTACAACGTTATTCTAGAAAAAATGTTGTTAATTTTAAAAACTGAAAATACAGAATCATAGTTTGGAGTCTTAAAAATGTCATTAGAGTAGAGTTTTTCGTCACCTTTTCAGTTGTAAACATGCCACTTTTCTGTTCTCTGTGTTCTCATGCCATGACATTTTTCAATATTTTTCTGTGACATGATGCCTAATTTTGACAATAAGGGTTTCATATGAAAAATTTCAAATGAAATGCTAAAATAAGGCAGCCTATTTTTTCTGATATTTCGAATGGGAACACCTTATTATGATTATACCATTGAAAATATAATGAAATTTAATTATTTAAAGTTTGGTACAGGCCTTTGGTAGCTGGTAGTTTGGTAGCAAGGGGGAAAGGGGCAATGCCCCCTACTACAACCGTTTGCCCCCCTGGCCAAATCAGACAGTGAAAAACTTTAAATGAATAATTAATATGCATTTTGTTGATATATTTGTTTATTGCTTTAAAATTAGTTTAGTTTAAAATAACAAAAAAATACACATTCACCGTATTCATGACTTGAATATGTTTATGAAATTTGTTTAACAAAATTCAAATTTCTACTGGGTCACCAACATTTGCTACCAAAAAATAAGATTTTAATTTTAATAATTATTTAAACCGCATTCATAGGAACATTCTATAAATGAAAAGCACGCTGTGCACCAATTCGATGCAGATACAAAAAGAATTTATCATTCATTGAAATGTTTTTAATTTTTAAATTTTTTTATGCGTGATGAATTTTTATTAATTTTACAATATGAAAAAACTGCAAATCTTAATTCTAGCAAAAATTAAAAAAAACAAAAGATTTAAATCAAAACATGCATGTTTGTTCTTAATATATAAATCTAAATAAAAAATTTGCATTTGAAAAATGTCTTATAGCGCATTCTTTACTGAAAAAGTCTGACCTCACAGAATGCAGAATTTTTTAGATTCTGACCTGAATTTACAGAATGTTGACTTCTTTTGAGCTGAGAAAAGAACGGAAAAAATGCAACATTTTTTTTTTCTATTTGATATTGGCTGCACTGTTGTTTTGAATTCCGATTTATTCACGACAGATGTGCGGTACTGCATGGAATTTTTAAGAAATACTCATCGAGCTGTTAAATTTAATTAAAAGTAACCACTTCAATCAAAATTGTTTTGGATTCAATTTAAAAAAATTTTCAAAATTGGAACATTTTGCCTCTCACAATTGTCGTAGCATATAATATTACTGTCAAAATTATTTTTTTTAGTTTTGTATGTTGGTATTACTAGAAGGCAGAATGCAGAACCACCGAATTTTACAGGTTAGAAAATTCTGCATTTGTTATACTTTTGCGGTCAGAATTTTCGAGAAAAGAACACGATTTATTTTCAGGTCAACATTTTTTTTTAGAACAGAACGGAAAAAATGCAGAACTCTAAAAAGAGGTCAGAAAAATTGTAGAATTTTTTCCAGAAAGGAATGCGCTATTATACATATGTTAGCCCATTATTTTTACCTTCATTTTATTACAAAGTCCTGAATTAATTTTTATATTATATTTTATGTATTAATCTCATGTATAAATAATCTACATATCCATGTAAATATTATAAAATTAACTGTTTTTAAATAAATATGTGTAATGTATTCATTTCACATGTCAAAAAAATTGTTTTTTTTTATATAAATAAAAAAAACAAACAATTTCCCCCCAAAATTCATGACTGCCCCTCTGTCTTCTTGGTCTGGCTACAGGCGTGGTTTGGTAGTGAACATGACTGAAAGAAGTAGTTTTCTGGGTAGAGTGCTAAGAAACCGCTAAGCTAAGAAACCGTTGCAGTCCGGGTTCAATCCGGGGTAGTTCCCAGTCCCAATCTCAAATTTTCAAAATTTAGATCTGTTCGACGTTTGACGAAACGCCATAAAGATGCAATATTCTTAACGAACTTTTACCAATCAAGCACATTTTTCCAAAAAAACTACAGTGGCTCACAGCTTATTTTATGCAGTGCATACTTTCAATTTTAGGGCTTTATGACAACGAAACTAACAGGAATAGAAAAAAATAATATAGTATCATTTAAAAGAACAAGATGTTTAGTTTAATAAATTAACTCAATTTATTGTAAAAATATATATTAAGTTGATTTAAAATTAAGAAACCAGAAAACACTGCTTAATTTCATAACACAGCTTATTTTATGCAGTCACTTCTTATTTATAAATTTTTCGTATTAATTAATGATATTTGATATTTTTATTATTTGGTATGATAGCCCTTGTTGTCCACAACAGATCTAAGGTGGTTTGGCATTAATGCGACCAGTTTTTGAGCAATAGTTGGCGAAATATTCGCATACTTCGTTTTCAATATCTCTTTCAGGTGGTTTTTGTTTGAAATTTGATGTTTCCAGATGTTATTTTCCAATAAAGACCACACATTTTCAAAAACATTACGGTCTGGTGACTGTGCTGGCGGCGTCATCAATTGTAGGCAGTTGTATATTAGCCTGGTTTGCACAATACCCGCTTTGTGGTTTTGATCGTCATCCTGGTAAAATCGGAAATTTAATTTTATACCCAGAACCTTTGCACTCTGCAACAAATTGTTCTTCAGGATCTGTAGGTATTTAAATTAGGCCCAAACCATGACACTGCCACCGCCATGTTTCACGGTTTGTTTTAAGTTTTTTTTGTTGACTTCGGTTTTCGGTTTTCGCCACATATAGCACATATCATCTGAGCCGAATAAATTTATCTTCGATTTATCTGCAAAAATAACTGAAGTCCAGTACTCTGGGGCCTTGGACATATGTTCTTTGTCATAGTTGAGTCTGCATAATCTGTATTTGGGGCTAATAAACGGCTTGTATCGTGTTACTCGGCCATGAAAGTTCTTTTTGCGCCAGACACGTCGAATAGTTTCAGCACTAAACTGTTTGATCAGCTCAGTTTGAACTTCAAAAGCCATTTTCGGTGCTGAGAGTCTCGGGTTAGCCTTTATCTTCCGTACAATATGCCACTCGTCGGTTGCATTAAAAATTTTGTTTGGTGCTTCTTTGCTCTTATTGTGCAATGGATTCTTATGGACGAAGCGCTCGATGATCTTTTGCACTGCAGAGGAATTGATATTAACCATTTCAGCCATTTTTCGCTGCGAGCTGCTTAGTTTAAAATAGTATACAACCAATTCTCGTTGTTGTAGCGTTCTGCACGCTCCTATTTTAAATAATCATAGAAGCAGACACTTGAAGCAAAAAAATCAGACTAAAAAGCTAACACAAAGCAATTTTAGAAACAGAACGAAGGCATAGCTAACGAAAGTACCGTTAGACAGCGCATTAGAGTACCGTAACAGAGAGAAGTGACTGCATAAAATAAGCTGCGAGATGAAATAAGCAGTATTTTCTGTTCTCTTTTTTTTAAACAACTAAATATATGTATTCACAATTAATAAAAAACCTTTATTTAACTAGACTTTTATGCTCTTTTTAATGACACCATATTACCTTTTGTATTCCTGTTAGTTTTGTTTTTATAAAGCCCTAAAGTTTAAAGTTTAATGACACCATATTACCTTTTGTATTCCTGTTAGTTTTGTTTTTATAAAGCCCTAAAGTTTAAAGTATGCACTGCATAAAATAAGCTGTGAGCCACTGTATCTCAGAGCCCAATCTCAGAAAAAAAAATCAAACAACAAAAAATTTTTTATTATGCTTACACATACAATAACGACTTCTTTCAAAAAACCCCCTTCACGCCTTGTAGGGTTTTATACCAGAAAACAATTGGAGCCTAGATTGATCCGTGATAAAAAGTAAACAAGGAGCACAGCAACAAATCCAAATTGCAGAACCAATGGAGTCTCCTTTTTGAACTTTTGCTTCTTGCAAAATAGTAGTAAAAACATTACTTTGAAAGGCAAAAAGAACAAATAATTCTATTTTGATTAAACAGAAGTTGTGCTTTTAAGCTTTTCACAGTGGATGGACTGCGAAAGCTACTACAGACTACTGAAAAGTTGATGTAGCGATCAACGGAACAGCTGTTAAGTATGCTCGGTGGTTCCGTGAATAACTTGTTGTTGTTGCAACCTGTTGCTTCATTAAGTTATTTGGCATAAAATTCATATATAATTCTAAAAATAATTATATTTTTTATACAGAATTATAAATATTTTTCAACTATACTCTTATATTTTTAAGAATTACAAAATACATTAGTAATTACAGAAACCCATTATTAATTTTTGCTAAAAATGGGAAAAGTTTATTTGCCTAAAGCAATTTGCCTCTTCTCCAGAAAATAAATTTCTATTACTAAGAATAAAAAACGATCTAAAAGGACTTGGAATTATCGTTGAAGTATCAACTTTTAATTATGTGTTGCCGTGTTGCAATATGATGGCTTAACCCATATTCACAATTTGTGTGAAGGAATTATCAATATTAATAATTCGAAAAGTATAAACTTTACAAAAAATGTTTGGAATTAGCAAAAATTTATGTTCTTGAAAAATTAGTATTTTGTCAATCACAACTGGTTGAAATTCTGATTTTTTTCCATAGAACAAACACACATATTTTGTATGGTGATGTACCGCTAAATAAGTCAATTGACCTTCGTCTGCATTTATTTTCAACTACTTGAAATTAAATGATAATTAGTTGAAAAAAAACAATTCAAAATTATTTACTTTGGAGCTAATTCCAAATTACTTTACAAGCCGAAATTTTGTTTTTATCAAAGAGATGATTCCCAAAAAATCGAATTTCTTAGCAATTTTTTTTTTCTACTTTAACGCTAACAAACACTTTTAAAGAGAGATCATTAAATTTTAAAAAAGAAACTGAAATTTTTTTAATGGTTATCCGATTTTAAATGATTTTTCATTAAAAAGCTTTAAATACATGTATTCTTAAGTATTTTTTAATAAATTAAATACGAATTTAGTCGAATTAGACAAAATAAATAAAAAAGTATTTTATCAAGGAATTATTATTTAAGAAATAGTTCAAATGTTTCTTCAATTCAAAAAATTTTAAGTAGGTGCCGCCTACAGGAGATGTTCCGAATTTTTTTAAGGCATTTCTTTGATTTCCAAAATTAGAAAAAAAAATTCGAAAAAAAATACTCGCAAATTCTAAGTTTCATGTATGGGCATTTCCACAGGAAAGTCAACCGTGACCAAAAAATTAAAACTTATTAAAATCGTATTATTTTATAACATTATCTTAGAGAAACATTTTAGTTTTATTAATTTTAGCAATTCGTACATAAATTCATTAACCATGATGATAAAATCGTCTGCATTATTTCACGAAGGTAATTTTTATTTTTCGTAAAAGTTTAGTAAATGTTTCGTAAGCATTTTTATTTCAGTAAAAATGAAATTTATTGGCTTAAGATAATGAAAAAATGGTTGATGCAAGGAAAATGTATTAAATTTGTTTTAAATTACTACATTATATAATTACTTTAATCCATTTAAGTTTAAAGTTAGTTGCTTTGAAATTTTATGTTATATTTCGCAGATATCTGCATTTTTCTAGATGCAGTGGAAAACGAGTTCTATTTTTTATCGCATGCTAGATAGCATGTTTTTTTGCTAATATATGGAAAACATAAAATCTTGGGAGCCTACATTTTGTACTAAACATATTGCTACGAGAATGCTATCGAAAAATAAAAACAAAACAATTTTTTTTCTTTATTTTTTTTTTTTGCACCTCAAAGACTAACGAATGTCACGTGCTTGACCGTGGAAATGCCCACATAGCATTGATTGTTAAATAAAATTTGGTTTTGTAAAACGGAGCTTTACACAATTAACAATTTTTATATTTATTTTTTGTTATTTCAAACGGCATTTAAAAGTTGACACTTTAACAAAATTTGTAAGTCCTTACAGATGGTTTTATGGAAAAATTTTTAATTTCATTTACAAATCAATAACCTCTTAATTTAGTGATTTTTTATGTTTTGACTTCTTCAATCCAGCTTATTATGACAGTCATTTTGAATTTTAAAAAAAATAAACTGCACGCAAAGGTTAACACTTTAACAAAAATGTTAAGTCAATAAAAATCGTTTTTTTTTTTATCAATACAAATCATGAAAGCTTAAGACACAAATATTTTTAAAGTGGACACTTTACTATAAGATTTAATCCCATAAAAGTTTTTTCAACCACATGCAAACTGAAATACTTCCATACTCTGGATTAGCTCATTTAGTTGAGTATGCTTTTTGTCTACCCGGAACGTTACACAGTGGAGTATTGAACTCACAAAATGGGTATTAATTCACCAAGTATACGGAGG
Source organism: Dichetophora obliterata (assembly GCA_963920525.1). Taxonomy (NCBI): domain Eukaryota; kingdom Metazoa; phylum Arthropoda; class Insecta; order Diptera; family Sciomyzidae; genus Dichetophora; species Dichetophora obliterata. The sequence goes on along the minus strand of OY986435.1, from coordinate 245,335,570 downwards.
AAAATTTTGACTTTTAGTTTAGTTTGAAAGGGTCCAAATAAAAAAAATCGGTCTGTTCATTTATCCGACTATACGTCTGTCTATCGACACGAATACAGCCGTAATTTGGAAACTATCGTTATACAATTTAGTTTTTAAGCTTGTATCTAAAAAATAAAGATTAAGTTCGAAAATGAAACAAATCGGATAAAAACCACACCTGTCTCCAATGCAAAGTGATTTTATGTCAACGGTAAAAACTCTTTTGTAAAAAAACCACAAAACTAAATTTATGCAATTTAAATTTTGCATATTAGCTTTGATATTTAATATGCCCTCTAAGTGTAAAATTCAACCAAATCGAGTGAAATCCCCACCTACCTCCCATACAAAGTATCTTTATCAAAACTGTGAAATCACTTAAAGTTCCACAAATATATGCATTCGAAATTCTGCACATAATGTTTTCATTTTTAATATGCTTTCTGAGTTTGAAATTTAATACAATCAAATTAAAACTCCAACTATCTCCCATACAAAATGACATAAAGACTTCGACGAGTAAAAAAGTATGTATTTAAAATCGTTTCACCAAGGAACGGGAATCGTTATTACATAGGGTTTCAACACATGAGTGAATTTTTCAACAACGAGTTCATCTCTAATAACTGCTTTGATTTTTCACGGCGCAAGCATAGCGCAGCTTTATTTTTTCTTCAAGTTTTAAAAAAATAGCAATTATTTTAGAAAACAATATCAATTTCCAGAATACGTATTTGTTGTTGTTACAAAGTTTATAGTTGAACTTATAATAAATACGCTTATTTTAAATTTTGTTTTGTAGAAACGCAAAAGCGTTGAACTTCTATTTTAAATTTTTTGTTTAACTTTAAAGTATGTTTTTTTCTCAGTGTAAATAATATAAAAAAATATTCCAAAATAAATTTATTGTTTGTTTTTTAATGCATCTTTTGCTCGATAGGTGGCACAAAAAAAGCAGTCCTTTTCAGCCGGTGTCAAGATATTTTGGTCCCAATTTATTGGAAGCAAAAAAATTAAGTGCATTTTAATAAACTTGCTTGGAGCTACAACCTTTACTAGAATTATTAAGCTTGGCCCAAAAGGAAAAATTTAGAGCTGTCATTTTCAAAAATGCTGTCATCTTCAACGCTTTTTATCCCCGTAGCGGCAGAAAACTATAACCAAACCTTATAATAGAAGTTAATCTTATTAATACGCACTTTAATTTTTTTATTTCCGATAATTTGGGACCAAAATATCTTGACACCGGCTGAGTCAAAGTGTACTAATACAAATTTTTTTATAACATATAGCGGTTAAAAATTAGATTGAAACATTTTTTTAAGACTGTATGAAAACTCATGCATTGATATTAAAGGCAATGTGTTGACCCCATATTTATAGGCACTGCTTGTATCAGACAAATCGACATGTAACGTTTATATATCCATACGTTATAAATCCATTAATAAGCCGATTCCTGAAGATTGGTGCAACGTTGCCGGTTTCAGTTGCTTCAAGCGATCCCTCGTTTTTGTCGCTTCGAAGACTCAAAACAAGCACGAGAAGTAAATCTGGAGAAGAAAGGCTCAATGAGTTAGCTCTTCTAAATGTTCACAGGGATGTGGAAGTGACCACGGAAAAAATTTTAAAGACACTAGCTCGAAAAAAATAAATATGTATTATTATTATGCATTGTATAATATAAAAAAAATTGGAATAAGTCTAAAAAAAAAATTTAAAATCTACATAAATTTTTTTCTATGTACGCGTCTGACCCCAATCATATCTAATGTAAATTGAGTCGAATGAATTCGATGTCAAAAAGATCATTATTATAGAATGGATTGATTTAAAGTAGTATATAATTTTAGTTTTTTTAATTTTAACTTGAATTTCTATTTTTTGTCATTTTTTTTATAACTATACCCTCCAGGAAAAATCGGAAGGCTTCCATCTAAAAGTGACAAAGAAACATTCCCCACAGTATCTTTCGGAATCTTAAGGGTAGTTTTGTATTTATGTTGTTTCCAAACCGCTTCTTAAAGAAGCATTTGTGAAAATTTTCAAGCAATGACTACAGAAAATATTAATATCATTGTTTCCCAGCCGGTTATTATAGAATTCCATAGTCTAGTAGTAGCGCGCTTGACAGTCGCCCAGGGGTCCCGGGCTCGAATCCTGGCAGGGCATTTTCATAACAAGGGAGAGGAATGTTTCCACATTAATTCTTAGAACAAGTGAAAGGACTGCTTCTAATTCGCTTTTTAAGATAGCGGATAGGAATGTTTCCGCATACATTTTTAACACAGCGGAGAGGAATGTTTCCCTTTAATGACATGCTATGTAAAAAAAGAAATGGAGTGTCCAACGGAAGGGAATGCTTCCGACATTCCATGGAATGTTTCCTGTTTATATCCGGGAATGTTTCCATTTCCTGAAGGGTAAGTATAAATATTTGGTTTTATTATTTGGTAATATTTTAAAAAAGATTAGTTAGCGGATTTTTTTGCAAATTTTGCGGATTTTAATCAGCATTGCCTGGCAACACTCATTGCGGGTAAACGGTACAATATTTTGCTACAATTTGTTCACTTAGTGTTGTATAATTTTATTCCTTTTCATCTGGTCCCAAATATATGGGTGTATATGAAAATTAATTTTATTAATTTATCTACTGTTTCGATCCCAAAATATTCCACTGTGTGTCAGTTCGAATTGAGCGTATGTTTGCAGTTATAAATAAAGCCATTTATAGGCCATTTGAAAAATCATAATTGCAAGTAGAAATTTTATGACTTTACTGTATTGCAACCATTAAGTACAACTTAGAATTGCTATCTTAAAAACATATGAATTCAGAAAGTCAACTAGGAGGATAAAAAACCAAGAGGAGTTCGAAAGCGACGAAAAAGAATAAGTTTTTAGATTTAAAAATTTTAAAAATATTTTAAATCATACTTAATTTTAAATACAACTTCTAGTTGTTTGATAGTTTAAAATCGTTTATTGAGCTTTAGGTCAGGTTAGAACAATTAATTTCTCCAACGAATTTTTCCAAAGAAACAACAAAAACAACGTTTTTAATATGAAAAGGAAAACATCACTAGCTGATTTTATTGCAATTTCGGCCCTGCTACAGGCTTCATCAGAAATCTTTGTTGATACGCCGTGAGAGCGCATTAGCGCTCTGCACCACAGTGGCAATGAGATTTAAAGTGTAAATTTCTCATTTTTCCCCTGTCATATTTTCCTGTTGTCGTTGTATTTTTGCTTTACTTTAGTTTTTATGCTTATGTTATTATTATGGAGTCCGTTGAATTCTCCACTAACAAAGCATGGTTACTGAAGTTGTTGGAATTGGTATATAAATCATATAAAACCAACATAATAAATAACAAGGTCATATAGAAAAACTTTAATTTGAAAAATATTTATTTAATATTTACCTATGTTGTGGTTTTGTGGATTTTTTTTAATATTTTCATATACAAGGACTTGTTTGCGTTACATTAAGCTTTTATTTAAGTAACGGTTCGTGTTATATTTTTGTAAAAAATAAAATATAAATGAACAAGACTTAATTTTAAATATTTTTTCGGCCGTACAAAGTCATTTGCAAGACTTTTTGGCAAAACAGAGGCCATACAAGGATCATACAGCGGCTGTAAATTGGCCGAATAGTGATTAACCTACAATAAAAATTAGCAGCTTTTCAATGAAAATTGTATCTTCATGCCAATGAAAAATTTGGTGACACACAGCGGCTGTGCAACTGTATTTGGGCTGTTTTTTGACCCAACTTTTGGCCACTAGGCTTTTTGGATTATTTTAAGGTTATGTTTGACACTTTTACGGCCATGCGGCCTATGTTCGACCACTGTTCAACCACTAATATTTTACTCGGGTATTTATAACTTTTTTTTTACAAAACAGGTTATACACATTTGATTTTTTTTAGATTGTATTTCTCTTTTGTAATGCATTTTTATTTCAAAATCAAGTTTTGAACTGAAAAGAAACCCAAAACTGAAATTTTTAATAATAACTATGTTGTATGCTTTTTTAACTAAAATACATTGCCAATCGACTTTTGTAGTAGTACTAAGAACTCAACCAGTTCTAGTTTTATTTTTATTTTAGATAAAGTTTACCCAAGCATTAATTGTGCTACATATTTATTGAAAACTGGTTTTAACCTTTTTTTAATTCAAATTTTCAAAAGGTTACAAACATATTATCATTCGATAAACCGGCATTAATATATTGTCTTAAATTGCTCAGGCGCTGGTTTTCCTCGTTTCATCTGTTTTTCGTTCAGGAAAGAATTGAAAAAATAAAATTTAATTAAATTATTATTACTAAAAAATTATTTGCAAAATAAATGGTCTTTAGCCTTATTTTATTAAATACATTTTATTTTTCAATCTAATATAGGCCAGACGGATCACTGGCCACGGATCACCACTGCCACTGCTCGAGTTACCATGACACATTCTGGGGTTCTGACAATTGTTAAAAGTTCACCAAAATAATCAAGAAAAACTGGTTCTTGCTTAAGTTCTACCGCTACTGCTGCTGCTGGCAGGTTGCGGCCGAGTGCCACAAACAGTTTTTCCCTAAATATCCAAACTTTCTCATTAGTTTACAAGTGTACAAAAGCAGCTTGGAGGAAAGCAGTTTTACTTGCTGAGTTTTTGGCCCTTCACTTGCACCCACCAAGGGCACAAAGTTGTTAAACAACTTCCAATGCCACGACGTATGCACAGCAGCAGCAGCAGCAGCAGCAGCAGCAACACCGCTGATCGTTCAAGTAGTTGCTACATTGTGTTTAGTCAGCAAAATGCAGGATGCAAAGTGAAATAATTAAAACTTCTGGCCAAGTTAAGCTGCGAACAACAGGAGCAGCGAAGTCATCGCAACGTATTCAAATCCCTCGCAAGATAATATAACTACAAGTTTATGCAAGGAGACCTGCTACTCGGGCTGACAAGAATGAACTGCCACCAATGCTGCATTACAACAAATTGGTACAACCACAAGCTGCATCTCGTTCCACAAATGCGGATGCCGCATGGCGGCAACGTCTTTGCATTCGACTTGCGGTTCTTTCTCAATCTCTTCGATGTGGCTCATCGTGGTGGTGGTCTCCAGTTCTATATCCAACAACCTACAGAGCATTGTGTACTGAGGCTGCCTTGAGTAAGGAGGACATGTCTTACGTCTTAATGGCTTTTAGTCTTCCTTAATGTGCACATAAGTGGCGATGAGCACTTCGCAGAGCGACCGACTGACGGCAACTGTGCCTAACTTCAGGCTATTTTCTGAAGCACCATTTCAGTTAATGAAAACGATTTGATGACAAGATAAAGTGCAAATTACCAACGCAGATGTTCCAGAGCAGCTGTCGATTTACGGCAATAGAAGCAAGCGGCGTTGATGGCGGTAACAGAAGCAGCGGCAATCACATGGGCCACAATGTTAACTACTCGAGAATCGGTGGTATTTTAATTGAAGAAAGTTTTGCGCGAGAGAAATTAAGAGAGAAAGTGAGAAAGAAAGAAAGGAATAGAGAAATAGTAACACAGAGAAAATCGCCACTTAAGGAAATAATCATTGGAACTCATGCCATAGCTGCTCATGCAATAAAGTGAAATGTTAGATTGTGGCTGCGCTTTAACCCTTTAATAAACTATGAAAAGCTGCGATATTAAAGACACATAATCTAGATTGTGTGAATAGTTTTAAGACCACCCATTAAAACCAATTTCAATAAAACAGTTAAAGAATTAAACTGATAATGATTTACAGAAATGTACCGGAAACATCCGAACTCTCAATTGGGAAGGTTCCTCTATCCTACTGATTGATATCCTGAAAGGATACAAAACTAATATCACTGCAATAAATGCTATGGAAGAGAAAGAGTTGCATAAGAAGATATTTACTATAGCGTCAATGTAGAGAAGCAACAGTTTTGGTACGGATTTGTAGTTGTCAAGTAAATACGGCATCACGTCCTGCGATTCACACCTAAGACTGAACGGCTTGCCATAAGCTACATCATGGCAAAGGTTTTCTACATAAGCCTAATATTTACCATATGTGCGCATGCTCTGACGGAAGATAAGAATGATGAGACCAAAGAAACTTTTTACGAGCGTCATAGAGATTCTTCCAAGCGCTGCCTACGTCCCAACATAAAAATCGTTCTTGGTGACTTCGACGCTAAGGTGGTCAAGGAAAACATATTTTGTACAACAGTCAGAAAGCTCAGAATCCATGACAACAGCTTTAAAATAGGATGAAACATGGTTGTAAGTAGCATTAGATTTGAGCATCTCGATACTCGCAAAGATGTCCCCTGATCAAAAAACAAGCAACCGAATTAATCACGTCTTGATCGGCGAAAGGCACTCTTTCAGTGTATTAGATGTACACTTAGAAAATTAATTTATAGGCGTAAGGTTGCGGAAAATGAAAACAATTTGCTACTATCGGGAGAAAAATGCTGCAAATGAAATTTTCTCAATGTATATAACTGCAATGATATAAGCCCATGGCCGTAGCCAGGATTTGCCCATGGAGGGATTTGATTAATTTTTACAAGTATTTGTTTTATTTCATTTTAAAGTTAAGTTTTTCATTTATTTATTATGTATGTATATTAAGGTGCCTCGACTGTTGGGGTTAAAGCTTAATTTTTACCTCTCTAAAAATCAACCTTGGTCTATTTTATAACGATTTTTAAAATATTTTGGCTGTAACGATAACCGCCAGTGAACTCTAAACCATTTCGCAAGAAATCATTATATCTTATATATTTTAGCTGGTGTAAAATTTGTAAGAACAATAAACTGCCAGAAGTTAAAGGCCGGGAAAACCTTTTCTAATCTTCATCAAAAAAAAAATTTTTTGATATACGATTAAAGATAATGTTGTTGTTCGTGAAATTTTTGAATTTTTTAAAGTTATTTTCACTAAAATTTAAAAAAAAAATCATTATTTATAATGCGATCCTCACATTCAAGATATCGTTGGATAGGTTTTGTTTTTAATATAAGGTTTAATTTAAGGAAATACAATTTTTGATGTAGATTTGAAGAACTTTTTTTAGCCGATAATTTCTGGCTGTTTATTTTTTTACACTATTACACCAGCCAATAAAAAAACGAAAAACATGGTTTTTGCAGGTTTTCGCAAAATAGCTTATCTCACTGGCATAATAGCCAACATATTTTGGGAATCGTTTAAAAAAAGGTTCATTTTTAAGGGGGTACAAATGGAACTTTTTATTTTCATTAAATTAAAATATATATTTATTATTATATATAATATAAATTACAATATATATTAATAAATATTTTTAGTTATACAAAGGTATAGGTTTAGGTATACAAAACATTGTTAAACATTTTAAAAGTTATTTGCTAGAGATTTAAATTTAGTCTTCTTTTATTCTTCCAACACGTCCTGCTCTGTTACTGTGCGATCATAGTGTAAGCTGAGGCATACACCGATTCTCACCCATTGAATTACGGATGTATGCTTTAAGAAATTTTAGAGGTGAGAACTATATTTTATTTCTCTCAAATATTTTAATTGTACAAAAACTTCATAAATCATAAAACCAAAAAAAAAAAAATACTTCAACGATTGAGTTAACGCTTTTCATCAGGTCAGAATTCTTAAAATCGAGCATGTTAAATTCAAAATGTTAAGATCTAATTTGAAAAACTCATGAATAACTTAACACATTCCTTAAAAATTAAACCAGGCTTAGACTCACATCTGTAATTGGAAAAAAACTCTTGACTATAATATACAAACATTTTTTGTTGTGCCGAAAATTACGAAAAGATTGTGATGCAATGCCGCCATAAGAAAAGCTTAAGAAAACGCAGAACTTGCAAAAGGATCGATTTGCATATTTAGAATAAGCCAACAAACTCCAGCGACAAAACCATGAGTGCAGAAATTTAAATTTTCGAGAACCGCTCGGGGGAAAATTAAAATCATTCAGTGGCTGAAATATACTTTAAAATCTCTCGAATTAGAAAAGTTTTTTAAGTATATATATATATTGGTTTTCATTTTTGTTGTTTAGACGATTCATTCATAACACAGACTTTTACACGTAAACGCAACTTCAGTACATGACTTGTTAAGTTTTTTAGAGCATATTAAAGTGATTCAATGAAACATTTGCTTAAATGCTTTTAATTTATTCAAATTTCGGAACTCTGGGGGATTGAACCCCCAAAAACCACCCTTGTCTACGGCCCTGTATAAGCCCAATTGGTTTTTAATTAATGCGAATGGACGTTCCTTTGCAGTCCACTCATTTCCAAATTTTTGTTCAGCTGAAATGAAAATAAAACATGTAAGTAGCTTGAAACGCTAAATTTTAACTATTATAACTCCTTGATGTATGTAACTAACTGAAGCCATTGCAGACAAGTGAACAAACTTAGCTATTGTAACAACCACATTGTAAGTTAGGTATATCCATAGCATTACTTAAATGTTGCAATTGAGTTTCGGAGTTTATTTACTTAATTCAGAACCCTTTAGTTGCGTTAGTCTCAACAGTCAATCGTGAAACTGGAAGTTTGTCAAACCATCCGACTTGTTGATTAAAACAGACATGCGTTCAAGACATTTATTAGTACAATAAGATACATAGAGATCTTTTAACAGTACAACAATTAATATTTATATGTATATGTATAGAAAATTTTAAACATTAAAATAAACATAAAAGTAGCAAGTTTAAAATATAAGAGTGCTTAATAACTTATGACTAATTGAAAAAACTTAATAACTTATGAATTGATGAGATAAGGTTCACAGATAAAAATATATCTGAAGAAAATAAGATCTAAACATAAAATGATATGAAGTTATAAGTATAAGATTAAAAAAAAGAAAGTGAATAAGGATAGTTAGATGTTTGAATAGTGTAACATATGTAAGAGATTGCCTAAAGTTATTCCAGTTAACAGTTGGTCTTATGCTATATGGTAGTGAATTCCAGAGTTTAATGGCGTTGACGAAAAATCGACGTTTAGAATGATTAGGTTGCCAGTTCGATTAGAAACACTGAAACACGATTTATTATAGACGTAAGATAGGGTTTTATTGTATATTAATTTGTGTAGAAATGAACAATTCCTTGCGTCTAAGTTAATAATGCTACATCCTCATATTGCTTTGCTTTTAACAGACACGTGATCAAAGCGACTCAATCCGAACACAGATCTTGTCACATCATTAAATGCAACTTGAATTTTATTCATAGAGTGAGATCAAGATTACTATAAACTAGTTCAGAATAAGTAGTTATTGGGACTTTCAACTGAACACCTATTTTTTTTAGTCTCAATGGGAACATATTGTGAGGGCAACCGTTGGCATCATAGCGTGAAATTAACGCGTTTAACAACATTATTAATATGATCAGAACTGTAGAGTTTCGAGTTGACATAAAATCTTAAGTTCTAAAGGCTTGATTACCCAAGCGTAACGTGAGGTGGCACAGCGGGATGTAGCGTAGTGCGACGTTGCCTCGAGGATAAGCGATTACCGAAATCGTAATCCAACGTAGTGCAGGCGGCGTAGTGCAGGGCACTCATTTTATTCTAGAAGGCTTATTTACTTCTCCTCGTCAATAAAAGATTGCATTCTTTCTTATATAGTATTAAAATTTACAAAAATGTGAAGTTAAACAAATTTTTTCGCTTGTAACACAGCTGTCGAACTACCAAAAATCGTAACGTTGCGTAGAAATCTATTTTCTACAGACTTCTACGCTGCGTCACGCCACGTTACGATTTCGGTAACGACTTGTACACATTTATCATTAAACAGATTTTAGCTTGACAATTGGCAACGTCGCGCTACGTTACCTTACGCTTGGCTAATCCAGCCTTAAGCCTTAACAACTATTTGTAGCCTATCATGTAGCCTATCCTATAGCCTAACCTTGTAGCCTATCATCATTTAAAAATAGAGGTGGAATTTGAAGGTGGTCAATCTTATCCTTAGAAATTGGAAGAACATACGATTTTATAGCATGCAGACATATATCATTATCAAACGCCCTCTTTAAAATAGCTTTAAGATCATCATTTATTCTGTAATATAAATCATCAACTAGACCAAGGCGGTTAGAGGAAAATAATTGAATCTCATCTGCATATGCATGCATAGTAACGTTTTTGCAAACGGTAAAGAGGGCCAAGAATCGACTTTTGAGGAACAACCGTTTTAGTGTCCTTATAGGCAGAAAATATATCGCCAAACTTCACTCTCTGCATTCTAACTTCAAGAAAATTTGCTATTATAGTTACAGCATTATTATTAAAACCAAACAGTAGCTTAAATTTTTGTACTAAAATAGAGTGATTAACACGATGATAAACACAAATGCTTTCGAAAACTCTAACAGACATAGAAGTGTAAGATATCCTTCATCGTAAGCTGTTCGAATATCGTCAATAACTTTCAGCATTGCAGTCCCGCAGCTATGTCCGGATCGAAAATCCGATTGGAATGGTTAAAGAAGTTTATGATTTGAAAGATATTGACTTATATGATTAGCCATAAGGACTCGCATATCTTGAAAAATGAAGATAGAATACTAATTGGTCTATAATCGCTCATAGTAGTTGCACAAGTAACCTTAGCAATGGGAATAACAGTAGCAAATTTCCATGATTTAGGAAAACAGGAGGTAGTAAAGCAGTGATTAACAATATATGTCAGTGGAGAAATAATGTATGGTAACATAATTTTCATAAATTCTAAAGAAATACCGTCATCGACAATAGCATTCGATTTAAATTTCATGATGGAATTTATGGCATCATTCTCTCCTACATTAGAAAAAGATAATTTGTTAGCATCACAAAACTGACGACTACTAAATTGAAAGTTAACATCACCAAGTAAATCAATCGATGTCGTTTCGATATCCAGATAATATCGTAAAGGTAATAACTTCTATCGTTAACGCTCCCCGAGACGATATTGTTAAGATATCGAAAAAATGCAGTTCTCGATAAAAATGGACATATCATTAACGATAACGAAAGCATATTAATCCTTGATATCGAAACGATATTGCAAATAGTAACCATCGGGAGATTTAAACCTCAGCCGCGTCCGTGTAAGTCCATCAGCTATCCATTCGATCATCGCAATTGTTAACTAACACAGTTAATTATGTTCTTAAAAGTTGTTAATTGAGATCTTAGGTTCATTTTTGTAGTTAATTATTTCCTTGAATTTAGAACGGTTTGCTACCTATGGACCTGAACAGGAGAAAAAAGGTAAAAAAAATGAATTTTTTAAAAATTTTTGCGATTTTGATCTTGAAGATGAAGTTTTTTTTGTTTTATATGTTCACAATTTTTGTTCTTTATGACAAGAGCGACAACTTTGCTTCAGAGAGTAAATGAAAATTCCGAACGGTTTGCAAGATATGAACTTGAGAAAAAGATAATTTTTTTTGCAAAAATGACACCGAGGCCCCACATCTTTGGGGGCCCATAAAAAAACCTGGAGGTCTTAAGGCAAAACTGGGAGACAGGGGTCTTTTTTATCTCTTATCACGTAGTGGTGTCCGTATATAGTTATTTTTTTCGTGTTGCACTGTGTAATCGTCGCTTAATTTGCTTCATTAAGAATGAAAGTTAGCCTTAGCCCGAAAGTTCGAAATGTTATTTTATTTATAAAAATTTTTTTTTTATAGATCAAAAAAATTTTTTTTTCTTAAAGTATCTAATAATAACAGCGAACTTACAATAAATGATTTATTTTCAAAAATGTTTTAAAAAATTTTTGAATCCATACAAAATTATACGAAAACACTTAGTATTTTTTCATATAAAAATTTTTAAATTTTTATTTCTTGGTTACTCATCATAATAATATAAGCGTACGTAAATAGGTAAGTGCTAGTGACGTTTATTTTATCTAAATATCGGTACCAACGACATTAAATCGAGATTTTTTTCAATCTAGATATTGTTACAATATCGCAGTGCAATCGCAGAGTACGTATATATTATAGATATCGTTACTATATACGACGCAATGCTGTCGTTATTATAATATCGTATTGATATCTCGTATTTTTTAATATAGATTACATTACGATATCGAAATGCTATCGCAATTATACCATCATGATGATATCGAAATGCTATTGTTAATTGTAATATAAAGACGATATCGCCATTTGTGTGTTAAGATATTGTAACATATCGTTACTATCGTCAGACTATCATAAAATTTTTCTACCTATACATGGTTTGCTGGGTACACACAGAAGAATTCGAAAGGAAGTAATCATTTAATATGTTGGGGTGCATGTCACACTTTTGCTAATTATTACTACAAACTCCAAGATTTTTAATATTTTTTCACAATTCTTTGGCAGAAAGAGAGCTTCTTTTAATTTATCGGTAAAAGAATCTCTTTTTAGACTGCCTAACTATTGAAACAACCTAATTATGAGCAAGCTTAAATTGCACCAAGTTTGCAATAATACGATGCTTCTTCCATTTAGTATATAATTTTTTATTTTTAATAGCTAATACTTCATCTGGCGTATACCAAGGACAAGACTTATTAAATGATGAAAAATTCACTTTGGGATTTAATGAGAGAACAATTTTTAAAATCTTAAAATTTCCTTAATATCATCAAAACCTCGAAGGGAAGTGCAATGCTTATCTCACAGAAATGTGTGGCAATTTTTATGCATTTACCTAACTCAATTCTTAAAAATAGGCATAGCTATAGTGTGACCATGCCCATTTTTATTATAGTTACCGACAGTAATCATTCGAACTTATTTACCAAATTTTAGTTTAATGCGACCAATACCGTTTTAAATATAGCATTTTTATTGATTTGTGGGCGGTTAAAGGGGGTGTGACATAATTTTCTTTTTTTCTAAGCCTTCGCGTAGAATTACGAACAAACCCGTAGAAAGAAGTATTCAATTTGGTCTATTATTTTCCAAGTTTTAAGCATCCGAACAAATCACGATCCATTTTGATACATATAGACAAGGCAAGAAATGTGCGATAAAATAACTGTGTCGATAAGCAATAACAGACTATGTCTGATTTTAAAGTTTCGAGAAATCTTGCTTCAAAGTTTTCGAGCGCCTTATATGCTATAGGAAAGTGTCTTTTGTTTTTGTGTCATTATTTTGGCTAGGGCTCCAAATTTTGTGTGATTATAGTACAATATGCGTGGAACACAGCTACATCAGAAACTCACTTCGATCTTAAGTCAACTTAAGCGATTATTGCTTATCGACACAGATAAAATAAGCGCGATTCACAGATAACTTTCAGTAAGTTTTCTTCAAAAATTAATGTAATTTTAATTTTTGTTAATTAATTGTGATCTTTCCTTTGATTTCACATGATTTTGAATTAAGAGCTTTTTAGATCAAGTAAGTTTTGGAAAAGGCAACAGCAACAAAAACAACAACAACATCAACACTGAATAGAGTAAACCACACAGCAGACTAGACAGACTGTTTTGTTCGGCGCTATCCTTTCCATCTTCAGTAGTCTTGAGAGATACAGCTGTGGCCATCTAATTGTTTTAGCTATTTTATATGATTTGACGTTTGTTAAAATAAAGTCTTTGAAATCATATGATATTAGAGCAGAATTATTATCAGATCAAAGCCTAAAACTCTACCAGGCATTTTGTCTATTCCTCTTCTTATTTCACTATTCTTCTTTGGAGTTCTACGAGTTGGCTGAAATTTACCAATGACTTGTGAATGGAGTTTTTTGCTTTCGCTAGAAACATAAGATAATTTTAATTATTTAACATTAATTTAAATTATTCTTATTGGGTATACCATAGAAAGCTAATTTTTTATAATTAATTTAAAGATATTTTAACCAAGTCAAAGAGCTTGCTGCAGCTTTCTACTATGCTGTCAAAGAGCATAAAGAGGCAGATAAAGCGAAAAAATGCAAAAAAAAAATTAAATTAGTAAGCAATCTGAAGGCGGACAGTGAATCCCGCTTAACCACTTTTAAGGATAAAGTCATTTTCTGTTCTTATTTTTATTACTACAATTCAACAAGGTTATGAAAGGATATGTAACCGCTTTACTGCTTCCGTTGCCACCAACTGATGCGTTCTAAGTTTGGTAGCGTCATTTGGTCGAAGCGTCCTCCTTAAGCCACTATTTGTGGTTAAGTTTGTGGCCAATTCGCCAAATTGTCAACACTGTTCAGGAGAACCCACACGAGACCTGATGCTGTGACAAATCTTAATCCTCATAGCGATTAATTTCATTTACATGCTCACTTAAATTCATCGCCACTCATCCAAGCCCAATTTAAAGCACCAGGAGGAAAGCCCAGATGCAATAAATCAAATTTAGTTCTCAGCACTATGTGTATATGTGTGTGTGGGTGTTAAAGCAAGTAAGCTTATGTGTCTGTGCGTGTCAAAATGAGTATGTGTGTAAAATATAAGTCAATTTATCGCTCCGCTCCTTCCTAGCCGCTGCACCATCACTTTCTAGACTTCGTGGCGCTACAGATAACATTTTATCCCTTCACTTAAAATAACAAATCAAATCAAATTAAAACATTTAAATTCGCCATTTTATTATTCATGGCGTGCGCTTTGCGCTCCGCCTCTGGAATTCAGCAAACGCTTTACGCTCGTTTATTGCCTTCACTGAATTATAATCTTTACACGCTGATTTTTGAGGATGATTCTGACGCTGGCAAAAGCCGAGTAATACAACAGCCATGGAATTCCATGAAAATATAAAATGCTTTAAAAATTCCCGACAGGGTCGGGAGTAAGAGTGCGAGAATTTCTCTAAAAAATGGCAGCGCACAAAAAGGCTTCAAAACGTGTCTCACATACATAAAAAGCTACTGCATGGGCCAAGTTGCGTTTGCGGCCTGAGCCGACTTGCATAACGCCGTATTTTGCCGTACTGTGCTGTGCCGTAGTGTGCCGCATCGGTTCATCATAAATACATAACTCTAGAGTTACGCCTCTGCTGCCAGGCGTCTCGCTCGCAACGTTGGCGACGCGGTATTCGCTTGTGTACCGACAAGTGACACGCGACCTGTCAGTGTAATAAGCTTGGGTCCTGACAGTTTTATTAAAATATGCCCCGTTCTCCAGTCGGTGCGCTTACTTTTCATGTTTTGTGTGTTTTCGTCTTTTTGTTTTTGTCTTTTTTTTTTGTTGTTGTTTTGTTTCGCGGACGCAGCAAAAATCGAGCCTTTGCTGGCTTATTTTACCTGTTATTTTTATGCGTGTGAGTGACTGAATGTATGTCTATAGAGAGTAAATGTTGTCTTTTTTTTAGGTAACAAAGGATTGCCTGATACCACAAAGGGTTTAATCGAGAATTCTGTGCTTAAATGGACCCAATGGATCTGCAGATGTAGCCGTATCACGTATAAGTCGCATAAACAATGCTTAATTTCTGCTTATCAACGCATTTGTTAGCCGCTGACATTGCATTTAAGATGTTTATGACTGTGATATTAGCTTAATGGGGGTTAACTTTGTTGTCTTCTTGAGGCGATAAGCGTGATGAGTGTGGCAGCTGAATCAGCCCAGTGTCCAATAACGTTCTTGGCTGGCAGCTTCTTAGCTGGAAGTCGGTTTGGAATTAAGCGTCTGCAGCTTGCTGAGTCGGCTTAAAAACAAAGTTTATCTAAACTGAATTTGGTTTGTTTGTATTTGATCGCGCTGACTAACTCCAACAAAGATACAAAAACACGCACACACGCTACGCGAAGCGCCTGTTTGATAGATGCAAATCCGAACACAAACAAATGAGTCCAAAGAGGATTCTACTGCCAAGTTGCGTAGCGGCAGCAAATCGGAAGAAGGGACTTTATGCCAAACGAGTAGGTATTAATTGCATGGAGCCAACAATGGTAACGTGTTCACTTGCAATAATGGCGCAAATAATTTACACTGATTAACCTAGGCACGCTACACAAGTACAAACATTTTTAGTACCCAAGCACAGTGGGGCAAAATGGCTGTATCAGTGCGTTAAAAAAAAAGTAAACATGCAACTATCACAACTCATGGAAACTCTATTATAACTCAGCAGTTATTTTGGAGTCAATTGGAAAAAACAACTAGAATTAGTATAAATAACTTTCAGCGTAGAACAGTTAACTTTGATTTTATTTTGTTTTCTTGTCAAAATTTTTACTGACAAAAATAAATGAAATCTGAACACGTGTTGTGGCAGTTTTTTTAATTTTTAATTTAATATATAAAAAAAAATGCATCATCTTTTACGTAATGCACTTCTTTTCGTAATACATGCAAGAGATAAGAAATAAATGCCTCTAACGTTTGAATACTTTGAAATTACTTTAAGATCTATTTTAAGAATTTAGAAAAAAGTAACAGGGGAGAAGTGTGAGGAGGCAAAAATTAAGTAGATTACTATTAGGTAGATTTTATATAAGCCAAAATGTTTTTAATTAATCTTGACACAAAACTGAATTTTTAGAGATATATGCGGGTGGGAGGGGGGGGGGTTGCGTTCAAAGGATATAGAGAATTTGATAACAAAACTCAGTTTAATTAATAGTCTGCTATGAAAAAGTAGGTTTTTAGCCATAACTTTTCATTGGAAAGAGATATTGGGGTACTTTTTTTGACTGACTTGGCTTTTTTGAAAAAATATAAAAACATCATTTTGGAAAAAATATGGTTCGCGAAAAAAATCAAATCAAATCAAATCAAATCAAATCAACTCAAATCAAATATCAAATCAAAGGCGAAAAAAATCAAAATCGAAAGCTTAACTGGAAGAATTTTTGCAAATAAATGCTATGTCATATGAAAGGTAGTCAGATGTGCAATTTTAACTTGATTTTATATATACAACAAAACCAATTTTTGAGTCCTTTTTGAGTAAAAATTCAATATTTTGTGCTTTTTTTGATAAAATCATAAAACATATATACACCGACCTAACGATACAGTTTAAACTATATTTGTGAATTGCTTTTATTGAAATTTAGTGCAATAAAAATTTTGAATGAAATATATTAATGGACAGCGGAGATATTTGCATCGAGAGAACAAACTTTGATGTCGTTTTTTTCTCATTCTTAGGTAACAATGTTTTATGAAAAAGTCGTTGTACTAAAAGTTTCTACAATTTTGAATATATGTGATTGGTTTTGATGTCAAAATAACAAAAAATGTTTAAAATAAAATACACAAAAAAATTCAATAGAAAAAGTATTACCGTAACAAAATTACTGTTAGTTGAAAAAATTCAAAAGGGGCGTGGCAAAAAATAAGTTTGTTTCAATTTAATCTAGGATGGACCTAATATGTATATTTCTTATTTGAGCGAAATCCGTTGAGCCGTTTAGATTTGTATAAAGGGCAAACAAACAAACAAACAGAAAATAAGTTTTATTACTATAGAATATAGAATATAGAATAGATAGTCTATGGCTCAGCAAAAAAAGTGCTTCAAAAGAAGGTAAAGTGAAATGGAAAGTCTTAATTTTCATTGCTTTCACTTTCATACCCAGAAGGCATTCTTTTAACATAGGCATGTCATTGGGAGGAATGCTTTTCTTAGTCTTCTCTAGAACTGCTTCCAGAATTTTTTTCAATGAAAAATTTATTTGAGAACTTCAATGAAAGGATACCACTAATTTTTTTTCCAGGAAAACTTCAGAAAACTTCAGAATGTCTTTAGAAGACATTCCATGGAATGATTTCTTGTAGTCATTTTATGGGGGTCTTTTAAAAGACATTAAATAAAAAACTTCTCAAAAAATATCTATTCGTTTTCTTGCAGAAGCTAAGTCATGGAAGCATTCTTGGAAGGCTATATAAGGGTGGGCTTTTAGAAGTGGTCCATTACAGAGATAAGCAATAGCTTTTCCTTTCGACTAACTCCCAATTAAATAATTGATTTTGTTCAAAAATTTCACATTATTATTACATTGATTTTAATGAATTAAGAAACAAGCTTATAAGTATTTCAGTTTTCATAAACAACTTTAAAGAATCTTCATGTGATTAATTATTAACTTATAGTTACATCACACATAAAAGATGTAGCAACAATAACTTAAAAACTTGCATATAAAAAGTTACTTCTAGCTGCCTAGCAGATTAAAAAAAAAAAGAATAATATTTTCGTATCAATGTTCGTATGATGGTTTTTTCTTAAAACTAATAAAAAATTGAATTAAGAAATCGTCAACAGTTACAGTTATTACAAAAATAAACAAAAAAAAAGATTACTAGTTTGCATGAAAAACTCAATATTAATTCTGTAATGCTTGAAAAAAAGGTGAAGAAAACGATAAGTTGCCGAAATACATTTTCGAAAAAACATAAAAATAACACAAAAGCAAATTGTTTGTAATATTAGTACTCAGTATTTAAAAATGATTTTTCCACAAGAAAATCAGTGAAGGTCCTATAAAATAAAAAGAGAAAATATGAATATGTTTTGATACAATATATGTACACATTTATAGATAAAATTGTCGTTGTAAAAGTAAAGTAACAAAGAGTGTCATAGATTTATAGTTTAAATATCAAAACTTCCCTTATTTATTTACTGATCTTTTAAAAGTAACGACAATTATGTTAAAAATGATATTAAAGAATGTGTACAAGAATCTTTGTTTAAGTGCAATGAAAATGACTTTTTACTTTTATAACGATAACATAAATAGTATTTACAATAACGTTTTATTTTTTTTTTAAAGGGAAACCGGGGGCGAACCTTTACAGGGTAACATGTCTGACTGTCTCCACCTGGCGAGGCCAGCATAGTCCCTGTGAAATCGCCTCCAGTCAACTCAAACCTCCACGTGGTGTTTCCTGGGCAACGTCAAAACTGACAACCGTTATTTTGGCGTCTAATCTGAGCGGCGGGCCTCCCTACGCTTAAAACAGGTTGCGCGTCAGGTTTGAAGCCCACAAGTAAAAACCCATTTCAATAAAAGCAAATAAGAATAGAAGAAAAATTATCCCCAAATCTGATGACAACTACCGTAAACGAAAAACTGATAATGATTGATATGCATCTGGAATGTCCGAACCCTTCATTGGGAAGGTGCCTCTATCCAACTGACTGATGTCTTGGAAAGATACAAAGCTAATATCACTGCTATCCAACAAATGCGATGGAAGATACAGGGTTGCATCGGCATGCGCGGCATTACAAGCGCTGCTCCGTCACGACGTTAAAATCGTGCTTGATGACCTCAACGCTAAGGTTGGCAAGGAAAATATATTTGGTTAGATTCAAGCATCACAATTTTCATAAAGCCACCTGGATGTCCCCTGATCAAAACACCAAAAATCAAATTGATCACGTTTTGATCGACGGAAGGCACTCTTCCAATGTATTGGATGTACGCACGACCCGTTGTTCAAACAATGACTCGGATCACTATCTTGTTGCAGCCAAGATCCATACACGTCTGTGCGCAGCTAAGAATACACGCAACCCTACACAGAGAAAGCTACACGTAGACAAGCTGCAATCGAAACAGACAGCCGATGCTTTCCCCACTCTACTCTCACTCCTGCTTCAAAGCACACCTCCAATCGATTTAATATGCGCGCAGTGGACACACATTTCCAACTCCATGCGTGCGGCTGCTGAAGAAGTGATTGGCTACCACCGCCCTCGCCGAAACCAGTGGTACGATGGAGTGTACGAAGGAGTGTCGCGACGCCACTGCAGAGAAAGACGCCGCCTACAAAGCCACCCTGCAGTCGGTTGTAACGCGCGCTGCTAAGGAGCGATGCAAAGAAAAGAGGAGGGAAGAGAGACATATTTTCAGGCGGAAAAAAAGAGAGGCAGAAAAGCGCGAGCAAGAGAATATTGAGATGTTTGGTGACAGGAATGAGGCCCGAAAATTTTTCGAAAAAATAAGACGCTTTGCCGATAGTTTTAAAACCAGGGCCTCTCCTGCAAGGATCAAAACGGGAATCTAGTGACAGATGTCCAGAGTACACTGACGTTATGGAGGGAACACTTCTCCAAGCTTCTGAATGGCGACGCTGACAACAATCCCGCCAATAGAGATGATATCCCGGAAACCCCAATTACGGATGACAGCGTTGAGGCTCCGCTGCACGACTATGATGAAGTTCTGACAGCTATAGCTCGGCTTAAAAATAACAAAGCCGCGAGAGCTGATGGCTTACCTTCTGAGCTGTTTAAGAACGGAGGCGAAGCTCTACTTAAATGCATTCACGAGCTTCTATGCAGAATATGGTTGGAAATATGCATTCCGAACGATTGGAATCTCAGTGTGCTCTGCCCAATCCACAAGAAAGGCGATCCCACTATCTGTGCCAATTACCGTGGAATAAGCCTTCTTAATATTGCATATAAGGTCCTGTCGAGCGTTTTATGTGAAAGATTGAAGCCCATTGTAAACAAACTGATCGGACCTTATCAGTGTGGCTTCAGACCTGGAAAGTCCAGAATCGACCAGATTTTCACGCTACGACAAATCTTGGAGAAGACTCAAGAAAAACAAGTCGACACCCACCATCTTTTTGTCGACTACAAAGCCGACTTCGGCAGCCCAATAAGGAAGCACCTGTACTCCACCATCTCAGAATTTGGTATTCCTGTAAAACTAATACGACTTTGCAGGATGACACTGAGCAACACCAACAGCGCAGTTAAAATCGGGAAGGACCTCTCCCCACCATTTATTACCAAACGAGGTTTCAGACAAGGTGATTCCTTATCGTGCGACTTTTTCAACCTAATGATGGAAAAGATCATCCGAGCTGCTGACCTGAGACGTAGTGGCACAATATTCTACAAGAGTGTTATGCTGCTTGCGTATGCTGATGACATAGATATCATTGGCCATAATACGCGCGAAGTCAGTGCAGCATTTTCCAAATTAGAAAGAGAGTCAAGTCGAATGGGTCTGGCAGTGAATGGTGATATGACGAAATACTTGGTCTGAACAAACAAACAGTCTCAGCGTCTTGGAACCCACGTTACAGTTGACAATACCTCCTTCGAGATTGTAAAGGACTTCGTTTATCTGGGATCCAGCATAAACTCAACCAACGACATCAGCATTGAGATCAATCGGAAAATAACTTTTGCCAACAGGTGTTACTTTGGGCTCAGTAGGCAATTGAGAAGCAGAGCCCTCTCTCGAAGAACGAAAATCACGCTCTATAAATCGCTCATCATACCCGTCCTACTTTAATGATCACAAACCTGGACGCTGAGCAGTTCAGATGAAAAGACTTTAGGAGCATTCGAGAGAAAGATTCTTCGTAAGATCTACGGACCAATCTGTGTCAATGGCGAGTACCGAATACGGTGGAATGATGAACTGTATGAGCTGTACGCTGACATCGACATAGTCAGGCGCATTAAAATCGAGCGGCTTCGAAGGCTTGGTCATGTTCAGCGCATGAAAGACGATGCTCCAGTGAAGAAAACATTCAATTCGGTACCCAGCGGCGGTCAACGCAGAAGAGGACGACCGCATCTTCGTTGGAAAGACCAAGTAGAGGACAACCTGACGAAGCTTGGAATTTCCAACTGGCGCTAGAAATGACTGGCGCAAATCCTTAGATGAGGCCTTAGATGTCGGTCTTACATACGGTTGTAGCGCCGTAAGTAGCGGTCGTAAGTAAGTAAGTAAGTGATTTTGTATTGCTTATTTTTTTATGAGCTTTACGCCTCTTCTTAAATCATTAAGGAAATCCTTGTAAGACCGATCATCAGTTGTTGTTGTTGTTTCTCCTACATTAAAAATAATTAATTTAAAAAATCAAAGAAATGTTTTCACATATCGATACTTACTATATAATATCTACAATAGATTATTGGAGCTTAGAAGCCGGTTTTTGTTATGGTTCCCATCAACATTGTTCTGCATTATAAGGCCTTTTACACATTTAGCAATTGAAAAGTAATGCAACTGCAACGCAATAGCTTAAAAAGTTGCAAGCCACTCCAGTTTAAAACCGAATTGCAACCTATGCTTTCAGATGAGTAAGTCACGTCGTAACGCAACGTTGAAAAATTCACAACAATTCAAGTTCTTTAGTATAGAAGCTATGTTAAATAGAAATAAAAAATAAAAGTAGTTAAAGCGATATGAATGATGAAGGTAGTATTTCATGTTTTCATACGCGAATAACTGAACGTCGAAATAGCATTTGGGTGCTTTCATACTTAAAAAAAACACAAAATGCAACACAAAATCGTCGATTAAAATTGCAGCAAGCTGAGTTGCATTGAACTGGTCGCAAACGTGTTGTCAACTTCGGTATACATTGGTTAGCAAATTTTGTTGCAGTTGCATTACTTTTCAATTGCTCCATGTGTAAAAGACCTAAGAGTTAGCGAAAAAATAGTAGGCGTTTTTTTTATTGCTCCTGAACCAATAATTTTTTTCAAGAATATATACTTAGTTTGAGCGAAATCCGTTGCGCCGTTTAGATTTGTATAAAGGCCAAACAAACAGAAAATCAGTTTTATTACTGTAGTGTACTAGAGTAGTATTGGTATGTCGTTTTGGCAACTAGTGCGCACGCACCCTAATTAGCAAGTAAGATAAATTGTAAGACAAAGTAATGAATAATAAACCACTTTTGTACTATACCTTGAAATAAGCGCACATGTTAATCATTCAACCTAAATAGTAATCTTTAATACACCACAATTACTATAGATAGTTAAAGAAGTTTCGAGAATTCTTATACTTATAAAATTTTCGTCCGAAACTTAGCTCAATAAAACATTTTTTTAACAGATTCATCGAATGCGTTGCACCGCGTGTATTTTTACAAAAAATTTCGTGTTGCTGCCGGCTGTCTGTAATCACTTTAATAAAAGGACTATAATCGACAAACAAACACCAAACACCAACACTTGTTTGATTTTGGAGAAGTGAATTTCATGACGAGGGCTTTTTTAATTGCACCGTCAGGATTATCGGGGATCACAGTGCAAATAATACTGTTGCAACCGCGGAAAGTCCTTTGAACTGCGCTGCGTAAATATAATGGAACAGGTATGCAGGCTTTCAAAATTATATAATGCAGTGAAAAGGCGACACAACAACAACAAAATTAACAAAACATCGAACAAATATGAAGCAAATAAACAGCAGCAAGCAAATTCATTCTAGAATTTCAATTAAGCTGCAGCAATGGAAACGTTGTCAAACAGAGCAGCAACTAATGCGCAACGGTCGTCCGTGCGGCAGGAAGCAACATGGCGCTGCATAAAAATGCAATCGGGTTTCGTGTTTGGAACTTTATACCTCTTTTTTTAGTTTTGATTGTGTTGGTTTTTGTTGTTTAGTTTTTATTTTGCGCTACGATTCGATGCAATTTTTTAATCGAATGAAACATTTGCTAATGTTTCTATATCGAGTCAGGAATCGACAGATGGCAGGGGGTCGGCTTAAACAACATGGCGGTAGTTTAATGGCGGAGGAGTGGGGTGGGCTTTGCGATAACAGCTATACTGATACTAAGGCTGCTGCTGCTGTTGATGCTGATGCTGATGGAGCTATCGGCAAAACACCAATTTTGCCAAATTGCGAAATTTATTTGCTTTGTTTTTGTTTACTTTTTATTTCTTTTATTTTGTTCATACTTTGTTTCCTTTGGTGTTGCTATTGTTTTTGTTGTTTTGTATTTTTTTTTTTGAGCTGGCCAGCTACAAAGAAGAATATATTGCATGCCGATTGTCCATTTCACATCCTTCAACGTTTTGTCAGTCAGTCATGTAGCCATGCAGTCAGGCAGTCAGCCACCATTGAGAGTTGGTATTCGTTTGTTTGCGTAAAGCAGCGGCTGTAACGGTAAATGCCGAACAGAGAACGCCAAAAAACAATGGCGCCCATTTGATGTTGAAACATTTTCAAAAGTGATTCTTTTTTAGCACTCATATAAATACACAAATACACACAAATACACACACACACACACACACATTCACTCAAACATGCCAGCACAACTAGAACACCGATACATTTGTAACTGTGTGAATGCAATCACATTTATTTTGTTGTTGTTGCTCTTTGTTGCTGTTGCTGAAGTTGTTGTTGTTGTTGATAATACTGCAATGGCTGGATTTTCAAGCATACAAAATAAATAACTGCGATGAGTTGTAAACGAAATTAAAAACAAAAAAAGGTTGCCAAGTGTATAAAATAATTGAGTAAATAAAATAATTATTTAAATCACAAAATAGATTCAACAAACTTCCATTTTTTTAATGTTAATCGAGCGCTGTAGGTTTTTGCTGTGTGTTTTCGATAAAGCGTTACGATATTTAAAATGTACACATTTTGGTTTTCAGAGGGAAAACAGTTTATTCAAAGTTTTATCTCGAAGAAAACAATTCAATCAAAAAGTGCGAAGTTTAAGTTAATAAAATTAAAACTAACCACAGAAGCTTAATATTTTTAATTAAAGTTTACAGCAAACTTGTCAGAATTGAATGGTGTTGAGCTATTTAAAGTTTAATCCGTAAACTGCACTAAGTGTTGAATAATATTGCTCGGGACAATATGTGACACAAATTCAAATGGAAGAATAAGGACCAATAAAATGCTTTACTTGGAGTGAGTTTAGATATTAATTTAGTAGCTAAGTTATGGAATTTTTGCAATAAATAGTCATTCTTACTAACGTTACAGTGTTTTATATCAAAATACTCACTTTTGCAAGAACAAGTGTTTCTGTAACTGATAGCGAGTAAAGTGAAACAAATGGCAGAGTACTTTGTATATAAATTTGACTTTGTTGACTTCTGAAATCAATTAAATAGCATTTAACTAGAAAACACTGGTACGAAATATGCGTGGACCAAATATTGTGAAGTATAGATAAATTATAGTGAACACCTTGTATTTTTGTTTAAAAATTCACCGAATCTAACTATCTTAAATTTTTTTCATCCTTCAATTTCACAGGTGCTACCCTAAACAAACTGATGAAAAGCAAATGCTTTTCTCAACAAGTGAAAATAAAGTGATAACTTCACTCGATCCAATACGCATATCGATGATTCCATATCAATTTGAAAATTTTTTAGTAAATCCGACTTTTGTGTGTCCGATTTTGTTTTTTGAAACTTTGTAGGTTAGAAGGGCTCATAAAAATAACTTGAACTTGATTCTATTTATTAATATAATTTATAAAACGAGAAAAAAGAGTATATTTGTTTGGAAAAAAAGTAATAAAATAAAAACTATTAATATATTTAAGGGATTGAGAAAAAAGAGGATATATGAGGAAAATCAAAATAAAAACTTTATATTTTAAATAGTTACTGATTACATTCAAAAAGTTATTCAAGATATAATAACACCTATTTTATTTTTATTTTCATACGAGAAACTTAAAAGCCAAGTCTTTACTTCTTTAAAAAAAGCAAGTTTATTACGAAAGCATCTTATATGATAAGGAAGCTTATTAAAAATGCTTGGGGCTACAGACGCAATGTACTGTAGAAAGTGTTACAGATTGTGAGGCGGAACAGAAACTAAACTCCAATTTTTTATTCTTAAATTATATTTCGAATTACTTCTAATGTTTAATGAATAGCCAGACTAACTCCTTGAAATAGTACAAATGCCTTAAAGGCGAAATGTTCAAATTTCTGAAAAGTGGTAGACTATTATAATGTGTACCGCCCCAGCAGTCCAATCCATAATCTAACTTTGATTGAATAATACCAAAATAAATAGAAGTAAGCAGTTTTGTGGAGCAGAACTTCTTTAATTGATACAGTTGCCTAGTTGTTGGCAATAAATACTTTTTTAATGCAGCTGAGTGATCACTCCAAATCATTTTCCAGTCCAGTACTAAGCCTAGATATTTGAAAATTTTAATACAATCAATATTAAAACAGGTTTTCGAACAGGTGCCTGACTCATCATAAGTTTTTACGTTAGTAAGAAAGCAACAAGTTTCAGTGCAGGGGAAATACTTTTCACAATTTGCACCATGAAAAGTGAAATCACCTAATTCAGTATCTTTACCACATAAGTTAAAAAACATTATTTTGGTCTTTTCACTTGGAACTAACTTGTGTATGGTAAAGCAATGTTTTAAAATTTCCAAGTCTTGGTTTATATCTATCACAGCCTCAAAAACTGAATCACAAGAAAAGGTAGAAGCCATATCATCGGCAAACGCTATAGTTTTACCCATAAACTTATTAGAATACAATGAAAATATGTATATTAAGAATAAAATTGGACCCAAACAGAACCTTGTAGAACTCCAATAAGGACTTTGTTAGATGAACTGTTATAGTTATCAACTTTTACCCTTTGAAACCTTTTCATTAAATACGAAGAAAACCATTGGTGAATAGTGCCACGAAATCCACACTTATAAAGTTTCCTTAGTAATACCATATTTCGTGATCCACGGTATCAAACGCTTTTGTTATATCAATGAACAGGGCAGCAGTCATTTTTTGTTATTAAGGCTTCAATATATATTATCACAAAACTTAAGCAAAGCATCTTCTGTTAATAGTGCTGGTCTGAATCCAAATTTACTATCATTGAAAAATTTTTGTTTGTTAAAAAAATCTAGCATCCTCACTTTTATAGCCTTTTCAAAAATTTTTGAAAAAGTAGACAAAAGTGAAATTGGTCTATAATTGTTAATATTAGATCTATTTTCTTTTTTAAATAGAGGTATAACTTCCGACCTTTTCAACTCATCTGGAAAGATACCCAAATCAATACTTTTGTTAAATACATAACACAGAATGTCCACAATATTGAAAACTATTTTCTTAATAAAGATACTTGAAAAACTATGTTCATTGCTTGAATTGGAATTTTTCAAAGACAAGATAATTCTATGTAATTCATATGATGTTAAGCGCTCTCAGTAAAAACTGTCAGTAATATAGCTTTTTCTGAAGATAATTACAGAGAGAGGAATTTGATTCATTATTTGAAACAACTTCATTTTCAATATTTGCAATGTGTATATTAAAAATATTAGCCTTTTTGCTTGGTTCAGAATAGCTCGTGTCTCTCTCTTCCAGATCGCTTATTCTTACGTTAGCATTAGTCATATTTATGATATTATTTCTAGATTCTATTCTTTTTTAGCGTTTCCTTTAACTTTAATAAATTCGTTTTCATAGTACGCATTTTTACAAGTTAACGTTTGCATAGATATTTGCTTGCTCAGATCTTTATACTTATGTTTAAGAGTAATATAACTAGGAAATTTCTTGCATTTTTTCAACAACTATTTTTTCTTTTTTACCTTACTAAGAAGTTCGTCAGTCAACCATGGTTTTATTTTTTTGTTATAAATAGTTATTGGCCTAGACTGTTTAGTGGAAAGATGAACATAATGCGTCAAGGTATTTATATAATTGTTATAAGCTCTTGATGAATCAGTTTTTTTTTTTTTTTTTTTTTATTTTTATTTAATTCATCTACTGGGCTTAACCCTTACAGATATAACTTAACCTAATTAACTATTAAAATTCAACAATGCATAATTCATTAATATGCTATTTACGATTTCATTGACTCAATCATTTATAATATTATAGAGATCGTTCAAAAATATTTGTCTGTCTAAATCAAAATTCACATGACTGTTGATTGAATTGAACAGAGTTTGACATCTGGATATTGGTTCATTCAAACCATAGTTAGAACTATGGGATTGTGGTAAAAATAAATTTCTAATTCGCAGAGTTTTCTGCGGCGCATAAAAATTGATAAGAGCTAACAATTCAGGTGAATCAATTTTATTGTCTAGAATATCTTTGATAAAAACAATGCCCTGTGCCTTTCTTCGTTGTTTTAAACTGATTAAACTTAACAGTTCGCAGCGCGATTAGTATGAGGGCATATTCTCACCAGAAAAACTGCGACGAAGTGCAAATTTGGTAAAACGCTTTTGTATTTTTTCAATTCTTTTTACCGCTATCTCATAGAAGGGATACCAAATAATGTTGGCATATTCTAGAGTCGGTCTTACTAATGCGACAAATAAAGATTTTAAGGTATTTTGATCAATAAATTCCTTCGAGTTCCTGATGACAAAACCAAGAAGAGAATTCGCCTTAGAAACCATATATTCTAAATGCGCATCAAAGGATAGTTTAGAGTCTACAAGGACGCCTAAGTCTTTTACGACGCTTTCTCTTTGAAAAAAGCAATTTAAGTCGTAGTTGTAGTCATGAATGATATACGATTGTTTACGCGAGCAAGTTAGGATTTTACATTTGTTAAAATTGAGATGTAAGTCGTTTTGGTTGCACCACGTTTTTAAAGAGTTTATGTCTTCTTGAAAGAGGCAACAGTCATGTGAATTCTTTACAGTTGCAAACAGTTTTAGGTCGTCGGCATATAGCAAAAAATTACATGATTTAAAGATACAAGTAATATCGTTAACAAATAATAAAAAAAACCAAACAAAAGTTTTTTCGTAAACACCTTCCCAAGTTCCAAAAAGTAAAAATCTATTTAAGACGCCGAAGTCAGTTATTATTCTTGACGGGCTTGAAGAAGCATATGTAGGTTTTTTGAGAAATAACGTTCTCAAAACAGAGGAAAGTCAGGTAGTGATCCGACATATTTAGTTCACAAACTGAACTACTAATTGCTAAATTACTCGATTTACTTAAACGAACAAAAATATGGTCAATACATGTAGCGGAATGGTCAGATATTCTAGTTGGCTCAGTAGTGCAAAATTTTAAGTCGAAGGAAGAAAGTAAAAATTATCCTCTTGCAATGAGTTTTGCTGAATATTACCATTAATATCACCAAGAACTTTCATATTATCGCTATTATCACTCGCAAAAAGTTATTTAATTCGTTTAAAAATTTGTCGTAAGAAACAGTGTCATGAAATCTGTGCATGCAAATAAAAATGTACATTTACTTGACTAAAGCGCATTTGAACTTGATATCATCAGAGCTACTCAATTTCATCAGAGCTGTTTTATCCGAAACAAAAAAATCTACACCACCAGATGCGTACTGATTGTTGGAATTTTCGTAAAATTTGTAGCCAGGAATATCAAAAAGCATCTTCTCATAGTTATAAATATATCATCATCATATCCTCATCACATCTCATAGTTATGAATATAAAAACTGGCTTTGTATTGAAAGATTAAAGAGAAAGTTGTCAAAATTTTTCCGTAAACTTCTAATATTTTGGGCAACTAAATAAAAAGCGTTTAAATATCTGTATCTTCAAATAGCTGTTTCTTTAAATAGCTGTATCTTCGATGCCATAAGCATCAAAATACAATACCGAAACAAAACTCATATTTATTTTAAAGACCTTGAATAGGTTTTTTCGGTGCATTTCAATGGTTCCACCCGTCTTCACTGAATCGAAGGATTTTCGGTTTTTGAGTTGTTTTTTTTTAGGTTTTTTTGAAAAACACGAAAAATCCTCAAAAATTTAATTTATTCCGCCGAAACTAACAGCTCAGTCAATAAATGATATAGGCATTATTTTTAAGAAATTTTATAAACTTTATTTTGATAAATTTTTGTTGTTGATATTTGTTTGATTGCACTGGCTTACAGCCAGAATGTACAATTAATGCCGCTATCCACTTGTAATATAATATGATTTTTCGTGTTTTTCAGAAAAGTTTACAAAAAAAAAACTAATTGCAAATTTTTATAAGAAATCATTAAAATATTTTGTTAGTTTTGATAGTTTTTAAATTAAAGTTTGTACTTTGCTGAAGAAAAATTAAATATAGTTGAAGAAAATCTATTGAAAAAATTAAAAGGAAAAGTTGTGATTAATTGAACGAAAACAAACAAATTAGGTGATAGTCTATTTATGCATTTCGCCTTATTTAATTGTCATATAAATAAATAACAAGCGAAGGTTGTTGCAATATAATATTTTTTTAAAGACAAAAAAAAAATAATTACATTTTTGGAATCACCAATCGATCTTACATTAGAAATGGATAGTGGCATTCATTGTACAAATAACTTTTTGTTATTTGTAAGCCGGTGTTATCTTTAATAATTATTTCTGTAAAACGGAATGATGTTCAATTAATGTTAATTTTTTAAAAATCTGTTGAAAAAACGCACTCAATTAATGTGATACAAGAGTTAAGTCATTTTTAGAGTACCTGCATTTAAATGCGCATAATTTAAAACACCATTCGCCCGGTGGCTATATGATTATGTTGTTGCTGCTGTTCTTGCTGTTGTCGCTGTTGATGTTTATGTTGTCTAAAATTATGCTTTTCTCATCTAATTTTGCAATGAAAAGCGTGACAATGACAACTCCACGAATACTTTTCACAATCTTAACAATTGCATTCCAGGGAGCAGAATAAACAATAATGACAACGACAACAGCAACAACAGATCCCAACAACGGCTGCAACAAACAGTAACAGCAAGGACAGCATCGACAACAATAATAACATTAACAACAAAAACAACAATTTCATTTCCGGACCTTCGTTTGGCGCCACTTACTGATTGTTATTGTTGTATTATATTGCATTGTGTTGGTTTTGCAGTTGAATGTGTTTTTCTTTATTTATTCTCCCTGTCCGTCGTTGGTTTTTTCCTTTTCTTGCTCTTTTTTCTGTGCATCGTATGTATTTTTATTTTTATTTTTTTATTTCTGTGTTATTTTGATTTTTTCCTTTTTCACACTTACCGTGTTACCTGCTCCATTATTTCTTTTCGTATTCCATGTCCTTTTAATCAGCACATAGCGATGAAGAGAGTGGGACAGTTAAAGCGGGGTAAATGTGGGCCGGCACTTTAGGGCTCTCAACACAATAGTGCATAGAAAAAGGGAATTGCTTTTTTTTCCACCCACCATTTTTGGGTGGAAAAAAGTTGCATTGGTGGCAACTTTGCTATCATAAACATCTTTATTGCCCAGTGTTAGTGATGGAGCGGTGTAGAAGCGGTGAGCTCATGAACAGGGCCACTTGAGTTGTGGTTCGGAATTTTAATTTGCCACTTTGACATTTTTTTTTTTTTGGTTCAACTTGTTTCCGCAACACAATAATTTCTATGTTTTAATTATATTTTTATTTATTTTTGCAACTGTTTCGAAAGCAGCCAGAGGAGAAAGGGAGAAAAAGCACCGATTATGTTTTATTAGCTTTTGTTTTGTTTTGAGTTCTCTACTACTGCAATTTTTGTCTTATTATCTTTTATTTTAGCTGTTTTAAATTCCCAAAACAACTTCCTGTTGACTTTCCGGCAACTGTTTACTTTAACGTCTTCTCTGCCCTTCCCGCGCACACCTTCACCAGTCGTGTTTAATTTGAAATAAACTCTCAAATCCTAAATGTTTCTATGAATATTTTGGTAATGACGCACTCTCGAATACAATTGTCCAATTCAACATTTCAATTTGTAGCCAGAGTGCAGCGAAAATGTTCAGATTAAAAGCCACTTGGCTTGATGTCCTTCTTTCTCTCACTCTCTATCTCTCCCTCTCCACCCCCTTAACAACAAGACCCTTCAATCCTGTACAGACAAACACTGATGCTGCTCCGTTTGTCCGTTAAAAAGGATGACAACAGCTTTTGTTGCTGTCCTGATCATTTGGATTATTCGTTTGAAGTAAAATTGAATTTTCGTGTTTGAAATAGATACGAATGCGAATGAAATTCAAAAGCCAGAAAAAAGCTGCCACACATTCACGTGACGTTGGTGTGTGTATGTATGTGTGCGTGTGAAGCCCCAAAAACGGTTTAACAATTTGATAGTGGCAAAATCAGAAAAGGACAGCTGCCACTGCGTTCCATGTCAATAGGCGGCGGCTTCTTGCTTCTGGGCAAAGAATGTTTGTGTTTCATACACAAAGAAATTATTGCCTGGACGGCTGCATTGCGTACAAATGACGGGCGCATTGGACACAAACATGACATGAACTGTTTTAATTAGTGTTTCTAGCAACGCACAAAATGTGGGAACAAAAACAATACATAGAACCCAATAAAAGAGCACAAAGCATACAGACTGTTTGCATTAGCAGAAAGAAGAAGCTGAACGGCAGTCTTAGCCGAGTCAACCACGAATATTGTATGGTGAACATCGACTTGTCAAGGTGGCAATCAACCACAACCACATGAACCACATGAAGCGAACAATGGACACTCGGCGACTACGTGACAGAACTTTAAAATTCCGACGCACAAAACTCCAAATTTGGCAGTATAACGAGGTTGTACACAGGTCGAG
Organism: Dichetophora obliterata; assembly: GCA_963920525.1. NCBI lineage: Eukaryota > Metazoa > Arthropoda > Insecta > Diptera > Sciomyzidae > Dichetophora > Dichetophora obliterata. The sequence goes on along the minus strand of OY986435.1, from coordinate 245,303,279 downwards.
CGTGTCTGTTCCTTTACGATAGTGGAAAGCACCTACTGACCATGCCTCAAATGCATTACAAAAGGGATTGCAATTAAAAATTTGCAGTATTGCATCCCCATTTTGCATTTTTAATACTTCTCCACACTCCGGTTTCCGCTAAAACCGAATTTATTTTCATTCTTTTCGCTGTATTTGGTCCCATTCAAATTCAAATTCATTTCTATTTATGTCCAAGTGAGCGTATGTTTGTGTGTGCGCGTCTGTATGTTATTGTGGATTAATTCAAATTTCTGGCCAAGCCCATATAGATAGCAGTTTATCACAAACAACATTTTATAAATATTTCCATTATATGTGCTCGCAGCCTGGCGTTGGATGCACACTTCACATTCAGGTCGGGAGTGATGCGGTATTCCTGGTGAAGATGTGGCCTTAAGGGGTTGGCGTTTTTGTTATGAAGTGTATTTTATTGCTGCACTGTGTGCTGCTCTCTCGCTTGCGCGCTGTTTTGTGCGCTCTATTCTAAATGTTTGTTTATTATTTATCCGTTTGTTTGCTGTTTTATGTATGAAAGGATTTTGTAAGCTTACTTAACAAAAGGGAACCCACTAGATACTTATGTGCGCTTTGGGGTTTCCGGTCCCATCCCAGAGAGGATTTCGGAAAACCGAAATTCATGCACACAAATATAATATTTAAGAAGGCAAACCGAACAATGGAAAGCGAGTGGGGAATCAAAGCACACAGAGAAAAACAACCGCCATGAGATCATTCAAATAAGCTTTTGTGAAGAAAAAATATACTGAGTCGAAGAACTTGTGTGAAACCATAATTTTTTTTTTGTACCAGCTTAACATAGTTTTGAAATAAAATCTTTGATACTCTATACCACAGTCGACCAGCTCCATAACACGCATGTTCGTGTTTAATCAGCCTCCACGAGTCTCGAAGTCACGCAGTTGATCACACGTCCAAAGTTCCCTCAATCAGTTGGAGCAGAAACGTCAAAAAAGGACCTGCACGGAGTTGTGACATTTTTCGTAAAATTTTCTAAATTGTAACTTCTTGGACAGCTATTTAATATTGAGGGTAAAATTTATCGAGTCTCGTAAAAAAATTGTTCAAATCTCGTCGAGTTTTTCTGCACACGAGCAATGATATTTTTTAGTTCTTTTAAATTACAAAGCCTAATGACAAATAGTTTTTAATACAATGATTGAATTATAATTTAACTTAAACTTAGATAAGGAACGAAATAGTTATATAAATAACAAATAACATTACACAGTGCACCACGAAAAAAAATAACCATATACGGACACCACTACGTGATAAAATACCAAAAAAAAGACCCCTGTCTCCCAGTTTTGGCCAAGTTTTTTTTAAAGTTTAAAGTTTTTATTCAAAGTCCTCCAGGTTTTTTTTATGGGCCCCCAAAGATGTGTCATTTTTGTAAAAAAATTATCATTTTTTCAAGCTCATATCTTGCAAACCGTTCAGAATTTTGATTTACTCTCTGAGCCAAAGTTGTAGCTTTTGTCATAAAGAACAAAAATTGTGAACATATAAAATAAAAAAACACTTCATCTTCAAGGTTAAAATCGCAAAAAACTTTAAAAAATGAGCGAAAAATGGCCCAAAAAGCGTTTTTTATTTTCCGCTTTTACGAACAAATTTATTTTATGAAAAATGCTCCAATTTTCTTTGGCCTGGTAGGGCTTACAGCGCTGATTAAAGCCCCAAAGTTTTTTTAAGGAGGCCGATCCTACTTCTTGAGATAAAGGCCTTTATAGCTTGAGTATATAATCGCTTATATCTCACCCATTTCTTATCCGATCTGGTTGAGATGGATATCGTTGAGAAGACCTTTGAAAACGCTATAAATCTGTATATAAATATGTTCATTTTTATTTACTCATTGAGGCAAATTAAAAAAAAAAAATTTTAACCTCACTTTTTTAATAAAAATCTGGTTTTCTCAAAAAACAGCCTCAGTAAAAAAAACAATTGAAGTGTAAGAAAATAAGCAATTTCTTAAAAAAGAGTTGATTTCAAAACTTTGAACGTAAATAATTGTCAGTCAGGAGGCCGAGTGTGTGAGTGCACTGTACCTTCACTGATAATAAGTGCACTCTAATAAAAATTCTCAAGCTGGTGGGTGAGTTCTGTAACGTGACGTTACAAATATTATATACTTTTTATACACTAAATAAACTATAATATTAAATAATTTCGATGTACATATATGTTCATATTATATCACTCAAATATTCCTACTTATTATTATAAATATAAAGACGTTACAAATATTATATTTTTATACACTACGTAAACTATAATATTAAATATTATCGATATATATATTCATATTGTACTACTTAAATATTTCTACTTATTAAAGCAGCAATAACACACAACCGCACTACGACACCAGACCATAGAAACAAACACACGCTACATACCTACTCAATAAAACTAAATGACAACACACAACCGCACTACTGCATAAGCCACTAATTAATACGCACACCACCTATCTATGCATAGCCAGGCAGGCCAAAGACAAAACTGAACGTATAATTCCCAACTGGTTTTCTGTCCATATCGAATAAAAGGGCGACACAAAACCAACCAAAGCAGTCTTGCTTTAGGTAAGCTATACTTAGTGACTCAATGGCGAGCCAGCTTGCTGGTTCTTCCCTTTGAGTCTCTGCTTGAGATGTCGCACTTGCGGTGAGAACCAGCTTGCTGGTTCTTTCCTTTGAGTCTCCGTTTGATGACGTCGCACTTGCGTTGAGAACCTGTCTTTGGTTCGTCCAACGCAGTCCGGCATATATTAACTTTCTAAAAATATTAATAATGAGTCTTGCTTTAGGGGCCCTGGCAGGATTCACCGATTTACCGATCTTCGCTTTAGGGGCCCTGGCAGGATTCACCAATTCACCGATTTACCGATCTACCGATTACCGAATACCGATCTACCGATCTACCGAATACCGATCTACCGAATACTGATTACCGATTCACCGATTCACCGAATACCGATCTTCCGATTTACCGATCTACCGATTACCGATTGCTGATAACCGATTCACCGATTTACCGATCCACCGATTACCAAATACCGATCTACCGAATTACCGATTCACCGATTTACCGATTAACTGAATACCGATTTTGCCGCCAGCTGGACCTACAACCTCCGACCATTCGACCGCTTACATTCACTGTTACCCAAACTGCTGACGTTACGCTGCATTAAGTATTTTTAAGGAGAATAAATCAATAAAATACAGAATTATAATATTAAACCAACACCAACTGCGTTCTCATTTGATGAAAGTTTGTGGATCTTTCACTCGATCCTGGCACGGCTGAGCTGACCTCAGCCATAAGATAAAACCACTGTTACAAATGGCGCCCGAGCAGGGACCAAACTCCAACGCCGACTGTGTAAAAAAAATCACCAACCACCCACGACGAAGGAGTAGGTCAAACGCAGAATAATATTAATATGCAGCAGCCGTCTGACGCAGCAGCAGACTCTGGCTTTTCACAGCCGAGCAAGGAAACTCAGTATTTAACACCAGACTCAGTCGGCTGGGTATACCTATTAAAAATGGAAATGACCGATGAGCGAAGACATGTCCTACAATAGAAGCACCCACTGTTGGCGATGTAAACAATATGGTCACCAACGCCATCATTGCAAGAGCACACAGAAAATACTCTTTTGCTCTTATTGTGGCGAAGAGGGCGTTTTCTCAAATTCTTCTGACGCCACTGCATCAGCAGAAAGTATCAAAAATCGATTCTACGTTGAAGTCAACATATGCGGTTTAAGAACTCTAGCTCTTATAGACACTGGGACAACCCTGACATATACCAAGAATTCCCGAAAGACCCGAGTACGAGCACACCTGCAGCATCTAAAATAATATCACCAGAGACCAGAAAAAAAAACCAACGATTAACCGGGAAAGTTGTATTTTTTATTTTTTTGGTTCATCTTATTATTTAAGTATTTTTGCTTTATTTTGGTTTATTTGCTCGATTAATCAATCTCATTATCATTTTTTCCCAACTCCTTTTTTCCCCCCTATCCCATGTTCTCACCTCATACTCCCAACTGCATGGGCCATTGTTAATCCGTCTTCTTCTCTGTTTCGTTTTTAGACCCTCAAGATGGAACGCAAACTAACACGACCAGTCGCGCCAAGCAAAATCGCTGCAGTACTGCGCCGAACAAGTAAACCTGTGGTCCATGTGAAAATTCTCAACGAGACACAAGCAGAATTGTCGTGCTTACACTACAAGAAAAAAAGAATTTTCACCAACAGGCAACTGACACAGATCCAGATTCCACACACACCCTGAAATATCACCACCTACCTACAACTATTATTGTATTCACCTTCCTTTTTTTTTTTAATATCTTAAATATCTTAAATCTTAAATATCTTTATTTATTTATTATACATAAAGAAATTCTCCTGAGTGGGGGGAGACTGTAACGTGACGTTACAAATATTATATACTTTTTATACACTAAATAAACTATAATATTAAATAATTTCGATGTACATATATGTTCATATTATATCACTCAAATATTCCTACTTATTATTATAAATATAAAGACGTTACAAATATTATATTTTTATACACTACGTAAACTATAATATTAAATATTATCGATATATATATTCATATTGTACTACTTAAATATTTCTACTTATTAAAGCAGCAATAACACACAACCGCACTACGACACCAGACCATAGAAACAAACACACGCTACATACCTACTCAATAAAACTAAATGACAACACACAACCGCACTACTGCATAAGCCACTAATTAATACGCACACCACCTATCTATGCATAGCCAGGCAGGCCAAAGACAAAACTGAACGTATAATTCCCAACTGGTTTTCTGTCCATATCGAATAAAAGGGCGACACAAAACCAACCAAAGCAGTCTTGCTTTAGGTAAGCTATACTTAATGACTCAATGGCGAGCCAGCTTGCTGGTTCTTCCCTTTGAGTCTCTGCTTGAGATGTCGCACTTGCGGTGAGAACCAGTCCGTGGTTCGTCCAACGCAGTCGGCATACTCTATATTTTTGGTTGCAGTGACTTAATGGCGAACTAGCTTGCTGGTTCTTCCCTTTGAGTCTCTGCTTGAGATGTCGCACTTGCGGTGAGATCCAATCTTTGGTTCGTCCAACGCAGTCGGCATACTCTAATTGGGATTTGCTTGGTTTGGTTGCAGGGACTCGATGGCGAGCCAGCTTGCTGGTTCTTCCCTTTGAGTCTCCGCTTGATGACGTCGCACTTGCGTTGAGAACCTGTCTTTGGTTCGTCCAACGCAGTCCGGCATATATTAACTTTCTAAAAATATTAATAATGAGTCTTGCTTTAGGGGCCCTGGCAGGATTCACCGATTTACCGATCTTCGCTTTAGGGGCCCTGGCAGGATTCACCAATTCACCGATTTACCGATCTACCGATTACCGAATACCGATCTACCGATCTACCGAATACCGATCTACCGAATACTGATTACCGATTCACCGATTCACCGAATACCGATCTTCCGATTTACCGATCTACCGATTACCGATTGCTGATAACCGATTCACCGATTTACCGATCCACCGATTACCAAATACCGATCTACCGAATTACCGATTCACCGATTTACCGATTAACTGAATACCGATTTTGCCGCCAGCTGGACCTACAACCTCCGACCATTCGACCGCTTACATTCACTGTTACCCAAACTGCTGACGTTACGCTGCATTAAGTATTTTTAAGGAGAATAAATCAATAAAATACAGAATTATAATATTAAACCAACACCAACTGCGTTCTCATTTGATGAAAGTTTGTGGATCTTTCACTCGATCCTGGCACGGCTGAGCTGACCTCAGCCATAAGATAAAACCACTGTTACAGTTCCTGTGCCCAAACTGTTAAACAACTACCTGGAAGCAAACATCTGCACTGAATTCACAAAAAACAACCCAAATATAAAAAAAATACCTGGAAACACATTTTAGCTCTTGTCATAAAGATGAAATTGTGAACATATAAAATCAAAAAAAAATTCTATCAAAAAACTACCTGGAAGCAAACATCTGCATTGAGTTCACATTGTAGCTCTTGTCATGTTTAATGTCTTGTATGTTTAATTAACACTCAAAAATGAAATATGCCTGGCCAAAACCATGTGTTTGTCCAAGGGTTAACACCGTTTGGGTAGCGCTTAGGTATCACGCGATCACGAACCGACCGCAGCAGCACAGGCAATGCAGTAAGCTCAGCACACGCAACAAGCGACGCATCACACAATATAAAAGCGGCACGACGCTCACATCGAGGCATTAAACAGCGCGACGTCAACGAGAGCTCAGCGGTGAAAGTTATAAAGTGAAAGTAAAAAAAGTGAAAGTGCTGCAGCATAATTCGCACAAAACATTGGCAACTGACTATTTCAATATGCTCTATTTCAATAACTCTAAATGTCCACCCATACTACCTAAGGACTAAGATTAATAAAATCAGTAATAGTATAACAATGAAACCTGCAACATGCCTTTTCACTTACGGGTGAAGGCTTTATAGTATCTCAATGTTGAAGTAAAGAAAAAACAAATGAAATTAAAAAATTTTCGGGAAATTTTTCACTTTTGCGGCTACCTAAGCGCTACCTAAACGGTGATAAGAATCATTCCTAGGAAGCTTATATGTTTTATAAAGTTATTTATTGAGATCTTAGGTTCATTTTTGTAGTTGATTATTTCCTTGAATTTTGAACGGTTTGCTACCTATGGACCTGAACAGGGGAAAAATGGTAAACAAATTTAATTTTTTAAAGTTTTTTGCGATTTTGACCTTGAATATGAAGTTTTTTTATTTTATATGGGCCCAATTTTTGTTTTTTATGACAAGAGCGACAACTTTGCGTCAGAGTGTAAATCATAATTAGGAACGGTTTGCAAGATATGAGCTTGAGAAAATGATAATTTTTTTGCAAAAATGACACCGAGACCCCACATCTTTGGAGGCCCATAAAAAAAACCTGGAGGACTTTGGGCAAAACTGGGAGACAGGGGTCTTTTTTTTTTGTCTTTTATCACGTAGTGATATCCGTATATGGTTATTTTGCCATAATTAAAAAAATTACACACTGTGTTATATTAATACATAAAGCAAGAAAAAGATTGGAAAGGAAAGATAAAGAAAAAGATGAAGAAAGAGCGCAAGGAGAAAACAGACTTTTTGATAAGAAATAGGTGACGAAAAATGCCTTAGAATAGCATGTTTGAAAATCGTTTTTGACTGTATCAATTTTAATTGACTTGGTAATGGATTCCATAAACGAACGACATTAAAAAAAATAGTCTTGTAGATTTAAGGTAGTTAAATCTTGATAGAAGTAGCGTTTGGCTTCTTTGCGATCGACTAAATTACAGTTTTTCAAACAGATAAAAATTTGTTTTGAAATGTAATAGTTTATGTAGAAAAATGCAATTTCTGATATTTGAATACCTAACTATGTCACACCCAAGTATACAATTTCTTAAATCAGCTAAATGATCGAAACTACGTAAGCCATAGACATAACGTGTGGCATGATTAAAAGCATTTGTTATTTAAGTTGGGACCGCGAGTCTAGTTTACTATACACAAGTTCAGAATAAGTTATGACAGGAACAATGAACTGAATTACAAGCTTACGTCTTATAGCAATAGGAGTGTATTAAGCAGACATTCTAAGATTTCGCAAAATGTAATATACTTTGCGGACTACACTGTTGATGTGATCTATGCACGTGGCATTTACATGAAACCCAAGACTTACAACACTATCGACAATTTTTATTGTTTTATCATCCATTAACACTTCTGGAATGGAGCTAAAGCTTCTTTTTTGTTTAGAGATAGGCAGCACATAGGACTTAAAAACATTAAGATGGAGACTATTTTTCATAGCATATCTACATACTGTGAAGATCTTCATTAAGTTTACAAATTAGATCTTCCATAAGATTTGTTTGACCAGACAAATAAATTTAAACGTCATCAGCATAGACGTGCATTAATGAATGGGTGCAGCAGTGAAAAATGTCATTTACCAAGAACCGATCCCTGGGACACACCGCAGCAAACAGCTTTGTAATAAGAAAAATGTGTGCCTACCTTTACCCTTTGTTTCCTTTTTGTCATATAGCTACTTAAAAGACGAGTGGCATTGTCACAGAACCCATACATATATTTTCATTTATGACAGAGAAGTTCATGTCAAACAGTGTCGAAAGCTTTCGAAAAATCAAGAAGACACAATAGAGTTAATTGGCCGTCATCATAAGGGGATCTTATGTCATCCAATACTTTAATCGTTGCAGTAGAGCAACTATGACCAGCACGAAAACCTGATTGGTATGGAGACAAAAGATTATTTTGACTTAGAAATTTGACGATATTTGGTTTGCCATAAGGGATTCACACATTTTGGATAGTGAAGACAAGATGCTTATAGGCCTGAAATCTTTTTGGCTCGCAAGCTCCAGTTTTCTTTGCTACCGACATTACTACAGCAGATTTACACAAACAAGGAAAATATGATGTGGTAAAACTATGATTTATAATATGGGTTAGGGAGCTAAGAACATGGGGTAAAATAATCTTTATAAATTTAAGATTTATGCCATCTACACCAACTGCGTTCGATTTAATTTTTAAAACAGCTTTTGCTACTTCATATTCCAATACCGTTGAAAACTGAAATGTTTGCTCAACAGGAGAATCTGGAATATTAAAAGAGTTAGGAGTGTTATTTTGATTTTCATTCAAGCTGGATAGAAAATATTCATTGAGAGAGTCAGGATGAATTTGGTTGTTAAGTGTCTGCTTATCAACAAAGCAGAATTTTTTAAATTATTCCATAAAACCTTAAATGTAAGAGATGTATTTAATTTAAAAGAGCAACATTTTATTTTAGATGGCCTTATTATAACAATGGAAGCATTCCTTGCACACCTATAGTTTTCCCATTTCTCAGGTGTAGGGTTCTTTCTCCATATAGAGCGCAACTTATTACGTTTTTTTATGGCAATCTGCACACGATTGTTAAACCACGGACATGAATAAAAGAGTTTTTTTTTTCTGTTTTTCATGTCCGTTGTATGAGAACCTCCCGAAGGATGGCAGATAGAGTGTAGGTGTGTTCAGAAGAAATGTTGAGGAGGAAAACAAAGTAAAATTTTGAACCATTTTATTTAATAGCTTGCTTGAACTATCAAACCAATAAAGCTAAGTAATCTAAGAAGCGGCTGTGGTGCAATGGATAAACACGTCCTCCTTAAAATAGCGAGAACGTGAGTTCGAGTATGGGATAAGGCAAGTTTTTAAGTGAGTATTATTTGTAATTAAAAATATATAGAAATTGTAATAATAAAATTTACACAGTTGAAAGCAGCATTTCAGGGTAACGCCAAATAAGAATTAAACTCTACTTTCTTTGATTTGGCTGAAATTTTGCATGCGGGCATAACTTTTTTGTTCTTTAAAGGAAATTTCTTGGTTGGTCTATTGTCCAAATGAAATGAGTAAAAGCAACACGCAGTGGTCATAATTTCGCAACATATTATGCTAACTTTAAATTTTTTGTACAGGAGCAGATTCAGTGGTGTACTCAGTAGTGGAATCCATAACTCCTAAAATCTACAACTCGTTTAAAAATTTGCACACAACATTGCCTTAAAATTTACCCTTTTGATATTTTGTATTCCATTATATATTGAATTTACTATTTTTGGCTAGAACATATCAAAAATTCAAAGTGGGATCTTTGTCCTGGCTGCTTTTACTTTCTATAGAATCCAAAATGAGTCTTTGAAGTTTACTCCTTTAAAATCTATTTTATATACAGCTCGTTTAATGGAAATTTTATAGGGAGTGAAGACGAGTGTTAACAAAATACACAAGCGTTATGTTTCTTAGTCCATAAACTACTTTTTTGGTACTCAGCACATGTTGTTGCAATCGATAGCTGTAGATGACAAGAATCGTTGAAACATCAATATTCTTCTTATATTAAGTAAAAGATGTCGCTTGTGACACTTGCGAGTCTGAAAAGCAATAAATCATGCTTCAAACACAGTATCAGAGTTGTGCAAGCTTGGATTGTGTTCACGATAGTATTGGGGGTTGGAATTAGTTTTAAAGGTTTTCTAAGAGATGGCGTAACTATCAATAGATCGCATCGGGCACACCTGTGACTATATTCATTTCAAAGCACATTGTCTAAGCTTCATTTTTCAGTATGTGTCATTCCACTGAAGTGTAAACAACATATATTTTTTTCTCTGTGAACATGTCGACTTTCGTTCCAACAAAACGCAATTTGCGGGAAGGTTTACTTTTGTGCTTCCATTTGAAGAAAAAAGCGGTTGAAGCACAACGCACGCTTACTGAGGCTTACGGGGACTATGCTCCATCGATTTCTACTTGTGAGTACTGGTTCCGTCGGTTTAAAAGTGGTGATTTTGATACGGACGACAAAGAGCGTCCGGGCCAGCCGAAAAAGATTGAAGATGAGGAATTGGAGGCTTTGCTCGATGAAGACCCGTGTCAAACCCTTCAAGAATTGTCAGAATCATTGGGAGTCGACTTATCAACGGTCGGCAAACGCTTGAAGGCCATGGGAATGATTCAAAAGCAAGGAAATTGGGTGCCGTACCAGTTGAAGCCGAGAGACGTTGAACGGCGATTTTGCATGTGCGAACAACTGCTTCAACGGCATAAAAGGAAGAGTTTTTTGCATCGTATTGTCACTGGCGATGAAAAGTGGATCCATTACGATAATCCTAAGCGAAAAAAATCGTGGGGACCACCGGGCCGTGCATCAACATCGAGGGCCAAGCCGAATATTCATGGCGCCAAGCTTATGCTGTGTATTTGGTGGGATCAGAAGGGTGTCGTGTACTATGAGCTGCTAAAACCTAACGAAACCATCACTGGGGAACGCTACCAACAACAATTGATGCAATTGAGCCGAGCATTAAAGGTTAAACGGCCGGAATATGCCAAAAGACACGACAAAGTGGTTTTTCAACATGACAACGCACGGCCACATGTTGCAAGAACCGTCAAGGAAACGTTGGAGGCGCTGAATTGGGATGTGCTACCCCACCCGCCTTATAGCCCAGACATAGCCCCTTCCGACTACCACCTATTCAGATCGATGACGCATGGCTTGGCTGAGCAGCGCTTCACTTCTTACGAGGATACCAAAAAATGGGTCGATTCGTGGATTGCCTCAAAAGACGAATCGTTCTTCCGGCGCGGAATCCATATGCTGCCAGAAAGATGGGAAAATGTTGTAGCTAACGATGGACAATACTTTGAATAATATACATTGTACCGTTGTTTCTAAATAAATGCTCAAAAACCGAAAAAAAACCTTTAAAATTAATTCCAACCCCCAATAAACAGTTTGAGAGAATTGTTGCTGCTCTAGTACCTTCAAACTAATAATCCCGTATTTGCAATGTTTTTGCAAGCAATTGAGGAAGCTGTAATAGCATTTTGAATTGATTCCCAATACCGGTCAGACAGGTGAATAAAAAATCCCAATGATTCTCGAGGGAGATTTTTACGTAAATTTTGCATCAAATGATTCTTTACCGCCAACTAAGTTTCTTGGCAAAAAATTTTGTCGACACATAAAAAGCAACTCCAATGAATCAACAAGAAAATCTGGACCTAAAATAGGTGTAATTTTTTTTACAATTATTGCGCAAATATCGAATCACGAACATATATCTCATAATTAATTATCACAGACCATTAATATCAGTATAACCAATTGAAGCATCAACCGAGACAGTGTAAATATTGATTAAAAATCAATTTCGTATATAGTCCGTAGTATGAAAATTATATAGGGAGTGAAACCGAGCGTTAACAAAATACTCAACCGTTACGTTTTGCCGGTAACATACCAACAACATACACACACAGCAGCAATAACCTTAATATCTTTTGACGTGAGCAAACAAAAACAATGCTTTGCATGTTTTTTCTTGCTGTCACATCTCTATGCGCCGACGAAGTCAATTCTTTGAAATATATTTTCAAATATTAATAAAAGTAATATAAGGGATGCCTTCATTCACCTTGTTTTCCTATTATCTTTCTTTTCAAGAACCAAGGCATGCGCCTTATACAAACAAGGTTTGGTCTTTGACCTGAAAGGAAAGGATCCATACGTGAATTATTGATTAGGCGAAATAAACGTGAAAGGCAATTTTAATTGCTTTTAACCGAGGCTAGTGTTATGACTTAACCTCGGCAAGCATTTCCAGCCCTTAGTTGTTCCTTTCCTTTAATTCCACATTTTTCCCAATTTATTTGTAGATTTTTAATTTCCATAATTCTTAAATGAAGAAAAGAACAAAGAAAGTGAAAAGAACCATGCCAGGGCCCGGATTCGAACCAGGAATCTCTGGGTTAATAGTCTAGCGCACTCTTCACTGGACTACAAAGGCCTATATAAAAAGGTTAACAATTTTGGACTACTTTTTAATCCAAACTTTAGATAAAAGGAATTTTAAATGCAAAAAGTACTATTTTTTAACCCCTACTTTAGTTTAATTTAGCTGGGTATCAAACCCACGTTTCTAAAAGGAACTAACTTGCATTCGTAACTTGCATTCGCAAAATCAGCGAAACTTTGTTAACAACTGAGTTTGATGAGTACACGGTTAGAAATCTCGGAATAAATTTTAATACTTTTGGGCTTACATATATGACCACACCAAAATTGTATAAAAATTTAATTCTGGCCAAATATTAAAACTAATTTTTAATAAAAAAAGTATGCAATATAATGCTCAGTTTTTACTAATTTTTAATTTTGATTTTGTATTAAACATTAAGCATAGTAGTACATATAGTATCAAATGGATTCCAAAGGGTATAAAATATCATTGTAATATTTGAAATGTATTGAAATTTAATGCAAAATTTAAATATAATACAGCATGTCTTAAAACTTAAATATGGGCATTTCCGCCAAAAAGTCTACCACGACTGAAAAATTAAATGTTACTTAAAATTCGTTAAAACCTCCATAAAAGAGAAAAAATGTTTAAATTTATATGGTGAGAGTACTGAGAGTTGATTCCAATTTGAATTTAAAAAAATGGCAGCAAACATGATGAATGGCAACAAGAGTTAAAAAATGGTGACAAAAGTTGAAAAATTTTAACAAAAGTTGAAATTTTATAAGTATAATACATACTCGTATAATACAAAGTTTAATTAAATTTTTTTAAGTTTTCGATTGTAACGGTTCTGAATTACACTTTACAGGTTTTTCTAGTTCAATTAAATAAATACAACTATAAGATATTTACACTTCTTTGAAAGACGTATCATATTATTTTATACTATGGTTTGTATAAAAATAATTAAAAAAGATTTTTCAACGAAACAATTATGAATTTGTAACAATATTATTCCAGATTATATTAAAAAACTTTCATAAAAAAACTCGTGCACACTTCGCAGATTTTTTCGTTTATATTGGTAAAAAGCCTTTTTATTTTATGTCACGTAACGTATCCTTTTTTGTAACTTCTATCTGAGAGCCGAAGTTTTGACAACCCTTAAATTTTACAACTTGTATAGTGCTCTTAGTCAACTATTGAAAAATCATAATAAGAAAACTGTTAGTTTTATTTTTCTTTGTTTTTTTACTCATTAAAATCATACGACTGTCACGTGCGTAGCCACGGAAATGCCCATATATTACCACAATTAAAAACTAATCTTTTTTGGATTAGAAAATTTTCGTTTTCTTGGTTTAAAAAGCAGTCTTTTTTTTTGTTGTCCTACATGTAATCCGAAAAAGCTTAAAATTTTTAACCGTGTATGTATATTTTAAATTCCAATGAAATCGATCTAAAGAGGTAATTTTCAGTCTCGCGTCGAAGCTGACAAACACTAATTTGTTTTTTCTTTCTTCTTTAAAAAAAAAATATCAACGTTTCAATTTTTTGAATAACTATTTTAGTCAATAATTAGCTAAAGCGTAAAATTTTATAGTCAATTTAAAGCAATTGTTCATGAATATCTGTGGCAGTTGACAGTCAGCTTTGCTATTGCATTTGGAAATTTTTATATATTCCTTTTCAGCGTTTTCTGTCGATTTTCCCCGAAGGGTCTAGTTTTTCTGAGACCAAGAAAATGTTACTGAATTGACGACGACAGCAATTGCTACCACTGCGATAGCAAAGCTGGTTATAAAGTGCCACATTAATTGGTGAACTGTTGCTTCGGCTATCGACTGCGACAGCTGAGTATATACTGCTGCTTCAGCTGTTTATCGCTTCAAATATTACTGCTCTGCCACAGTGCTTTAATTTCGAAACAACTCATACAACTATTGTAAAATTTAGGTGTGGCGGGACATAACCTAAGGAACATTATTCCAAATTTAAAATTTGGGATGTGTCCCATTATTTTACGGAAATAATCCCAAAAATGGGATTTGGGAATATAACCGATTTTTAAGCGGTTTTGTTATCACCATTTCGTACAAGGTCGAATCAATTTTGTTATAGTGAAATTTATTTTGGGATTACGTGATCTTTTTCGGGTTTCTGACCTCTTTGAAACTGGCCATAATCCCAAATCCAGTTTTTGGGATTATGCCCTCAAGAAGAGTGCACATAATCCTTAATTTCAGATTTGTAATTATCTCTCTTGTGGCTATGTCCCTTGGGGTTATGTCTCGTCACCAAATTTGGTATCTAATGATTGTGGTTAAACTCTATTGCTGGGTGTAAACTCTATTGTAAGCACGTAAAGTTTTTGTTTTGCTGGAACTGCAAAAATTTTTTAAATAAACTTACTATGATTTGTTTGTGTTAGTTGTATACTGCAAGTCCCAAACTGCACAAAAACGGATGAGGATCTGTTTCGAACCCGTTACAAATCCGACAAAACAATGGTCAGAATGTTAACATAATAGAGTTTTCAAGTTGTAAACAATTTTTTTTTTTCAATATATAGGGGTTAGGAAATAAAATTTTGTACTTATTTTTATTTTAAATAACTTCCTTAGCCACGTGCTTCTGAAGCTTTCCTTCAAACCGAATAAAACTACTTTTCAGAATTTTCAAATAATTTTTAGGAGAGAACAAGTTACACGCGACTATAGGTTAGTCTCGTACACAAGATATTTTCCGGAAACTTTTCTAATTACGTTAATTTTGTACGCTTTGTCGTAATAGCTGAAATAAGTATTGGGATGTTTCAAAAAAAACAACAATCATTGTACTTGTATATTTTATAGTTTGAATTAATATTTTTACCAATTATGCTAGCCTCCACTATTTTCTTATGAATTTCATTGCAAAATAATTTTTTTTTGCTTTGATTTACGTTTGATTTCCTGCAAAAAGTTTTCGAATTTGAATGCATCAAACTTGTAAGCGAACCAATATTTCAAACATCTGTAGCTTAATGCATATATTGAATACAAAATATTATATATTTTAACATATAATTATTTAGAAAAAGAGTTAGTCTTGAATCGAAAAAAAAATCTGAAACGATTTCGTATATGAAGTATGTTTCAAGTCCAAGAAAATTCGAAAAAGTGAAAAAAGCATTCCGGGTTTTTGAGAGGAAATTCATACCATAAAGGATCCGCTTCGGATTCCAAACGCAACCCGTTTCGGATAAAATATACGAAGAAGCGAGTCCATCTCGAACTTAAAACGGATCCGAATGGCACACTGGGGTATGACAATTTTTTTCAACAATGTATGCAAAATCAATAGAATAGATCAATAGAAGTTCGGTCAAAGTCCTTTCTAGGGCTGAAATGGCCAATTTATTTTATATTTTTTATGCAAAATATTGTCGTATGTTTTTAAAGGTCTTTCAAGTAAACTTTTTAAGCTTTAGTAATAGCTAAGTTGTTGGCAAAATGAGATGACTCACCAGTGCCCAATCTGGCGTCAAAAAGTTATGAGGAAGTTGTTATTATAAAAAAAACTTTAATGGCGTTTTCGTTTCTCAAAAAAATGCAACATTTTTCTGCCCTTTTTGGAAATTCTGCCCTCTTGAGAATAAAAATAGTGACCTCTAAAATAAAATCGTGTTCTTTTAACGAAAATGTTGACCTCAAAAGAAGAAAAAATTTAGATTTCTCAAAGATGGCATAAAGAGGGCAGAAAAAATGCAACATTTTTTTCGAGAAACGAAAAGGCCATAATTATAGCAAATGCATATTTTTATAAAATGCGTTATATACTTCTGATATGTCATTAATTCATCGGACGATAAAGTACAGGGTCAGCCATCTAACGTTTTTTTTTTTAACTAGTGCTTATTTCGTGAATGGTAACACTTAGCTCTTAGCTCTTGTCTGATTTGACAAATAATTAGTTTTATCCTTCCCCTAAACGAATATGGTTGTGTATACGCTTGAACAATGCTGGGAGTGGGCCTGCGATCGACTTACAGAAGATGCCGATTTTGCCAAAAAAAAATCATCTTTTCAGATGAAGCTCATTTTGATCTTGGCGGGTACGTAAACAAGCAAAATTGTCGCATTTGGGGCACAGAAAACCCGCACGCATACATTGAAAAGCCGCTGCACCCAAAACGAGTCAATGTTTGGTACGGATTTTGGTCCAGAGGCATAATTGGGCCATTTTTCTTCGAAAATGAGCAAGGAGTGGCCGTTACAGTCAATGGCGATCGTTATCGGGCCATGTTGTTCACAAAAATTGAAGAGGAGGATATTGGCAACATTTGGTTTCAACAGGACGGCGCTACGTGCCACACAGCCAAAGCTACACTCGATGTTTTGCGCCCTGTTTTTGAAGATCGCATTATCAGCCGCAGAGCTGATGTCGTTTGGCCACCTCGGAGCTGCGATTTGACACCGTTGGACTATTATTTGTGGGGTGCCCTCAAAGATAAGTGTTACACCGACAAGCCAGAGACAATTGACGCTTTAAAGGACAATATTCGTGAAGCCATTGGTGAAATACAGCTGCACACAGCCGATAATGTGCTTAAAAATTGGACCGCTCGTGTAGGCTACTGCAAGGTCAGCCGAGGCAGCCATTTGAATGAAACTATTTTCCATTATTAACCGGAAGGATTGTGCTTTCAAATAAAAAAGAAATTTGAGAAAATATCTAGTAGTTTTTTTTTATAGAATTTCCAAAAAAAAAAGTTATTTGGCGGACCCTTTACTTATACATAACAATGTGACTTCTTTTGAGAATCTTTAAGGCAGTATTCTAATGTAGAGAAATTGAAAAAATATAAAACTTTTTTTTAGTTTTTCGATATATTCAAAATATCTTCTTAAAATATCTTCTTTTAAGTGTCGTTAGTTGACAGCTCGAAACCTAACTTAAAAACGTTTAACGCCTTTTTCTCGTTCTAAAGGCCGGTTAACTAAAAGTTTGGTGTGGGCGATTTTATATATTTCTGGATGACTCGAACTAGGATTATGTAAAAGTTTTGTTTTTTAATATTTTTAAGCATTCATAATTTTGAAAAAAGGCCAACACGTTACTATTTTTTCAAACAGTCACCATTTCGCGAAAAATGGCCATGTCGCTATATCCCTAGTTCGGGCTATCGCGACATTCTTACTTATTAACAACCCTTTTCTTTCAGATGACTAGAAGAATTGAAATCGTGTCCACCTGGTGGCACCCTTTGTTTTAGCACCCCCATTCCACTAGCCTTTAACTTTTTAAATTTTTATTTGCTTTTTATTTATTTTTTTTTTTTTTTTTGTTATTCAAATATTAATAAACACATAATAAGAAAATTGATACTACAACATTAATTGGTTCTTTTTTATCGGATGTCAAAGGAAGCCCGAAATTCGGGTTTCTACACTGGAATACTGCCTTAAGACATTTATTTAAAATAGTTTCTTATAATTATATTGAAATAAAAAACAAAAGGACGTTTCACCAATCCATCGAAGATCTTAGGAAGAAACCTTTGTTGGCACCAAAACAAACAATGATCATCATCTTTATGCTATACGATGCATACAAGGCGTTACGAATGGCTGCGCGAAAATACACCTCAAGAAAAAATGACCCCAAAATTATATAAGAAAAATTTGGGTTGTAAAATTGCATTGAGAAAAAACACCCCAACTTCATGAAATAAAACCACAAAATTCATGCAAAAATTACCCAAAAAAATTAAAGAGCACTGCATAATAGTTTTTGCATACAAACAAGATTTGGTCTTTGATTTGAAAAGAAAGGGATAGATAATTTAGATTAATTGATTGGAACAATACGTGAATTATTGATTAGGCGAAATAAACTCGAAAGACAATAGGAAATGCTTTTAACTGAGACTAGTGTTATGCCTTAACCTCGGCAAGCATTTCTAGCCCTTAGTTGTTCCTGTCCTTTAATTCTACATTTTCCACAATTTAGTTGAGGATTATAGTTTTCCATAATTCTTAAATGTAAAAAATAATACAGAACGTGAAAAGAACCATGCCCAAACCCGGATTCGAAACAGGGACCTCTGGGTTGATAGTCTAGCGCACTATCCACAAGACTATAAAGGCCGACAACTTAGCTTGCAATTATACAGTTGCAATCACTCATAACCGCAGTTATAGACTCTTCCTCATCCTCGAAACTAAAGTATATTCGTCATCACTTTTTGGATATTCAACAATATTTTCATTCTTCCATATTCACATTTTATAGCTGTTTGTTTGTAAGAGTAAAATTTTTGATTACATAAAACCGTTTCCTTCTAAAAATTTTCCGTTATTACTAGTGACCGACCGAATATTCGGTTTCGGTTTCGGTTTCGGTTACGGCCATTTTCGGCCCTTTTTGTCAGTTTCGGCTAGTTTCGGCTATTCCGCCATATTGATGCGAAACTAGCCGAACCTTTTGGTAAAAACTTCTTGCATCAGTATTTTTATTCAAATCTAAAAATATTTACAACGCATTGTCCTTAAAAATTCCTTCCTAAGATCTTTGATGGATTGGTGAAACGTTCTTTTGTTTTTTATTTCAATATAATTATAAGAAAC
The DNA here is from genome assembly GCA_963920525.1 of Dichetophora obliterata. Classification (NCBI taxonomy): domain Eukaryota; kingdom Metazoa; phylum Arthropoda; class Insecta; order Diptera; family Sciomyzidae; genus Dichetophora; species Dichetophora obliterata. The sequence continues at coordinate 245,284,165 of OY986435.1, read as the reverse complement.
TATTTCAAATCAAAAATTATGAAATCGTCTATAATTTGATTTCTCGTGTTTACTCAAAACATTTTGGTTAATTTTATGCGTTCAATAGTATCATTTTCGATTTTATCATCTCTATTACAATTAATATTAAAGTCTTATAGGGACTGTGCGGAATAAAGGAAAAGAAAATGAAATATTTCTATTTTTATATTGCTAAACCTTGTTTTGTAGTTCTATAAAAATGTACATTGTAGAAGCATACTATTTTGAGTGTGTACTGAAGATAAAAAGTATGCAATGCTATAGAGTAGAGATATACATGCAATAACAATAGAGTTCAGCTACTACAGCTTTTTCACACTTTCTCCGCAATAGATCATTTTAAGAACCAACCCAATATCATTGAAATAACTCAAAGATATCGATAAAAAGTGGTCCAATAAAAAACCAAAAGGAAGTAAAATAATATGGGCTGGGCTCAGGGACAACACAAGACATAACAACTAACCATGCGTTTACATAGATCTAATCATATATTAGTTTTCAATCTACTTTTGAGTTGACCATTCGACAAGTTAACATCAAACACGCTACAGTTGTTAACAAAGGTACTCATGCGATTTAATTGAGCAGTTAACATATAATTTGTTCTACTAAATGGTAAATAAATGAAGTTGTTAGAGTTTCTACTGCTTCTTCGGTTAGTTTTAAAATTTATAAGAGAAAGAAATTCTGGAGAATCGCATATACCAGTTATAAGTTGGTGTAAGTATACGATATCAGCAGATTTCCTTCTCTCACTTAAAGATTGCATCTTTAATAATTTTAAACGATCCTCATATGGAGGAAGATTAAATGTGTCAGTTCCACTCAAGCCTCTCAGAGCAAACCGAACAAAAGGTTTTTAATTCTTTCCATACGATCAACATGCACATTGTTATGTGGGGACCATACTTGACTTGCGTACTCCAAGTGAGGACGCACGATTGAATAACACAGAGTTGTAGTTGTTATTAAGCTATCAAACTCTTTGGCCCACCGTTTTATAAAACCAAGCATAGAAGACGCTTTTTTACAAATTCTATCAATATGCATGTTAAACGACAATTTAGAATCCATGCATATACCAAGGTCTTTGACGGTAGTTACACGACTTAAAGCAGTATCTTTAATGTTGTAATCAAAAATAAAATTGTTCCTTTTATCTGGATTTAAAAACATGTTATTTTTAGAACACCAAATCTCAAAGGAGTTCAAGTCTGACTGGAGCAGGTCTGAATTGTCATTAGAATCAATTGTTCTGTATATTTTCATATCATCTGCATAATTTGGTAATAAAAAATAATATAAGAAATTATCTCATTTATTATTATAGTAAACTTCAATTAACTATTATAAACTTCAATATTCAAATAATACTTTTTATCTTAAATTTTTTTGTTATGTGTATTACAGTACTATTATTTCCTTTTAATAAAAAAAAATATTGTATGTAAAAACTTAAATATTTATATTAATAAACAGTTTCGGTTTCGGCCGAATATTATAAAATGGACGAATATTCGGTTTCGGCCAAAATTCCGGTTTCGGTTGGACACTAGTTATTACTGTAAATTGTGGAAAGCTAATTATAGTTTAAAGCTTAAAAATTTAACTTTCATTTTTCATATGGTACATTCTACGTATGGCGGACCACAAAAAAAAAATTATGTGTGTCGGATTTTGTAAAACAAAATTTTTTTAAAAATCATTTTTGTAGGTCAAAGAATTTAAAAAAAAAAAACTTATTTGTTCATGGATTTTTTTAGAAATTTATTGTATTTTCGGATTCCGGGAAACTGGAAGTTCGTGTTTCGAAAAAAAAAATAGTAAGAACCTTACCATTTTTGGGTTTTTTCAACAGTTCTTAATTGAAGCCTGAAATATGTAGATAATACATAAGCAGTTTCATAGTGGGATTCACAATGGTTTAGAAGTTATGAATTTTTAAGCACAAGTTTTTAGACACAAGAAAGTTTTATAAACCGTAAAGAAGGTCTGCTTTTCGTCTTTTAGAAAGTTTTGTCGTTTTAGAAAAATGTAATTTTATTCACACACACCTCACAAAAACCAATTTTGTGGAAACAAAAAAACCAAGTATGTAGTTATCTTATATTTCACCAGGTTTGCAACCTCAACTATATCGTATGCCAAGTTTTTTCACTGTTACACTGTGCAATTAAAAATTTAAAATTAAATATATCGTAACCTTTAAAAAACGAATTGGCCATTATAGCCCTTGAAAGGATTTTGACCGAGCTCTTTTGATCAACTATACTGTGCGTGTTATTAAATGTTTGAAGACAAACAATCGAGAACTGGACCTACGATTTTTATGCCGACTCCGAACTGCTTTTGTTCTCAAAAACCTATACATGGCAGTTCTTACTCTCTGAGGTTTGCCATAGTTTGACTGCGACTTTGCAAAATCTGTAAATCTTATGTATTTACGAAACATGTAACTATGAGAAAATGCAAAAAAAAATATGGTTTACATTAGATTGTCCCCTTTACAAGCTCAAAAGAGTCGAATCCAATGGATAGGTTTGCCCAGGTTTATTGTTAATTTTCCTATAGTTTTTTTTTCGGTGTATGACTAGACTAGACATGGAAAGAAGAAAGCTGATGGTGTAGCTTGTTTAGGGCGTGGCATTTGCTATGAATGAGTTTGTTATGGCCATTTCTTCGATATGGTCAAGTTCGATACGGTTGGGTGCCGTAAAATGAGCACATTAAAGGTTAAGCACACGATTGGGATGCTGAAGCACTTTAAACTGAATTCACACAGTTGTATGTGGTAGCAATCGAACTCATTCATAGCCATGCATTGAGACATACAAGCCATAGAAATTCTCTAGTTTATGATTTCATTGGTGAACAAAAAGTCCAAACCGCATTCTTCGTTCTCGCAACTAACTCGAAAGTGTAGGTGGAAACTTTTTTGGGCGAGGTTGAGAGGGAAGGAAGGATTTGCTTAGCACTAACGAACTATTCTTTTGTGTGTTGTTTGTTGTATGCTGTCACACATTCTACCATAGTTACAGCAGCGGGTGGCTTGGAGTGCAGAAACGTATCAGAAAAAAATTAAAAAAGAACAAGAAAAGTTTGTTGCCACAATAATAAAACAGCCGTTGCTAGCAAGCTAGCAACAACAACGTCTACGGATGAGCTAGAAAGGACAAAAGAACGATTTTGCATTCAAAACACATTCCTCAAATATTGATTTTGAAAATTTGTTTAAAATACTCAACAGCGTCAAACCCGCACAAGCACACACACAATCGCAGAAGCACACAAAGAAATAGAAATACAAATACATTTGTACAGAATTCGTACAGTAGTTCACACACACACACACACGAACTAAAGTACACGCTGGCATGGCATATAAATTGATAAACATCACATTGACAGCGAAGAGTGACGACACGCGGTTCGCTTCACTGCTATACTAAGCCGCACAGTGGAGCAAAAGTCAATAAAAATAGCACAAACTAAGTAAAAATAAAAGGGCCAAAATACAGTCATTGGTATTCAAAACGCTGTCAATGTACGATCATGAAGTTCCTGCTCTATGAAACAGCAATGTAGGACAGACATCTAAAACGTAGTAAACGGTTCAGTTAAAATCTCAAAAAGAAAAACACAAAATATGTATCTATATGCATCATTTGTACCTGTCGTCACTAGAGGAAAGTAATTACTGCAGCTTATAGTGCCAATCATTTCGTACTCAGATCTTGTGTATCGTAAAATTGATTCCAGGTTCAAATTTGAGCTACAAAAAGCTTTTAATAATACTGTTAGACATATTTATGATTATTTTATTTTGCAATGTAATACTTGTTTGCAAAAATTTAAATTATCTGAATGCCAGGAACTGGGTATTTTTACATAGTTTGATTTATACAAAAACATCTAAATACTTATTTGGTAAGCTGCAGTTTTGCAGATCGAACAGAAATATGAACCTTATAATCCCGATACCTAATTTTTTTTAAACTCTAACAGACTTTTCCTTGTAAACGCCACACGGTGGGGCCAGCCCATACAAAGGGTTGGACATCGCATATTGCTTTAAATAATTGATTGTAACTCTGGAACCATTTAATGTGTTTTTATCAAATTTTAAACACGTCTTCCTAAAAGAATTTCTCATGAAATCCTTTAACCTTTATGAGCGTAGCAGGTCTAGGAGACCCAAAAAATTAATGGTTAAAAAATATTTTTTTTGTGTTAAGTGGTATTTTGTGCCTGTATTTTATTACAAAATGTTTTTTTAAGTAATAATTCATTAGCGTAATACATTTAAAAGATGTTTGAACACAGCATACATCTCTATTTAAAACAAATTATATGTAATACTAAGAGCAAACAGTGATTTATTAACCCTTATGAGAGTGATGAGGTACCCGGGTACCTTTTACGTTTTTAAACTAAGAATTTTTTCACTAATAACCAAGATAAAGTTCTGAAACATCCTGAGAGATCCTAATTTTCTATTAACTTCACCTTTTTTGCAATAACAGCAAAATCAACAAATTGTGGTGGGGGGTGCCAAATTATTTTTACTCCTTTGTTGGTTTGTTGATGTGACGAGGTACCCAGATTCCTTTTTGTGTTTTGTATTAAGCTTCTTAGAAACTATTTTTTGTTTTTAAAAAAAAAAACTAAAATATTTATTTGTTTGAAACAAAAAAATTGTTTTTATTTTATTACAATACAATTGTAGATAGCACAGCTTTTCGGCATATTTTATATTTTTTGTATCACAATATTTACACACTTCACAAAAAAATTACAAAAGAAAAATAACACACGTCTTTTTTTCTCAAATCAAAAATATTAATTAACAAAACCTAGGATTGTTCATTGGATTTTCGTTCAAAATATGGCAATATTGACCTTTATTTTTATTTTGACTTTGTTACGGTGCGGATCTGATAGACGTCACCTACTTCTGCCACCTTCATAAATACATCTTGCTTGCACTGAACTCTTAAAATATATTTCATATAAATTATTGGCGTTTCAAGATATAACAACTGTGTTTATTAGAAGATCACTTTTAAGTGGATTTTGTACCCTTTATCTGCACTGTACCAGTTTATGCAATTTTTTTAGTGGAATTCTTGACGATATTTGCATCATGTCTAAAATATATCTCAAGAACCAGACGTCTCAGATAAATAAACAGTATACCAAAATATTTGCATTAAAATTGTCTACATTTATTTAGTACAATAAATGCACGTCACTTTACTAGTATGGATGCTATGCCGCTATCAAAGCAAAAGATCTATTTTTTCCGTTTACAAAAGCTCACGGAGCCCGGCCGGAATGGGTTAAAAAAATATATGTATCCCAAACTTGTTTCTTTATCTATTCGCAAGTTTTTATCGTTAATCAAACTGAATCAGTTCCTTTAGTTAAAATGCTTTAAAAAACCTGAGGAATACAATTTTGATAGTAAAATTCTCAGAAGGCGCTGGATGGCGCGCGCTAATTCTTTTTTAAAACATTTCTTACTATCATTTTTTGTAATCTTAGTACTACTTACTAAGTACTTTTATCCTGGCCATACCTGTCCATTTTTTTATTTTTCAAATTTAATAATTTTTTTAAAACTTTAACTTTCATTCCTTATCGCAATAACGGGATAGCAAAAAACTTAAAAACAAAATGTCTAGTTTAAAAATTTAGAGTATACCCTTTCATAAAATATAAAGATCTGTTCAATCAAGTAGTTTAACAAAATGTTATAGGACTTTTGTTAAAGACTATTTTTTTTTTTCTATTGCAAAATATCAACTTTGAGGCTTTACAAAAACAAAAGTATGCACTTAAAAATAAAAAAACAGCCGAATTCAAATAGCTTAAATATAATTCTATTGAAATGTACCAAAATATTATAATAATTTGCAAGTTGCACTTTTTTCTGGATGTCCAACCCTTTGTATGGGATCGCCCCACCGTGCGTCATCAGAATGTGGAATTCATTGCCCTCTAAAAATGAAAAGTTTTTAAAACAAGCGCATGTTTAATTATGCAATTTTCTCATATTTTTTTAATACTATTTATCTAGCTAATGCTTACTATTTCTTTATCTTATAGAATAAGAATTATTGTTTTTCCTGTGTTTTGTTGATAACTGTGCGACAAACACAGACGAAAAAAAAACACAAACCAGCTTTATTAAGCTCTTTAAAATTTAAGGAAAAAAAGAGAATTTGCTTCGATACACGCTTCATTTTGTATTTATCGGATACTTTTTACATAGACTTATTCTACGTAAAATTCTACTAAAAGTAGCGAATTTTGTTTTTCGTTTCCAACAAAGCACATAGCTGTAAAAATTCAATGAATGTCGGCACATCAAAACTCGAACACTTCAACTTTAAAAATAAATTAAAAAGATTGTGACTACATCGAGAGGTCAGACTAGGTGCAATGAACTCGCAACATGTCCCTCTTTAAGAATTTTTATAATGTTTTGGTGTGCTTATTTAGTCGCCACACTGTGTAATATAATAATTTTTTAGTTCATTCATGACTTGTAGTTATGACTAGTGTCTAACTGAATATTCGGTTTCATTTTCGGTTACGGCCAGTTTCGGCCCTTTCTGTCGGTTTCTGCCAGTTTCGGCTATTCGGACTCAATGTGGCTTTTGGTTAAAACTTCTTGCATCAGTAATTTAATTCAAATATAAAAATATTTACAACGCAATGTACAAAACAAAAATGATGAATTCGTTTACAATTTGATTTCTCGTATTAACGCAAAACATTTTGGTTAATTTTATGCGTTCAGTACTATCATTTTCGATTTTATCATCTCTATTGCAATTAATATTAAAGTTTTAAAGGTACTGAATCCAAAAAATTATAATAAAGCTTCCGAACGAATTCGGTGCGTGTGGAATAAAGGAAAAGAAAACGAAATATATCAATTTTAATAATACGAGTACTAAACATTTCAAAAAACAAAAAAAAAAAATCTGTTTTGTAGTTCTATAAAAATGTATATTGCAGGTGCATACTGTTTTGAGTGTGTTCGATATAAGATATAAAGAGCTTTTTTAATTAAAAATAAAATAAAAAATTATCTCATTTATTATTATAGTAAACTTCAATTAACTATTATAAACTTCAATATTCAAATAATACTTTTTTAACTTAATTTTTTTTTCTTATGTGTATGAAAGTACTTTTGTTTCCTTTTAATAGAAAAAATTATTTGTAAAAACTTAAATTTTCTTATTAATAACCCGTTTCGGTTTCGGTCGAATATTATAAAATGGCCGAATATTCGGTTACGGTTTCGCCAAAATTCCGGTTTCGGTCGGACACTAGTTGTGGCTAGCTGTTGTTAATAATATTTATTCATTTCCATTTAATCACTAAATGTTGGTATTAAGCTTTATGAATTTATTTGTTGTTAATTACTCGTTGTATTGCATAACTTTTTACTGCATTGAAAAGACTCTGTCTTACATTTGAACATTATTTCTAAATGAATTGAGAACGGAAATAATTCATCTTAACATTCGTCCAAATTCGTTTTAACGGACACGTTGCACATTGGTTCCAAATCAAAAAAAGACGGCCGAAACCTCAAGGAGTTATCTAATCAGCATAAAAATATTGATATTTATTTATAGATACCACTAATATGTAGGTTTTTGGGGTCGCTGATCACGAATCTGAAGTAAAACATTGCAGATTCAGTATGGCGGCCATGAACATGCTTACTTTGTTAATAACTAAACTATGCTTTTAAAATTTGGTGTTCTAACTACTAACATGGGAAAGCATTTTTTTCATTAGAAGTTAGTAGCATGAAATTTTGTTGTAGCCAAAAATCTTAGAGTGCACGAATGAAACATATATCGTTGAAAAGTTGCTTTTATTACCTGTCTAATGGTATGCAACACATATTAAGTTCATATTTTTGATAAGAGGACGTTTTCATTAGAAGTTAGTACAATGAATTAAATTCATATACTCAAAACATTTACTAGAACAATTTCTACGAATGATATTTGTGAAAAAAAAATTCGAACGTTCTGCGAAATTCGTGAAAAATACAAAGTATTTGTATCGAGATATCTTTACAAATTCATTCGCAAAGGCTTACAAATACCTGATGTATAGTATCTACGAATATATTCGTTTTATGACCCTGCAGTGTAAGACTAGTCAGCATTAAAACATGAGTAGTATTTATACTAGTCAAAACAAACTAGTTTATATTTTGTCACGATTTACTAGTTGAAAAAGTAGTTTAAACCCAACTAGTTTTTGTCAAGTCACATTAAACCAGTTGTAAAACTAGCCAAAATCAAACTATACTACATATTATCAAAATCAACCAGTTCCAAAACCAGTTGGAGCTGGGTACCCCATTGGAACAAACTAATAATAAACAAATTAAAACATATAAAAACTAATTTAAAAACATGTAGTTGAAAAACTATCTTGAATTATATTAATGCGACATATACTCTAATTTTTAAATGTTTTTATTGCAACTTTGTAGTAGATTAGAACTTAGTTTATATATACCATAAACATGGTATTTCATCAAATAGCTTTAACTTTAGCCTTTAGCTAATATTTTGTTGTAAAAATATATGTTCTTTGAACCTATGAACTATTGAAAAAATATGAATATGAACTAGTTTTAATTCGATAATTACTATATTGGTTAAAAACTAGTCACAACCCAACTAGAATTTTACTTTACATAAAAAATGAGTTGTTAACTAGTTAAAACCTTATCTATAGTAAGACAATTGTCTTTTCCAATGACATCACCACGTAAAAAATACCAGTCAGTTCTATGAGAATAGGACATAAATCGAACTAGTTGTTGGATATTTCCAACTAGTTGTTGACTGGTATAAATCTAGTTGATTACACTGCAGGGGGTATTCGTAAACATAAGCTGCGTTCCTTTCACCTTAATATAATCGCGATAGCAAATTTTCTCAAAGGAACAGCAAGAAAAACGACTCGTAGAGGGAACTACCGTTGCAGTCAAAACTAAATTCAAACAAGCAATCATGATACAATAACTTTTAGGTGTCATTAGAACGTGTGTCGTTCTAAACTGTTTTGAACTGTTATGGTAGCGATACCTTAGTCAACGATGTTTTTCTATGAATGCGTTTTACTCTAAACGTCAGAAAAATTGTAAATTATTTAATTTAATTATTAATATTATGCAATTATATAAATAATTTATGTGCAATTGTTGGCTCCACTGAATGCGTTCAATGTGTGTGACATACGTGGTTTGTTTTGTTCTCTTTTGTTAAACATTCGATGGTCGCAGCTCGTGAGAAAATAGGTCGCTGTCATGGCTACCTAATAGTCATTGTATCAAACAAACAAATAATACAAAAAATTAAATGACAGCTCATAAAAATATACAGGTGCGGCAGCTGTGTTTCAAATTTTTTAAAGGCTATATCACAATTTTATATGGATAGCAAAAATAATCCTATTTGTTATAGGATTATTATTTTTGTTTTTGTTTTGCATTTAAAAAAAATAATCTGGATTATTTTGAAGCGAATTGAACGCAGCTATAAATAAAATAATTTGTATGATTGCATTGTACAAATGATTGTGTACATATAAATAATAATATTCATAAAACTCTCGTACGAATAATTTCTTTTACTACATTTGTAGTATTTACTAATGCTTTCGTTCTACTTATGAAAGAAAAAATTATATCAGTAGAAAAAATTTATTCGTGGGCTGATCGTACGAACTATTCGTAGAATGTACAAATTATTTTACGTTCAGCCTGCTTTGTCGAACAACTACAGAATATAAGGAACTGTATGATTGTAAAGTGGCTGTAGCCTACTGGTAAAGTGCGTGGCCTGTAAGCTAAAAAGCCGCAATTTAAACTTCAGTTCATACAGAATGTCTTTTCGTTTTAAGATACAAGCAACTGTGTTTAATGAAAAAAAAAACGATCTGAATGGTCTTCTCCAAAAAAGCTTCAAATAATTTTATTTATTCACATTTTTCGGCATTTTTCACAATTAAACAGCAAAGAAAAATGTTCCAATAAATTAACAGTCTACGCGTTGTAAGTTTGACAAATATTTCGGAAAAAAAAAATTAAAAAACTGTCGCTCACTTCAACTCGTAGTAAATTTGCGATTTCGGAAAATTACGAAGTGAATTGTGTACCCTAAATAATTTTTTCAACACTACAAATTTTTCTATCTTGTTAGCTTTGCTTTGTATGTTGCTCAAATTGAGCTTTGAAAGAGAAAGCTTTATTCTCGCTGAGAATAGGAATAAAAAAATTGTATGGATGTGCTCTTATGATTTTAATTAATTATTTAAATAATGGTTAGCTCATTTGTATAACTTAACTTCTAAATATGTACCATACCTACTCAATAACCTACTTAGAATTATTGAAATAGCGCCTGCCTTTCTCAAGATTTATGCTGACAAACATACGTGAGTCTCCTTTAATATAGAACTAGCAGGCCAGTGTTGGATGTTTTTTTATCAATCTTCTTAACGCCTTAAAGACGGGACAATTTTTTTCACCCATGTGCTAATTTTTACCTAATTTTGATTTTAACTAATTTTTATGTGATTAGTTAGTTATTATCGTTCGATTTGCGACATCTGACTTAGTGAAGCGATATGGCACAATCGTCCTTATTGGGTTAAGACATGACTGAATTATATAAGGTTAAGTAACCATGAAAATGTTCTCTTTGTATGTTCGTTGTCAAAAAAACAACAACAACACCTGGATCGCCAAATGTCAATGTAAAAAAAAAAAGGAAATTAAACAATCAATTCAAATTTTTGATTAGAAGTCAATATTCTAAATTTGTGTTTGAAATAAATATTTTCGAAGCCAGTAAAGAGGCAACGCGAAACAACTGGTGCCTTGCCATCATAAGTGTTTTCAAGTTTACCCAAGTCTTGTTCTGCCAACTTGGCAAGATCGTCATGGTTGACGCCACCAGCGTCAAAAAGCACAATAATTGTAATGGTTTTTAATACAGTCCCTCAGGTCGGACTTGTCAATGGATCTTAGCTGAGCTGCCTCATAGCTGAGTGTTCGATTATTAAATCAAATTAAAACAGAATTTTTTTTTTTATTTTAAACTTCAATCAATTATTTCTATTGCGAAATAAAAATGTAAAATAAACAATACCTTAGAAAACTGAAGTTTTTCACATTTGCATCGCAGAATGTCAAAGTAAAAGAAAACTACACCGAACAGCTGTTTTTGACATCCGCCGACAGATATGTGCTCTGAGCTTACTCAACCTTATAATAATAAAATCATGGGTTAAGACAATACATATCAAAGAAATGAAAAATCTGCTTTTTTTTCTTTTGTTTTGTTTCGTATTGTTCTGGAGCGCCGCTCTGCATTTATATGTATCTCACTTTTTGCCTTGCTCGAAGCATGGTATAATTATTAACAAGGTAGTAGCGTAGACTGACTTTTTTCTCAAGAGCGGCGATGGGTAGTTGTCAAAATTAGCTTTTCATGCAATTGATCAAAGAAAAGTGAAAAACTAAGCAACGACTCTAGTAAAGCTAGTCAATAGCAGCAAACTAAAAACATTCCAATAAATGAATCAAAGAAAAGTTAAAAATAAACATATAGCTAGTCAACAGCAGCAAACTACAAACTACCTTTAGCTGTTTTTAACAACTGCCAATCGCCAAAAAACTGTCATGGCTACCTTGTCAAATGATTATACCATGGCTTGAGGCTCATCATTTTTTTTTTTTTTGTTGCGCTGTGCTAGCTGAGAACGAAGAAAAAGAGAAAAATAGAGAGCATCATGGAGTTTATTTAAATTCTCACAGCACAAATGCGTCAAAAGACAACAAATAAGCAATGCGTGGTAGCTGGGATGATTTTTTGAAAACTTAATACCTTAACTAAATATACTTATTATTAAAATTTCGAAAGAAAAATACCCCTCACTAAAACTGTAGCACAAATATGATATTTAAAAAAAATTTTCATAAAAATCGGCTCAATACTTTTGGAGTAAAGTCGTAACTTAAAATTTTCACTTCAATTTTATTTAATAGTATAGATAGATAGATAAATAGATAGATAGATAGATAGATATAGATAATAGTATATGTAGATATAGATTATGATCACTCGTAAATGTAACAAATGTATTCGTACAATACACATTTGTTTTTGTACATTGATTCTAAAAATCCTATTCGTTCCTAAAAACTACGAATAAAATTCGTGGAATGGACTCAATTATTATAAGTATTTGCACACAAATTTTTATGAGAATACAAAGAGTTGCAAAGAGCTATTTTTTGCAAGAAGAACGAATTTAATTTCCTATCAAAAATTTAATTTAATCGGATTGACGAATTTGTCTTCACGCACTTATATGAAACACAAGTTATAAACATTTAATTTAAAAAATGCAAGAAGAAAGCATTTTTATATTTTAAATAGCACACATATATGAAAATTTCGGGAAGGTTCATCTAAGCAACTTTTGTTTATCTAACATATATCTGAATTTCTATCGGACGTTCTTAAAATATTTGTTTACGGTTTTCCATGAAAATGGATCCAAAAAAAGTTCAGTAAAAAAACAGCCATTTTTATACTCATTTTCTACATCATTTGGCAACCTAGTCGCTTTATAATCAGGAAACTAAAGTATGAATTAATTGTTGTTGCTGGACTTACAAATGTTGTTTCCTTAACGTCCTTTTTATTTATTAATCCTTTTCAGTAATAGATACGATGTTAAAAAGGTATTGAAACCTTCTTCATAACCTGCAAATAAGATTAGTTAGAAATTTTTCAGTAAGATGCCGTTTTTTCTACATTTTTAAAAAGTTTTGTAATTTTTGACAGTTAAATATCAGATTTTGTAGTTCAAATGTTTTACAAATAATTAGATTATACTGTTTACTTTCAAAATGTAGTACATTGCATACACAAAATGGTTAGTTGAAATAATCAAACTAGATTTATCGGACGCTCCCATTAAAAATTCTCTAAATTACGATGAATAAAAATGGCGGCCAAGTCCCAGAACAAGTATTTCTGCAATTATGCATCTCCATCAACTTAAAAAAAAAACAATAGAAATTTTTCAAAAAAACATGTTTGGCAGGATATTGTTAGTTAAAGTGTATATTTACTTTTACTTTAAGACATACATATGTAGTTTTTCTTACAAAAATCATTTTTAGATTCAAAAACAGGCAAAGATATGTAAGTTTTGGCTTTAGTTATCGATATAGAACAAATATATTAGATGTTTGAAAATTCTCTAATCCTTTAATTCTGGGATATATTCTGTCCTCTAGAGGGCACCATAAAATAAAAGCATTTTTAGATCGTGATTTTTTACTGTTTTTCTTAAAAAAACTACTTTGTCCTTGCGAGAGAGGAAGAAATCCTTATTATTTCTTAAAATTTTTTTTGGGAAGTCTTGATCACCCTTTGCAACTTTTGAGACCTCATAGAATACAATCTAAGTTTTTCGATACGCCCTACTATGCAAGCTGAGCATAAAAAGAAAGAGAAGAGAGCAACATGGAGTTTATTGAAACTCTCGCAACGCACATGGGATGATTTCTTAAAAAGCTCAACACTTTAATTAAATATATTTATCATTATAAAGTGATAACATTAAATGTGCACTTTAATTTTATATAATAGTATAGATTTAGTGTATACTCTGAAAGAGATCTTGGATTTCTTGTTTTATTTCCTTCTATTTAAAACCAAATATAAGAAAAAGAAATTGAAATAATTTTAATTTTGTGTTGTTTTTTATGAAAATGCCATAAAGATAATTACTAAATGAAAAATCTCAACAGTGCGTCTTTTCAAACAATTTCGCTTGGACGTGATATCTTAGGACTGCACGCAGCTGAATAACAGAATAAATATTTTATATTTTTCTTTACTGTAAAACTACATATTTATAGGCAAAATCACTGTATATAGGGCTTTTTTTATTTTATTTTTTTATTTCGTAAGACATTTATATTTATTTCAATTCTAGTTAATATTTTAAAGACTGATTTACTAGTTAAAACGGGTATTATTTATCCCTTTCAATGGCTAAGCTAACGTAAGAACAAAATAATTTTTTGAGGTTATATTTATATCATTTAGGTCTTAAAAAGATGAAAAAACATACCTTTTATTTTTACCTACGCTTTTTTCGTTTTGCAAGCTTGCACGAAGAAAAAACTGTTTTGCTCCTGTTAGGCACACAATTTTTTTTTTAATCCCTTGAAGGTTTTTCAGCAATTTAAGCCCTTTCAAAATTCTTTTCATTAAAAAAATAGAAAGATAAGAAACATAAATTTAATTTTTGTCCGTTGGATTTTTTCTTATGAAAAAGGCCAAAAAAATTTTGTTTGTTATCAGGAAGCCTATCAGGAAGCCTATTGAAAATATTGAAAATATTTGTTTGCTTTTCTTCTGCATAAAATCGAAAATCCAACTGACTTTAATGTCAAACATGAATACCTCTAAATTTTTTTTTATCATGTTGGTTATTTTTTTTTCATAGAACCAAACGATTTGATTTAAAAAAAAAAGTAATGAAATATATATAAAAATTACATTCTGTGCAATATATTGTTCAATATAATATATTGGGCAAATCCACTGAAAGGGCTAAAATAAACATTAACTAAGTTTGATACTCGTAGTTTTTGTGGCTAATTAGTAGAAAGTATAATTGTCTGCCTTTTGGAAGTCATCAAATAAAATGCACTCTTAACCCTTTCGCCCCTATTGGAATTATATGTCTCAGCAAATTTGGCGGGCTATATCTGAGATATTTTACATTAAAAGATAATTTTTAAACTTTCCTTATAACAGTTCAATGCCTCGTCTGTATTTTAATGCAAGATTCAACAGGTTTTCTTCACTTATGTACACAAATTTCAACAAAAATCGTGTGTAACTGCGTGAAATTAATGTTTTGTATGTATAATACCGTCATTTTAAGTGCGACTCGCAAGTATTTGTTCCACCCTCACTTCTAAACTACTTATCATAATTTGACAAATGAGCTTTCGTTGAAATCGTTTTGATCGTTTGCTGGTTATAGACTATGTGACGTCACATTAAATTTAATATGGTGCCCTCTAGAGGACAGAATATATATCCCAGAATTAAAGGATTAGACAATTTTCAAACATCTAATATATTTGTTCTATATCGATAACTAAAGCCAAAACTTACATATCTTTGCCTGTTTTTGAAATAAAACTCCTGGGCGAAAGGGTTAATTAAATTGTTAATCATTTGATGTCAACTCGAGACTACTAACAACTGGATCTAATTGAAAGTCTGTATCAAAAGAGATACATAGTAGAGTAAACAACCGCTTTATAACTATTCTTGTGACAATAAGGCCAGAGAAGACTCCAGAGAAGTTTTTTAACAGATCGTTTCGATAATGTATGAATACTTATTGATATTTAAAGAATCATTGGAACTTCTTAAAAAATACATTGTTTCGAAATTTTTTTTGGAAAAAAATATTGACTGAAATTGAACATAAAAAAAAATTTGTTCATCAAACTTTATATTATTAAGTGAATATAAAATAATTTTTTTTTTTACTTTCTATCTGCCCTTGTAACCCTTTCAAAATTTGGTCTTCATTTTTGGACTCCAAAAAGGTGCCAACGATTTCTCAGCCTCGAAAAGAAATATGTAAATTAAAAAATTTCTTAGCTTAGTTTATATGCTTACTGTCGCCAAATGTACTAAAAACGGGCTAAAAAAAGAGCAAAGACAGTCGCTACAAGTTTGGGGAACAAAATTTTAAAATTCATGTTTCACTTATGGGCAGCTGTATGTGGCAAACCAACAGATTTGTTTATTTATGTTCCAGGTGGTTAAACAAGTAACGTTTTACGTGCATTACAATAACATTTAATTTCATTTAATCTTTTTCAATATTTTAACCATATTTAAAACAATAAATGTTCTTTGTCTATACAGTGATTGAAATTTAACTATAAAATCTTTATTTCTTCTTTCAAATCTGAAGAACGAACGAAGCACTTAAAAGTGCAAAACAAATAATCCACAAAAAATACTCAACTTATTTTTTCTGAAATAAAAATTTGGCAATTTTTATACAAAAACGTAAATTTTTGCCGGAATTTAGAATTAATTCATTTTTAATTATCACAATGAAATCACTCATACGCCTCAGTGCACTTTTATATCAAATCAAATTCTTTCAACGAAATTTTGGCGAAAATAAATTCACCATGGCCATATGCTTCACGAAAGTTTTTTCTTAAAATTTATCGGGTAATACGAAAATCAATGATTCCAGGTATTAGTATTGCGTTTCGGAAAAATTTATCAGTTATAATAATTAGTCTTGATTTTTCGATAGTATAAATCCTTTTTAAATTTTAACGCTAAGAACTCTGCGTGATTTCTACATTTATGCATATCTTATAAAAGGAAATAGAGAAAAAGTTTTAGAGTTAAAAAAATTGTACAACAACAAAGATTTGCTTAGTTTTTTGCGAAACAAAGAAATTCTTTAAGGTTTTTTCGTAATATATAAAATTATAAAAAGTACGTCAATGTGTGAAATTAAAACATGATTTGACAGAAATGTAATCACAATTTAACACAAAAAAAATAAATGCATTCCTTTGTAACATGGCTGAGTTTTTACTCCCAAAGTCTCCACTTTCATTTTTGATTGTTTCACTTAGCATTCTTGGGCTAGGAGCATGACTTTATATGAACAATCATTGATGCGTCTGTTTTTCATAGCACAACCTAGAATAACTTTAGCGATAAACGTCATTTGTAAAATATAGTTGTTTTGTTGAGACGGGGCCTTATAAATATGTTAGAATCCAATAGGTGAAAAACAAGAAAAATCTGTCGAGGGTTCTTAAAAAACGTAAAAAGCTCCAAAGCCCGCTCATCGAACCAGCATTAAAATCTGTATATAAAACCGTTTTCAGGTACAGTAAGTCTTTTGGTGCTATCTATTTTGCTCTATCTGAAACACCAGTGGGAGCTGTGGTACAAATCTCTCAAAAAACCTTGTAAGCCGAGAGGTATAGTAACGCAGACCGGGTACAGTTTGTGAAAAAAATAAAAAAAAAATCTTTGCTCAGTCGAACTTTTAGTTTTTCTATAAATTTTGGCACCATTTTAAAAAATGCTGTGAGATAATCGGTAATACATTTTTAATCGGACATGCAATTTGTTCGTATACTATAAAGATTTAAAAATATATATACTCACTGAACCATAAGCGAAGGTTTTGAGTAAGGTGAGAGTTTTGCAAACGTTTTTGGATAGTTTTATTTTTAATTTTTGATTTATTATTTTGTCGCTTAAAAGTGCTTGCTATAGAAGATTAAATTCGTTAAAACTTTCCCCATAAATAAAAACTTTACTTATTTTGCAAAACTCATAAAAAAATTTTTTTGAGTAAAAAAAAACATTTTAGAATCTAAAAATTTCTCGTAAATTAACCATTTTTGTTCATAAATGAGATCATAAACGAGTTCATAAATGAGTCCATAAGTGAATCATAATTGTTTCATTTTTGCATTCTTAAATGAGTTCAAAAAATAATAATTTTGTAGCATATCAGTAGAAACAATATCTCATAAACGAACCAATTTTGTTCATAAATGAGTTCAGAAATTAATCATAAATACTCCTTTTTATATACTTAAATGAGTTAAAAAAGGAATAATTTAAATCTTTTTTCATATTTTTATAATAGTAAATTAAAATATTAACCTTCAAGTTATATGAAATTGTTCACCAGTGCGAATTGATTCTCGCCATAAGAAAAGAGATGGATATACTGCAACACGTTCGAAAAACTCTATTCCTTTGCATCTATCAACAAGTCTGTCATAACACTTCAACATTTCGATCAACAATTAAGATCAAGCCCAATAGAAAGAAAAGCACGACAACATTCCATGCAAACAAGTAATCAAGTAAGTTCCCTAATAATTAACATTACTAATTTGATATAATAATATATAAAAAATGGGCTATTTCAGCTTTTGAAAGGACTTTGACTGAACTTATTATTTCAACTCATTATGATCAAATAAAACAGCACTTATTGTGTTGGGCATGTCATTAACGGCCGATTTCTACACCGAGTATTAGCTCTAATCCACGGATTCTAATCCTAATACTCTGTGAAAAAAATCGGCTTTAAATGTTAGTGACTCCGAACGGCTAATGTAAATATTCTCAAGAAGCTTAACATGGCATTATTTACTCTCTGAGGCTTGTCATTGTCTGCAAAGAGGTAATGGCCGAAAATAAAAATTAATTCAATTGAAAAAACGTTCTGTGTCAAGTGGAAATTGAATCAGCGTTCTCAGGCTCAGGTCACGGATTTTACCCAATGCGTCACGGACTCTACCTCCTGTGCCACGGCCGCCACTAATTTGATATTTCACACATAATTTGAAAGTTTGTTAAATTGGAAAATAGTCACGCCTTTTCCGCTTTAACTCTTTCGGGACGCAATTCAAGTGATGAAGCTATAGAAATTTTACATTTTCTAAATAATTAAATTGCTTATCAGTAGTATGTGAGATTTTAGGGATGTCTGATCTTTTGATGGTACTCATGTGTTCTGTGCATCCCGAAAGGGTTCAAATATCAATATCATGAAAAACACAATGCCGTGAGTTTGTGCAATAGTATGTTAAAATATAAGCCTTCATATAAACGTCAAGAGTTTCTCATTACCGTGAAAGTTATCCCAATTTTGACCTTCTTGTTCAATTGCTATCGTGTCGAAGAAAAAATTCAGGTCTTGTCAAATAAAAAAGTTAAGTTAATTAGATTTTATGATCTATTAAATAATTACATGAATTAAAATTGTGAGCTTTAGATCAAGTAAGTTTTTACCACTAAAGAGGAAAATGTAGCGATTTCAGAAACAGACTGCCTAGTCAGCTAAGTGATTGACTCTATACAGAAAAAAGTTAAATTAGAAACTAAAGTAAAACAGAAATACAACAACAAATGTGACATTATGAAATTGAGGAAAAAACTAAGAAATTGACGCTTCAAATCTCATCGCCCCGATAGTGCAGTGCGTTAGCGCGCGCTTGCACGGGTATCACAAAGATTTCTGATGATGTTTTAGCAGAGCAGAAATTGTGCAATAAAATCAGCTAGTGATTTTTTCCTTTTCATATTGAAAAAACTTTGTTGTTGTTTTTGTTTCTTTGGAAAAATTCGTTAGAACAATTAATTGTTCTAACTTTGACCTTAAGCTCAATAAACGATTTTAAACTATCAAACAACTAGAATTTGTATTTAAAATGAAGTATGATTTAAATTATCAATTATATAGAATTTGTATTTAAATCATATAAAGTCAACATAATAAATATAGAGGTCATTTAGAAAAAACTTTATTTGAAAAGTTTATTTTACGTTAAAAAAAAATTTGGCAATTTTTATACAAAAACGTAAATTTTTGCCGGAATTTAGAATTAATTCATTTTTAATTATCACAATGAAATCACTCATACGCCTCAGTGCACTTTTATATCAAATCAAATTCTTTGTATTTAAACTAGAATTTGTATTTAAAATCAAGTATGATTTAAAGTATCAAACATTTATAATTTGTATTTAAATCATATAAAGTCAACATAATAAATATAGAGGTCATTTAGAAAAAACTTTAATCAAATGGTAGAGCTCGACCAAACGGAAACAGCTGAAAACAAAATCAGCAAAAATTCCAAAAACAACTTCAGTAAACATGCTTTGTTAGTGCAGACTTCCAGCAGGCTGTTGGACTACATATAATAACATAAGCATAGAAACTAAATTAAAACAGAAATACAACAACATATGTGACATTATGAAATTGAGGAAAAAATTGAGAAATTGACGCTTCAAATCTCATCGCCCCGCCCCGATGGTGCAGTGCGTTAGCGCGCGCTTGCACGGGTATCACAAAGATTTCTGATGACGCTTTTAGCAGAGCAGAAATTGTGCAATAAAATCAGCTAGTGATTTTTTCCTTTTCACATTGAAAAAACTTTGTTGTTGTTGTTGTTTCTTTGGAAAAATTCGTTAGAACAATTAATTGTTCTAACTTTGACCTTAAGCTCAATAAACGATTTTAAACTATCAAACAACTAGAATTTGTATTTAAATCATATAAAGTCAACATGTTAAATTAAATATTTAAAAAATTTAATTTTTGAATGTGACTTTGGATTTAAGAAGGTAAGATATACAGATCTATGTGAACAAAAATCGTCCATAGAACTACAATCTTCTAGTTCTTTTAAATCGTACACGAAATCTTGATGTATTCTGTCAAAGTGACCTGTGTTGTATTTTGTGGTTAAATCAATGTGGACATATCAGTGTTGCATTTAATAATTAAATTTTTAAAAAATTCTGTGGCGTTTTCACATCTTCTGGTATACAAACATTTTACATATGTAAATAATGACATGTATGAATTGGCTTTAATTCGATTACTTGGAAAAAACAAAATATAGACGAGTGCTTATCAATTAATCATCAGACTCTGATGCAGAAAATCAAAAAAATTTCAAATATTCAAGCGAATGCTGGTGATGGACAAACGTCGATAATGTCTGGTACGCATTAAATGGCTTTTACACGATACAACGGCTTTACAATCGCTTGCTGTAGAGTAGGATGCATCGTTTGTTTTTTTCTTTTTTTTTTAATTCACTTCTAATATCATTTTTCTGGTGCTTTGATTCATAAATAAAAAACCTGTACAAGAAGAAGGTCCAGAATTGATTACTTCAGGTGGCGCTACGCCCTAAAACGTCCGCATATCGTAAAAATTCGTCTTTTTCGAAGTTACTTGATAAATATTGATTTCTATAAAAGCGTATGCACTGAAGATCAGTGAAACAATTTTTTATTACTGAAGTGTATGTAGAATATGTGAAAAAAATTGAAATTATAAATATATATACAATTTTATTTTTCAGGACGACATTTTAAACATATTTAGGAAAATTTTTTCAAATTTGTGAGAATATCGCACTTTCTGAAAGAGTGTGCCAATTAAAAAATGTATTTAATATAAGTTGTAGTAGCACAATTCAACACCTTCAATTTAAAAAAATTCTGAGAGTTTTTAGAAGTCTCTCAGTGCTCTGGAATCAAAGTACTATTATTTTTGAGAGTTTATAATTCTAGAGTTTTCAGATCTGCGAACGCTCATTTTTCATCTCTGGATATTTCAAATCTAGAGTTAAGTGCATAGAATGTACGATTTTACATATTTTATCTATTTTAAAGCAATATTTCTGAATTAATATTTTTTAATTTCACTCTTATAGTATTTAGATTATTATGATAATTGATTACACGGTGCTACAGTGGAAATGTACTTTTACTCTTTTTTAGTGACATAGTCTAGGTTATAGGTCTGGTCGAGTACAATACGAAATCATGTTTGAGATTGTTAATACACCTCTAAAATTTAATTTAACCATGAAAAAACTGATTTTTTTATACTTGACACATTACGCAATCAGCAACTCAGCAAATTTTCTAACCGATTTTCTATTTAAAAACAATTTTGGAAAGATGAGAAGTATTGCTTTATTCACTTTAAAAGGAGTTTAATGTAAAAGTAA
Organism: Dichetophora obliterata; assembly: GCA_963920525.1. Lineage (NCBI taxonomy): Eukaryota > Metazoa > Arthropoda > Insecta > Diptera > Sciomyzidae > Dichetophora > Dichetophora obliterata. The sequence continues at coordinate 245,262,438 of OY986435.1, read as the reverse complement.
CAATCTTGGAATGTTTAAAAGGTTATTTCCGAAAAGGGAATTAAAAGAAATAGTCATTCGTATTAAAAAAATACACCAATTTTAAAAGAAATCATAAAAATATATTTAATATGAGCTTTAAACTGATACCTAAACCAATCTTAATACAAAAATTTTAAAAGAAATACTAAATGTGTATTTAATATGAGCTTTAAACTCATACATGAACGCTACCAAGACCAATGGACCAATGAAGGCGTAAGTTTTTATTTATAAACAATTTTAATAAATCAGTAAATTTAAATACAATTTTCTAAAAGAAACATTTATTTTTTCGTTCTGAACTTTACTCTCAGAAAATAGTTACGTTTATAGTAATTCTTAACAAAGCTTTGGCAGTAAATAATCGTTAAAGTTGAAAAAATTAGAAAAAAGCAAAAAATGTTAGGTTGTGTCGTTTATAACTCAAAACATTCTTATTCCAGTAATAAATATATGTAAATATTGTTGTAAGGAAAGTATTATCTTTATCTTTTCAAACCGTTAAATCGAAAATCGGATAAAACTTTGCTGAGTTGCTGATTGTGTAATGTGCCATGCACCAAACAATCGTGTTTTTAACGGTAAAATTCAAAATTTGGGGTGTATTGACAATTTCAAATATGGTTTCGTATTGTACTTGACCTGACCTATAACCTAGACTATGTCATTTAAAAAAGAGTAAAAGTACATTTCCACTGTAGCACCGTGTAATCAGTCATAATAATAATCTATATACTATAAGAGTGTACTATTTGAGTTGCTGTCGTGATCTTAAAGGGTGTTGACGTGTGTCTGTCCGTCCCTTTATTTTAATTAAATTCAGTTTTAAAAGTCAATTGTCTGTCTCAAATGTTCCGTCGTGTGCGTTAGAGTTTATAGTGCGTTTTATTTTTGTTGTTTTTAATGTCCGGCAACGCGTTTAAGCTAAATGTTTTTTTTTTTGTTTAATAACAATTTAATTAAAAAACAAAACAAAAATAACAATGGGTGTTTTGTGTAACAAAGAATAGAAACACTAAAAAAAAATAAAAATTTAACAACAACATTATAACAGCAGCTTCAACAAGAACATCATCAACAGCACAGCAGCAAAACCTATTTCAAAGAGAGCCGCTAGCTGCAGCATTATCATCGCTGGACAGCAGTGCAGTTTTTTTAGCTGACCACGCGAGGGGCTTTTCTATGCTACTCGCAGTGTAAGTTATTGTTGTTGTCTTCGTTTCCGTCATCTCCGATATCCTCTCCCATTAGTAACGTTTGTAAGTAGGGTTGCACAGTGGGCTAAATTGTGCTGAAGTAAAGGCATAACACTTGCTTCAGTACTTTTGTATTGCTCATGTTGTGCAATTCTCTTGCAGCCGTAACTAATAACCTCAATTACCTTATATGCCCTTATTTGTTTAAAATTTGCATGGTGCGGAAATGTCGGGTCATTTTCGCATAGATTTTTGCAATATTCGTGGACTGAGGGCGAATTTTTTTCTCGGTATATGTTCATTGTACTCTACATAGGCCTCAAATAATGGCACAAGGCGAGACCCAGGTGGCCGAGGATGCAGATCCACTGGATTTTCATATACCTGGGTACCGCTTACTGCCATTATTTTCTTTGCATAGAGGCATCGCGCTTTTTATAAGAACGAATGTAGCGTACCAGTGTGAGAGGAGTCTGGACGTGACCGATCCAGAGTTTAGCTCAAAGTGGGTTAGGTTCAGGCTTCGTTCTCACTTGCTGCTTTTTTTTATTTATAGAAGCCCGAATCTAGGGAGAGAGTCCAGTTTGTTAAAAGTGGGCTCCCTCCCTAGATTCGGCCATCTATAAATAAAAAAAAGCAGCAAGTGAGAGACTTTTAACAAACTGGACTCTCTCTCTGATTCAATTACGCATATTTTGGGTTTGTTTCCTGACAGTGAGATCGTTGTAGCAGGCGATTTCAAAGTCCACAACCGGGCTTGGTTACGTCACTCGGGCCCATTGAAACCAATTGATTCAACTATTGAAGGAACCCACTTTTTTTCCTCAAAGTGATATGCATAGCCATAATACCCTTGACCTTTTTCTGACTTCACATCATGAAAAATATGAAATGAGTGTCAACGCACCTCTTGGTAACTCGGACCATTGTACCATCTCCGCTGTTTTTCCATATTCTAACCCCTGCACCTCTACGCCTAAAGCCCCGAAAAGGACTGCATGGTCTTATGGAAGGGCAAATTGGACTGCGTTAAATAATTTTTATTGCAGCTTCAATTGGACATTATGTTTCGCTGATAGAAATGTGAATGCCGCGGCTGTCATGGTACGATAAATTATTTTATTGGGTAAGCGGTCTTTCATTCCCAATAAGATGAGAAGCATTAAACCAAAAGACCATGGTTTAATGAGACTTGCAGGATTGCAGTCAGGTCCAAAGAGGACGCCTTTCAGAATTGGCGTTTTAACCAGAATACTGATACTAAAAGACTTCGCATCGAGGCAAGGAATCGCTATAATGCAATTTTAAAATGCGAAAATTTTCTGCACGAAGCTCACATTCGAGAACAGGTTCTTCTCTGCCCCAAAGGGAGCAAAAATCTTTAGTCATTTGTTAAAAGAGTTAAGAACCAGACATTGTCATCGATTTCAGCTGTTTTAAAAGATAACCAAATCTTCACTGACTCGGCTGATAAAGCGAACCTATTGGCTGGATTGTTTGCACAAAATTCCTCTCTCTCGGATAGCAATCAGCCACTGTTCGGGGTGGGTCTTCTGCAATGCAGAAGATATACTTTCGAACGAGAGCAGTTAAAAGGGTCCTTACAAATCTCAACGTAAACAAAGCCTCTGGTCCTGACGGCATACCGCCAATTGTGCTTAAAATGTGTGCTTCTTCGCTGGCTCGGCCTTTGCGCAACCTTTTCAACGTCTCCTATAGAACAGGAGTATTTCCATCTTGTTGGAAGGTGGCACATGTTCAGCCGGTACCTAAAAAGGGTGATGCCACGAACCCTGCAAACTACCGACCCATTGCGATATGCTCTACGCTTACCAAAGTTATGGAGAGCGTAATAAACTTCAACGTTGTGAAATATCTGGAGCGCAACCAACTGTCAATATGGTTTCCGTAGGGCTTGCTCTACTGGCGACCTTATGGCGTTCTTAACCGAAGAATGGAATAAATGCGTTCACTTTTTCGGCGAGAGCAGGGTTGTTGCTCTTGATATTTCTACAGCGTTCGACCGAGTGTGGCATAAAGCGCTTGTGTCAAAACTTGTTGCATATGGTTTTGGTGGTAACTTTACTCGATGGATAACATGTTTCCTCAGGGACAGAACGATTCGAGTAGTAGTTGACGGTATTTCGTCCGAGGAGTACGCCATTAATACAGCAGTACCACAGGGTTCAGTTCTATCGCCAACTTTGTTTCTGATTTTTATTAACGACCTTCTGTCGTTGACGCATAACCCAATACATTCGTTTGCGGACGACAGCAGCATTTGTCATTCATACTCATTTAAAAAACTCCCAAGCTCTATGGAGATTGAGAGAAAAAGGTAAAATACGAATGACACACTCCTAAATGATCTACAAAAAATCTTCGAGTGGGGTCTTGCTAATAGAGTAGAGTTCAATGCAAGCAAGACCCAGTGCTGTATGTTAACCCACAAGCGGGCGGATTACCCCTTAGCACCCCTCAATATGAATGGTGTGAATCCTGTGGAATCAGCCACTCTTGACGTTCTGGGCATATCGATCAAGTGTGATATTCGTTGGAATGATCATATTTTCGATGTGTCGAAAGAAGCGGGCAAGTGCCTAGGTTTTTTAAAACGGTGCAAAAAATATTTCACCTCAGCTGATCTTCGCATGATTTACACCTCATATATTAGACCGAAAATGGAGTAAAATTCGCACATTTGGGCAAGGGCTTCAAGATCTTATTTGGAGCTTCTGGATCGAATTCAACGTCGTGCGATATATTTGATAGGGGATGAAAGTATTTCAGTGACTTTACCATTGCGTCGGTGTCCAATAGAATCTCGCATTACCGTGATAATTCGTTCTTTAGTCGCACAGTTAAGTTGTGGAATAGTCTCCCTGCGAGCGTGTTTCCCGGCAGTTTTGAGCTGTGCAAATTTAAAACAAATATTCACCGACACTACTCCATCTATCCACCCTCAAACTAACTATCACCCATCTTCCGAATCAACACAATGCTTACGCATTTATAGGGGACATCCCCTGAGCGTTGGTTTAGTCTAAAAAAAAAGAGTGAAATTAAAAAATATTAATTAGTAAATATTGCTTTAAAATCGATAAAATATCTAAAAGCGTACAGTAACTTTGATTCCAGAGCACTTAGAGACTTCTAAAAACTCTTAATTTAAAGGTGTTGAAAAGTACTACTACAACTTACACTAAATGTTTTTTTTAATTGTCGCACTCTTTTAGAAAGTGCGATATTCACACGAATTTGAAAAAATTTTTGGTTGCAAATCAAAAAAGCAAAAATATGCAAAAACCACATGCATTGTCAAATATATAAAAATATGCGCAATAAATATGCAAAAACAGGCATTTTTGTAAAATATGCCAAGCCATGCATTTATTGCAAAATATGCGAAAAAATGAATTTACGATTAAATGCCATTTTAAAGGAAAGTTCGTAAAGATAACATAACCATTTCCATTTTTAGATGTCCAAAAAACATGAATTTGCATGTGACTCCTATCCCCGTTTATTATGCATTTTTTAGGGCTTCCCGATTATATAGAAGAATTTATTTTTAACAAAAATGTGAAATATTTATTAAAGTTAAAAAAAAAAGTTTTTTCAGGAGCATAAAAATATATTTGAATATTTAAAAATATTATTAAAACAAACAAAATTAATGCATTTTGTGATTATTCAAAAGAAGAAAGTAATCATAAAATTAAATAATAATAATAATTTATTAGAAACAACATGTAAAACATTTTACAATAATCTAAAATTTTCTGCTGAATTTTGCACTAGCAAAATCCATTAAATTATTATTTTTATCTTAATTTGTACTTATATCAGATTAAATTGACAAAAAAGACAAAAAAAAATAAAAATAGATGCGTCGCTGGACACACGAGAGAAGCGAAGCTTTTTCGCAATTTCATAAGCATAATAATTTAATGATTTTTTTAATAAAAAAATTTTTAAATTACATAATTTTAAATACCATAATGTTAATTTAAAAATAATATTACAATTAGTAAAATGTATTACCTTACATTATTATTTTACATTAATTTTGAATTATTTTTGTAAATGTTAATGAACTTACTGGTTTTAATATCTAAAATATAAAAACGTATATTATATAGATGTAATGTCATCGATATTTCTAGCAAATATTACATCAGTAGTTGTCCTAATCGTGTTGTGCAAATATTTCAATCGCTTATCATTCCCAAATTATATTTATCAAGACAACTTTGTTTAAGGCCTAGAATTTTTATGAAACTAATTTTTTTTATATTTCAAGATCAAACATTTTTTTAAATTAAAAAAAATTATTTATTTTATGATGAATGATATACCTTAATACAATATACCTTAAAACTTTAAATATCGTTGTTTAATATTTTAACTTTTTAAAAAAATCCTAAAAATACCTTAAATTTTCTAGCGTCCATCCTACATATAGGATAGTCCGAAACCCCCTTATGGACAATACTTTTAAGCGATTATTGTGATTTGCTGCGTCATAGCTTCACGAATTCACAATAAAATATGTAGGATAGCTAATGCGCAATCCCCTTAATAAATTCTTGTCATCTACTGCAACATACATAGCTTCAGTTAATACATACTTAATAATGAATAAATCACATCATAACAGAAAAGGTATTGGAGTAGTGGCTAGTGTGCAGAACTACCGATTGAAACGGTGCGAGTTCGATTCTCACGCTTATAAAGAAATATTTTTCATTTTATATCCTCTTGTTGTAATAGACCAGTGTCAGGCAGCTTTGCACACTTGAGATTGTGTTTGTGCAGTAAAATATGTACATATACATCTCATCTACAGAACTATCAAAGCTTCAGTGTTCAAGCGAATGTCAAGCAGATAATATCTGCGCTTGCGTGTTCCTTTAATATATTATATTATATCAGTGTCGATAAGCAATAATAGCTTTAGTCGATTTAAGACAGAACTGAGTTATTGATATAGTTGTGTTTAACGTATATATCATTATGAATACACAAAATTTAGAACTTCTAGCATGACCTTAGCCAAAGATATGACGAAAAAACAAAAGACCCTTTCATATAACTTATATGGCGATTGAAAACTTTGAAGCAAGATTTCTGGAAACTTTGAAATAAGACTTAAGCTGTTATTGCTCATCAACACAGATATAACGTATGATTACACTGTATACATTTCATGAATATGTAAATTTTTGGAAGTATGTATGAAAAATTTTTTATTTTTATAAAATAATGGCATGGCGCAGAATCAAAGACGTAAAATTAAAAAATTATGCATTACAAGGCATTACGATAATTTGCATGGCCAATATAAGGTAATTGTGGGGCATTCGATGGAGAAATTAATTAATTATTTAAAAACAACAACAAGTTCGCATAATGACAGCATCTTACGCTGTCAGTTTGGCCTTGGCAAAAACAATAAGCAACATAAGCACAATAAAAAACATATTTGTTTTTTACTATTAGCATCCTTTTTACTTTTCCGTCTGCTTAACTGTATTTCACACTATCCGTCCGTCGGTCTGTTTCCTTTTGTCATTCCGTCCACTACTTATCTATTTAATTTAGCAATACAAACCCGATCAAAAAAATATCCCATAATGCCTATTAAGATTTGTGCAAAAAGCGCTTTAGCACTACTTTGTTTTCTGAGTGAGCTTTAAAGTGCTCATAAATACATACTCAAGATGAGAAAGTATAGGTGTGTAAAGCTGCCAGACACTGTAATAGACGCAAGGAAAAAAAACAACAACAATTTAAAAAGTGTCGTTTTTGAGATTTCACTCAAGCAAATCACAAAATGAGGCGTAAAAAGCTTCGCTTCAAAAACGGTTTTGAGACTTTTTCGATCATAGATAAGTTTTCGATCATAAAAAACTGTTTTCTCCTCTGGATACGATACCTGGCAAATTTGGAAAAATTTTAAAGGTAATGTTAATGCCAGATTTGTGTCATTTTGGAGACCCTAAAAATTTAGCGCTACAGGCGTGGGCCTGCTTCGCCTGTACCACGAGACGCCTCTGATTTCAATTAGTATTAAAGTTTTATAATTACTGAAGCCAAAAATTGATAATTAAACTTCCTAACGAATTGTGTGTGTGTGGAATAAAGGAAAAGAAAACGAAATATTTATTATAATATATATAATATTTTTATCATACTAAATATTTAAAAAAAAACCAAAATACTTTGTTTTGTAGTTCTACAAAAATTAACATTGTAGGTGAATACTATTTTAAGTGTTTACTGAATATATAAAGTATGTAATGGTTTTGTAATAAAAAATAATATAAAAAATTATCTCATTTATTATTACAGTAAACTTCAGTTAATTATTATAAACTTCAATACTCAAATAATACTTTTTTTATATATAATTTTTTTCTTATGTGCATGAAAGGACTTTTGTTTCCCTTTAATAAAAAAAAAAGTTATTTGTGAAAACTTAAATTTTCATATTAAAAACCAGTTTCAGTTTCGGTATTCAATATTATAAAATGGCCGAATATTCGGTTTCTGCCAAAATTTTGGTTTCGGTTGGACACTAGTTATAACTAATTAACAAAAAAAAAGCGACAATTTTTTGCACCATAGTAATCAGCGGATAAAATAACCGTGAACTACAATTATACCAACATTTTTTCGTTTTAATCCACATTAAAAATTGTTTTCAGTTTTGCAGATGTGCTGCAGTTTGCTACCTCGTTTTGAAGCGTCGGAAAAAAACAACACAAATCTTCTGACAAGGCTGACACAAGAGGTCATATTCCTTCCCCAAAGGAATACCGTCACGGCCAGGGAGATGCACTTGTACTGACTGAGCGTGTACTGTCAAAACAGCCATTTGCAACGCTTGCAGACTTCATACAGTTTGCAAAAACAATTACAGAGAGTGGCTCAAAGCAGGAAGAATTGGCAAGTATTAATTAAAAATACGGAATAACGCTGAAACAAGCTCAAGACTTTTGACAGTTGATATTACATAAATTGAAGATGCCTAACAGTATGGCATACTCATGTTTTCGCTATCACGTTTCAATTTTAAGTGAAATCAGTTTCAAATCTAATCCTTATTTTTTTATTCTAAGAAAATTTATATAAACTCCTGCCAATTTAAGGTCAAGGATTTAACGTATTTTCCGAGAACTGATGCTTCCAAAGTCATTAGAGATGGTTGGAAGAAAATAATGAATGACGAAGATGCAGATTAATTTATTAGAAATTTATTTTAGATGCTTTTATTCAAAAGGTCCCGGGTTTTGAAGATGATTTCTTTAAACGAGTCACTATTAAGTGGTTTAATTATTCTAGCGACCGCGTTAACAAGAAGCTCTGAAACTGCGACAATAATTTCAACGATAAATTAAAATTTTTAACATAGTATTAATGTATAGTAAAATAAGGTAACTGCATTCATTAAAGTTAAACTTAAAGCAAACACACCTGCGGGCATGCACATCTTACCATTCATTTGTCACAGTAATTTTAAAATGTGTCACTTTATGTTTGAACTACCAGTCAAATTATTTTAAAACTTATAGTTTTACTTATAAAATACATGTTTAACTGTGGTCCAAACATAAGATGACAAATTTTAAAAATACTGCTACAAATGAAGTGGTTAGTTGTGCATGACAGTAGATGTTTTTGTTTTAAGTTTAGATTTTGTCTAAAATTTCAATTGAAATGTCAATGAATTCATAACAATCATTAAGCAACATGCTGGAACCTTACTTTTTAACTATAATTATTGAATACAGTTACTTTAGCTTACAATATTAATACTATACATGCAGCTTATCTATTTTATTAACTATTATTTTTTTATACAAATTATCGCTATGTTATAATACTTACTTATGAAATTAAAAATATTAATACAAATTAAGTGCTTAGATGTACGCGACAGTAGAAGTGTTTGCTTTAAGTTTTGATTTTTCTTGAAATTTTAATTAAATTATTAATGAATTCATTAAATCATTAACTTATTTGCTGAGACTTTTCTTTTTTACTAATATTTTTAATATAGTTACTTTGTTTTACCATATATTAATACTACACATGCATATTATCTATGTATATGATAAATTTATTAATAATTTTTTCAAACAAAATTTGTTTAATTAGTTTTATGATCTATGAAAATATTACATGAATTAAATTGTGAGCTTTAGATCAAGTTAGTTTTTTAAAGAAGGCAACAACAACAACAACAACAACCCTGTATAGAGTCAATCACTTAGCTGACTAGGCAGTCTGTTTCGGAAATCGCTACATTTGTTTAATATTAATTAAAATAATTCTATTAATATTAATAATAAAATTTACAATTCAAAACGATTCATTTTTTAATTTATTTCTGAACAAAAAATCCGTTTTCGAAAAACAATTCAGCCCATCGATTGATACAAAACGAGTACATTTCCGAGTGCAGAAAAAAACTTTTCTATGGTTCATTTTCTAACTCATTTCCGAAGAAAAAAAGTTCGATTCTGAGAGACATTTTCGTCCGGCGATTGATTCAAAAAGGGTTTATTTCCGAGTGCCGAAACATAACTTTTCTATGGTTCTATTTTTTTAACTTATTTCATAAGAAAATTAGGTTTGTTTCTGAGAGGTATTTTCGTCCGGTGATTGATTCAAAAAGGGTTTACTTCCGAGTGCCGAAACATAAATTTTCAATGGTTCTATTTTTAACTCATATCCGAACAAAATAAGCACAATTTATGGTTCTTTTTTAATCATTTCCTAACAAAATAAGGTTCATTTTTGAGAGGCAATTTAATCCGACGACGACAAAAAGGGTTTATTTATGAGTGACGAAAATGAACATTTCTACCCGAAAAGGTTCATAAATGAATTCGAAAACAGTAGTTTTGATTCACTGGGTATATTTGCTATTATTACAGATATCGATCTGAAGTTTAAAAAACGTATTCTACACACATATTGAAATCTTTTTATGAAAAAAAAATATTCCCAAAAAAATATTTTAAATGAAAAAGAACCCTTAAGGGCCCATTAAAGTTTTTCGGCTACCAAAACTTTATTTTTTTACATTTTCTGAATATTTAAATAACATCGTTAAAATATTCTCATAAACAATTTCAGTTTGAAGTCAATTGAATAAAAATTGTTGTTATTATGAGCATAAACGTTTGAAAAAAAAGACACAGTTTCGATAGTATCGTAAGTATAGACGTAGAATTCCTTTTTATACAGTAATAGAGAAAAATTCTGATTTTCTCGTGTTTATTCTTCAAAATTTTTTAAAGTATTTCATCTTCTAAATAAAAATTATTCAAAAACAAATTTGTTGTTGTTGTCCTTCTTTAAACTTACCTGATCTAAAAAGCTCACAATTAAATTCATGTAAACATTTGTTTTGTTTGATAAAAAGTTTTCATTTGATATTTATGGTGATGAATTTGTTGTTCTTTTTCATTTGGTTAAAACTAAATGTAATTCAAAGTTATGTTTAATTAATGGAAATAAATATGGGTAAATTTGAATTATTTATTTTTCCTGTATTAAAGAGCATATACATATACATATACATATACATATATGTATATTTAAAAAGTAATTTAAAATTAAAATTTTAGTTAACAAAATAAATTTTTAATATGGAAAGAATATAATGCATAATAAAAATAGTTCGAATTTATTATGGTATTTAAAAAATAAATGTAGTTTATAAAGCACAACGCATGCTTAGTAACGCATGCTAAGTAACGCATGCGCAAATTTGCGTTGTAGTATACATACATGCTGAAAATAAACATTCGTTTTATTCGTACTCCAACTCATGGCAGAAAAACCAGGTAGAGCCGACTCGGAGAGGAATGAAGTAGAAAGCAGAGAAAAGCGATCTAGTTGTCAAATAAAGCTGTTCATGTCGAATAAAAATTAAGAACATCTAAAAAAATTTCAGCTAACTGAACCAACAAGAATTACCAAGCAAATCTTAAACAGCGACGTACAGAAAAGAGCAAGATCACAGCGGTTGAGCAGCGTTAAAGGGGATGAGCCGAATCGTCCACAGAAAATAAACATAGCTTTGCTTACTATGTCCCGCTTTTCACTCGTCAAAATGACCCCCATACAAACCTCGCTGTAAGACGTAATTCTACGTCAAAAAAAGACAATGAAAAATTAACAAGAAAAAACTTTAATCCAGTTGACTGCTTTTTCTAAAGCTATTCCAAGGATCGCCATCAAATTGTATGCACTTGTTAAGCAAATACAATTGCTTCTGTTAATGTTTCGATTTTTAATTAGAGAAATAATTTTTTATAACTAAAAAAATGACTTTTTTAATCAAAAATAGTTTTCTCTACAACTATTTTAGTAAAATCAATTTTTTTTATAAAATCTTCAAGAAAAAGCTAAAAAAGTTTCACCAGAACCTAAATAATTTGTTGCTATTTTTCAAGATGAACAAGCTCCGAAAAATCGTTTTCATCGAATATTTTAACTAATTGATTAAGCTACGGACTTAAAACAATTCATTTGTTAACAATTAATTTAATGCAAAAATTTTTCTTTAATAGTAATATAACTATGATATAAAAATAAAAAAACCTAACATAAACAGTCGCTTTATAATAAAATTTTAGTACAGAGTTTTTCTCTTAAAAAAATTTAAATGGGCCATTAAGGCACCGTTAATTCATAATATATGAACTTTGAAAACTTGCTAAAAATCTAATGGGTGCAATCTCATATTCAAAGTTTTTTGCCATCACTTGCAGAACCAGCAATTAAAAAAAAATATTGACAGAGATTCAATTCTGTTGGGAGAGATAAATTTTTACCATCTGTAAGACTTTTCAAAAAAGATTAAAGATTTGTATATAGATAGATTTTTACCATCTGTACGACTTTTCAAAACTTTGTACTAAGAAATAGTGTAGAGGACATTCGGCCAACAAAAAGATCGACCACCGCCGCCAATCGCGCTAATATGAATATGATTGTTTCCATACGGCGATTCAACACAAAAAGTAGTTTTTTTTCAAATTTTTTCGATGAATATTTTTAGTGGAGAAGTAAACATTATTAATAATTTTAATTAATTTTAAAGGACTTTTTATTAAAAATAACCCTAAAGTAACACTGAATTCGTTTAGTCTTGAGTTTTTTATTTTAATACTATCTACTGGTTTAAGTAAGACTACACAAGTGTTACACAATGTTCAAGGTCACCGAAAGGTCATAGTGAATAAAAACTAGACATTTTTAAAATTGGTTCTAAAATATGTCATCACCAATTGTTGCTTCAAAATTCACAATACTTATACAAACTTCAACTGTATAAAAAAATTTCATTTTTGGTTTTTCGTACTTTTTATAGATATGAATTTTTTAAGTAAAAATAAAAAAAAATAATTTTTGGTTGTTCGAACTTTTTAGAGAGAGTTTTTATGTAAAATTAATGATTTCACCATCCGCTTTTATGTACCTTTTTTCCATGTATTTGATAATTTCAGCGTTTTTCAGCAAAGTTGTTCCTGTTTTTCAGATCAATAACTTTGCTCAACAAATAAGTATGAAAAAATCGTTTAAAATTGTCTTAACAAGTTTTACAAGAGACATATTTCAGGCCAGCTTTCAACGCTTCAAAGCAATTAACATTACTAATACGCCATGTTGATATAATTTTTTTGTTGCAATCTTTGCTGACTTTAAGCTAGACTTTTTGTAAGACCCACTGTCTATTTGTTCTGCAGAGTTGTTGGTCAGCATGAAAGGAGCAACTTTGCTAAAGAACTGATGACAGATGAAATTATCAAATACAGGGGGGAAGAGGGTAGAAAAAGCGCACAGTGTAATCATTAATTATACATAGAAATAATTATATCTTCGAAAACTCGCAAGAACCAGGAATGGATTTTTTTTTCATATAGCAGAAGTATGTACAATAGGTCGTAACACAATAGAGACCGATTCAGTTTGTTATTTATTATGTTGACTTTATATGATTTAAATACAAATTCTAAATGTTTGATAGTTTAAATTTTTCTTGATTTTAAATACAAATTCTAGTTGTTTGATAGTTTAAAATCGTTTATTGAGCTTAAGGTCAAAGTTAGAACAATTAATTGTTCTTTCGAATCTTTGCAAAGAAACAACAATAAATTTTTTTTCAATATGAAAAGGACCTGTATTGGCCAACATCAGTAGCAATTTGTAAGCGAAAAAAATCGATTTTTTGCTAATTTAAAGACATACCATACATTCTATTGAAGTGACAGCACTACAATGTATTAACATATTGTATATAGTTTAAATACGAACATTGGTATACTGTCTATGTTTCTGAGACATCTGGTTCTTGAGATATATGTTTTTATAGGAAAAATTGGCTAGTTAAACATATTTAATTTTTTTTTTAATTTTTGGTTTTTTATTATAAAAACTATACGACATTGAAATGTTCGTCACCAATTTTTATCAATCTTTAACTCATTTTTTAGTACCAAACACTTAACTCTGAGGCATTCTCTTAACCCATACCGGCCCAACTGCACCACTATACCGTACTTTTCGAAAATATTTGCAGGTCTTGATGTATGTAACACTGACCTCTCGGGCAATGAAAAAATGACACTGCTTTATCAGTTTAGAGATGGTAGTGATAGCAGCTAAAGCTTTAATTGCGGCTTGGCTATCCATCAAAATAGCTGCAGTCAGATGATTGGTTTTGACTCTATTAAAGGACTCAGAAAATGTAAAAACAGGATTTCTTGGGCAAACAGTATGTAATACATTTGTATAATTCCTACCACCCACAGCCGATTTTGAAAGTTTTACATGTGCATTTTTTCGGCAAAAAGGAGCTAGCCGACAAACAAACTACAGTACGACCTCGCTCAACGCAACCCTCGCTACACGCAACTCCTCGATAATCTCAACACCCAAATTGTACGCAAAGTATAAATTGCAACAAAGTGCAGACCAAAATTTCCCAATTTTTAAAAAAATAAATTGAATAAAATGAAATTATGTTTCTGAACAAACATTTTTCGATTCACTTTAATTTGAATGTGTAGAAAATGCATATTTTTTTTTGGAAATAGGTCTATTGGCCAATATAAAATTTTTCCTCGGTTTTTGCAATAACCTCAGATTTCGCAATTGGTTTGAATTTAATTGGTTGCGTTGAGCGAGGTCGTACTGTACTTTAATTTTCTACCACCGACAGAGGAAGGATTTTAAAGTTCTGAGTATGTAGAATTTGTATTGCAGATACTTTTATAGGCAGGACTTCTAAAACTGAAAATAAAAAAATTGTGAAAAAGTTAAAAGGTATGGCTAACAAGCGTCAATTAAAGTTTTATATATGAATTTTTCGACAAAATGGCGCTAACTCACATACATATTTCCTAAATTCCCTACCACCAATATCAGAACATTTCCATTTCTTTCACCACAACAAAAATTTTCCCTTGGATAATAGTTTAGAATAGTCGATGACTTCAGTTATGATTAATGACTCTTTCTTAAGCTAAAGAAAAAAAAAAGCATAACTCTAATCAATAATAAGCCCATTATAGAGACTTGACGATGATGACTGAGCTTTCGGAAGCAGATTGAACTTACGGCATTTAACTGGGTCGGCACGTTGGACGCTGTCACTATTGAGCTCATTATCGCTAAAAAATTGTCATTTTTATCAATTTTAATTGAACTTTGAAGCATGAAGTACCGTGTTAGTTTCAGCTTTCGCCTCAGCAGCCAAGGAATTGAGTCACTGCTCAGCCTTAATTGATTTTCAAGTTGCTATTCATCCCAGCACGCTGCACTCTTATCCTGTCGCATCAAACATGAAAAGTACATTAGACAAGAAGTTTGCATGCTCACAGAGCTCTCCTCCACTCCACAAGACAAGCATAGTCTGAACAGGACAGTCATTTATCATTCGCACTTCAATAATTACGAGGAAAACAGATAATTACGATAAATTTGCATAACTTTTGGAATTCCGAAATGAAACTTTTTCCTTCTACTCCCTGTCAGTTTTCTTTTGTTATGCAAGGGAAAAAGTGAAAGAATCGAATCGAATCGGTTAATTCTATCTGACGACGACTTAAGGATGTGTTTAATTATCTGCTGATACATACTTGCATACGAAGGTTGTGGCAAAACAGGGAAGTCTGCTGCCAAAGATTTCCAGAAGACACAAGAGTGTGCCGTGCAGCTACGCTGAATGAGTGAAGCCCGCGCTGAGGAAAGTTTTTCGATTAAAGTTCATAATTACATTGGAATTTGCTTCACATGCACACAAAATCTAGCAACTTATATAAGTCAGACAGAGCACACATACGCATTCAGACACAAACGTACACATCAAAACTCAGCCGTTCCGCCATCACCGCCCGGATTCACAACCCGGATGAATTGCTATTAGAAAACAATTTTTAATTGGAAATCTCTGGCTTCGGGCGAGAGATGGTTAAAACACAAACACTGGCTGGATACTAACATGCATCCACTTACATATATAATATGCATATGAAGCCTGGACGACTCATGCACGCTTACGTTCTACCCGCCATTCTCAGCTGGGGGAATCATTTTAAAAGCCGAGATATGAGATACTTTTGCACAAAAGTAAGAGTATCTATCAAGACGTCGACAACGACGACGTCTGCGATGTTGCCAATGATAAAGACGAAGTGCAGACCCTTCACTCACTTCACTCGAAATACTCGACTACACTCCGCTCAGCTTCCTCCTAATCCTAGCTACAAAAAACACTCACTCTTGGCTTTAGCATTCAGCACAGTTTTATGCGAGAGCAAACTTTTTGGATGTCTGTTTGTCTGTCTGTCTGTCAGTCAGTCAGTCTGAATGTCAGTTGGTAAGTAAGTCGAATAGGATTTTCACAACTTTGTGCAACGTCCGTGGATGCAGCGGGTGAAAATTAAGCACATAGCTGCATTTGCATAAATGCTGTTTGAACAGCGGAATGTGCATTGTAAGATTTTTAGATTTATTTGTTTTTCGGCAGAAACTGAGTTGTTGACGTTGCTGCAACTCCTAGCACTCTCTCATGGCATGATGGTAAATTGTGGCTCTTAGCTGCAAGGTGCATTCATTCAGATTTTTGTTCTGCCATCTAAAGAGTCGTTAGCCGTTTGGAGTTTTATTTGACGTTTGACTCATTGTATATTAAATTTTTTTGAAACATTGTACGCGGTCCAACGAAGTTGGGCTTATCTCAGGATAGTCTGATGCACGTACGTCTGTCATTTTTTTGACACACTTACATGTAAACACAATATATGTAAATGAAAGAAAAAGAAGGAGGAGTGGAAATAATGTGACGGTTCATTGTGTCGAATTAAATTGTTTATCATGCAGCGTATTGAGTTTGCCATGTGTTACTTGAAAATTCAAAAAGCTTGAGTAGAAATTAGAGAGTGTTCGTTCTGAACATGTATAGTCAATGGAACTATGTTCTATGTCGAACAATTTTCCAATCATAAACATTTTTAAACTTTTTTATAATGAAATAAAGATTAATATGTTTAACATAAAACACTAGGTTTGTTCCCGTACTTTTTGGACTAAAAATGGTAAAACTGTAAAAAAACTGTAAAAAAATAGAGGAAAAACACAAAAAGTACGGAAGCATTTTTTGGACTAACAGTCCTATTCTGGCAAAGTATCAATTGTTACCAAGTATTTTTTATATTTTTATGTGTTTGCTGTAATTTTTTAATTTCAAAACAAAATTTTAAGCTCAAAAAACCAAAATTTTTTTTAATGAAATTGTAATTATCTGAAAAGCAGGTGACAATTTTTACAAAAATTTATTATTTTTGAGCTTCAAATTTTACTTTGAAATCAAAAAACTACAACAAACACATAGAAATATTAAAAATACTGGGTAATAATATTTTTTGGGTAATAATTGATACTTTGCCAAATTGGGCTGTAAAATTGTGTATTCTGTCAAAAAATATTTGTCAAAATAAATAAAAATTGTCGCATACATCTATGGTAATAAAACTGAATTTCTGATTTAAAATCTCAAAATCTCTCTTCGCAATGAGAATCGAATCTTAGGGAGTCTTCAGTTGGTAGTTCTATGCGGAAATAATTATAATAATTAAAAAATAATCACTTCTCATGTATTTAGGGAAAAGCAAAATGATATATAATTCAATCAAATATTGCCTAAGTAATTATAAACTAAAATAGCAAATTTTTATTATGTAGAAGAAAAAATTTGCTAATATATTATAAACTGAAATGGCAAATTTAAGCAAAAATTTACTTTACTACTAAACAGAAATAGCAAATTTTTCTATATTCGAGCAAATAGTTGCCACGTAATTATAAATGAAATAGCAATTTTTTAATAAATTCAAGCAAACTGTGCTCGTACGTTTATTCTTAATAAAGCAAATAAAGCGACGATTAGCTAACAATTATTTATTATTATTATTATTATTTATTTATTATTGTTTTTATACAAGACTCTTAATATAAAGCACAATTTATCAATAAAATACTTTTTTTATAAGTTGATCAACAACAATAATTCCACATTCTGTGTTTCCAAAGGAAACAGAGGCAGATTTGGATTAACAAAGAAACATAAGGTTAATATATGGGGTTATTATATCAAAGAATTGACTATACAATATTTTTGGATTAAGTTTGATAAATTACGGAGATTAGGAAATGTTTGATTATTCATAATTTAAAGTTTAAAAATAAAATACGAAAGAGGACAATATTAATAATTAAATAATTACATCAATAAGCGTATTAACGTTAACACAAGATAATTTCAAGAGCCACGATTTCACTTCTCTCAAAAAACAAATTTGTTACAAAGACATCTAACATAATTAGGAAGACAATTGAACATTCTTGGACCAACCGAACTGAAAAAGTTAAGAAAATATTGCAAGTTACGCGGTGGAACTAATGCCATGTTTTGATTATTTATTCTCAGGATGTTTAAATCCTCCAAAGGATTTAAAGGAAAACTGCTTTCACGAATAGGTAAAGGTTTAATTTTATTGATGTGCGTACCACCCCAGCAGGTTAATTCATATTCTAGCTTAGAATAATATATCCCGAAGTATACACATTTAAGTAGTTCATATGAACAATAAAAGGTCAAACATAATAGGCTCGAGCTGGCTGTAGCTAATGTCAAAACCAACGAAAAGCTAGCTCAAGTTCTGCCAAATACTTAATTTGACCCAAATGACTTGAGCGCGCTCGTCTTTAAGTCATTGAAAAAACTCGCCAATTTGTATATCAGTTCGTTTTTTTTGGTTTTTTTCAGTTGAATTTGTTTGATAACAGGAATGAAATGCGAAAATAAGTTAATGTTAATTTCATTTTAATTTGTTTGAACGAAAAAAACAGCCGATTCCTTACGGAACATTTGATTTGAATCGCATTGGCTGCAGCCAGATCAAGTTAACGACACTTGACGAAAAAGCTGGCTTGAGCTATTATGGGTTGTACGCATTATTTCTAAGTATTCGTATAAAATTTGAAATTAGCTGCAGCCAGCTCGAGCCTATTAAGTTTGGGCCTTAAGACTTCAAGTGATAAAGTTGCCTGATAGCAGAAATCAAGTATTTTTTTAAGTGCAATGGTATGATCGAGCCAATTGAATTTCCAATCCAATATGACACCAAGATATTTAAACGTTTTTACACAATCAATCGAAAAAAAACTTAAGGGACAGATACACGCAGAGAAAAAACATAGTTGCAACAACCATGTTTTAAGAGGATCATAGTATGATTCGGATTATGATTGTTGCTAACATGTTCTTAAACATATAATGTTTTCTTTGATCATGATAAAATGATTACAACAACTTTGTTTAGAAAAGGAACTTTTTTGTAGGAACCAACATAATATTGCATCAATCATTATTCTCTTATTGGGTCAAAAATAGAATGAATGCAACAACTATATTATTAATTTATTTTTAGGATTCAGATTATTGAAAAAATAATTTTTTTTTTTTTTTATTTTCATGCACTCCAAATCTCCACAGCTATTAAAATTAAGATATCTCGAAAGGTTAGGTTTGCCATTGACTAGGCTGAACAGAAATATTAATTCAATTGAAAAATCTTTTTGATAAAATTTTCTGTCCGAGCTGGGGCTTGAACCGCGGCTTTTCGCTTACGAGCCACGCACACTACCAGTAAGCCACAGCCGCTACTACCGCTCGCCTGACTAATGCCATTCATAAACATGGTACATTAAGTGCATTTCGCAAAAATACCAATATTTGTGGTAGACAAAATATGGTCAGAATTGCGAAATATTTTTACAGTAAATAGAAACATCTTTGCTACAATTAAAGTCGAAAATGTCACTTTTCTGCGTGCTGATTTTAGGATAAGGCGATTTAAAACAGAACACAATAATTGAACAGTTGACAAACGAAACGGCACATAGCCAGGAATCGATAAAACTTATTGTGTGAATGAAGTGAAAGGTTTTCCTGCAAACTGTTCAGACACAATAAATTCTTTCGATTTTTGGTTATATTCTGCTTCGTTTGCCAACAAGCAAAGAATAGTTCGGACAAACATTCAAAATTTTAATAAGTTTGTCTCTATAATAATATTCACATTTATCATGATTGACAGAACTACAACATTTTTGTTGCAACTAATAGTTGAGGCAATCATAGTATGTTGACGATTTCAATGATGTTATGATTTCAACAATAATGTTATTTTTGGTACCACCATTAGTAAATAATGACTTCATTAGGGAAAAAATTTGTGTTTGCAGAAATAATACAATAATTTAAGTAAAAAAATTATTATTGCAGTTATCCTGTCTCAACCATGTCTTTTCTCTGCGTGTACCAAGGGAGTCATGTGTCCGCGTTAAAAGTGGCGAATTACAGATTTCACTGCGTACAAAATATTTTTTGCAATTTGCAGAACGAAAAGTAAATGCACGAAGTGTGTTTTCTTTTCCACCCACATTAAAAATCATAATTTTAGTTTTGTCACTTAAAACAAGTTAATGTGCTTTAAGCCAGTCTCAAGACTTCCAAATCGTGGTTTATTTCAGTTACAGCTTCAAAAGTGGAATTGCAAGAAAAAGTACAGGGCTCTCATCATGTAACTTTTAAGCCACTATGGTTTGAACGATACTATCCAACGAAATCGTTTTTAGTTTGCTTCATATAAGTCCATCGCTATCGTCTTATCTATCGTTGAGTTTTCTAAAGTTTGAAGGCCACTGCAACACATATATTCAGTGCCAAAAGTGACATTTGCTTTTATGTTTAATTTTTTTTTTTTGGATTTGTTTGCTTTAATAGTGAAAATTTAAGCAAGCTGTACTTCTTGTATCAAAGTACGACAATATAAAGAAGATCACGCCTTAAGTGCGCAGAAATGGCAATCGAGCAGGTCTACGTCATAAGTGAAAATACATCCAAACAAAAATATCACATAAACAACAAACGAAACTAAGCAAATGAATCTGATTGGCTGATTGGGAAACAAACGAAATACACCATAGAATCTAATACTAAGTATTGGTGAGAGTGACGAAATACTACTGGTGAGAGTGACACAGAAGTTCTGCAAGTGCAGTTTGTCTCTCCCACTCAACATGCTGATTTTCTATTGGTTGATTGACGATCAAACAAAAGAGCGTAAGTATACGTGTGAGTTTAATTTGCTGATATCAGCCACTACTGCCCTCCAGGAAAAATCGGGATGCTTCCATCTAAAAGTGATAAAGAAACATTCCCCACCGTATGTTTTGAAAGCTTAAGGGTAGTTTTGTATTTATATTGTTTCCATACCGTATCTTGTGGAAGCTTAAGGGTAGTTTTGTATTAATATTGTTTCCAAACCGCTTCTTTAAGAATGCATGTGGAAACTTTTATTTATTGTCAAGCAATGACAATAGAAAATATTAATATCATTGTTTTCTAGCCGCTTATTGTAGAATTCGATAGTCTAGTGGTAGCGCGCTCGACTGTCGCTCAGGGGTCCCGGGTTCGAATCCTGGCCGAATCCATTTTCATAACAAGGGAGAGGAATGTTTCCACATTAATTCTTAACAGGGGAGAGGACTGCTTCCAATTCACTTTTGAGGACAGCGGAAAGGAATGTTTCCACATGACTTTTTAACACAGCGGGGAGAAATTTTTCCCTCTAATGACATGCTATGTTAAAAAATCAATGGAGAGTGCAACAAAGGGTAATGCTTCCTACATTCCATGGAATGTTTCCTGGTAACATCCGGGAATGCTCACATTTCCTGGAGGGTGGGCATCCATGAAATACATACAAAGAAACAGTCAAACTGCTCTCAAAATAAATCGAGCAACATAGCTATTTTTGTGAAGGGGTCAACACGGAAGTCAACATCCCAATAAGATATAAAATTTTTATCAAAGATAGTCATGAAAAATATTAATATTTTTTCTGTACAAGCGTTGTTTTTTGATTTGAAATTATTTCTTTTACAAAATAAGAAAATGAGGAGATTTTTAAATCGAATACCCCTATTAAAAATTTTGTACTACGTTTTTTTCAGTCAGTTTGACTCTCTTTTCTCTTGCACTTCTGATGTCACATGCACGTGCTCACAAAGAAAGCGGACATGCGAAAGGCGGAATCTTGAATATATAATTCTTGGTTTCGTTGCTTCTGCAGGCTCAACAGTTTATTCCTCTCCTGAAAATTTATGATTTTTGAGTTGTGACAGTTATGTATTGCGGGCGCGATAAATGCTAAAATATGTTTAATATCTCTTTTTATTTTATTTTTTAATTTTAAATTAAAACTGTATTAAACTGTATTCTAAAAACAAAATTAATTTATTTTAATAAGCAATGAATTGTGAGCCTGATTTAATTGTTTATCTTTTATAAATAAAAGCTCTTGTGCATTGGATTTTATTCATGATTTTATTGCATATTTTCATATTTTTTTTTGTGTGGATTTGGATTTACTTCTTTTTTTGTAGTTCTGTAGCTCTGAAAATATTGGTCACATTAGTTTTACCAGAAAATTTTTGAGAAAAAAAGAGAACTTATGAAAATTAAAAACATGACAGGGCCTAAGACTAAACCTTGAGAAACTCTAATGATGATATTTGCAAAATTACTTTAATAAGTATCAATTTTTACTCTTTGTACTCTGTGTGATAAATATGAAGAGAACCACTTGAATACCTTGCCTCGAAAACCACAACTTAACAATTTCTTTAGAAGGATTTTATGATCAACTGTATCAAATTCCTTATGCTCAAAACACATGTGCAGCTATTCTGCTGCAGCGAAATTTAAACTCATTCGTTCATAAGGCGATGAACACATGAAAGATCTGCACTACACTGCAGCGCTGCAAGTAGTCAACAAAATAAAAATTGCTGCGCATAGTCAGTGCTGCCACAACACAAAATCAAAACTCAACTATGGCAGAATAACCAGGTAGATGCACTAGAAATACGCTCTCTCCCACAACAAAGCACTAACAAAGGCGTAATTATAACGTAAAAATGAGCTGTTTTGAAAATGTTATCAATTTTTACTTACTTATTTATTCACTTTTGACAGTGGATTTTCTGGACTGCCTATAAATTCCTCCCGTTGCGATAATTCGAAAACAGTTCATTAATTGTTAGTTTCCATTCCAGCACGATAAAATTAGTCGATTGAACAATCGTCGATTTCATTTAATAAATTTTATGTTTTCCAACAGCAATTTTACTTGTCAAAATATATTTTGACAGTTTAAATCAGCCGTACATAGCTACACAAATAAATTGGCTACTACACAATCGAATAAGTATTCGAATGAAAATTATATTAAAAGTAAACTTTCATTTGCTTCATTTAAGGCCAAACTACAATTTATTATGTATAATACATAATACATTAATTATGTATAATACATCTTAAAACACGGTTCATTTTATGAAATTTTTTTAGATTTTTGTTTAGTTTTTTTACATGCTCATACATAAAATCTGAGTACCGAATTGATTTATACGGTTACAAGTAAATTATACATCCCTACGGCTGAACGAATAAACATAAATTGTCAATAGTCATGATACAAAGAACTACAGATAAAGTATTGCGCATGTCCGCCATCTTTGTTGTGACGTTGTTCGAGCTTGTCAAAGTGGCTAAATAAAAACGTAGTCGCAATATATTTAAAGGGGATAATTTATTTATAGCGATGAAGATATATCGACATTTTCTTATTGAAACTTGGTTTATTGAAATGAAATAAATTACATTATAAATATATTTATAAATAAATTTAGGCAAATTTATTTTTCAGTACTATTATTGAAAAGAAATGCATATATAATAGGGGTGTTTTCTCCCATTTGTTCTCCTACACAAAAAAATAGCTACGTTACTTGATGTGTTTGACAGCACTTTGATTGCTTCTTTAGGGGTGTTCACATTTCAAACCGCTCATCAAATCGTTTGTCAAATCCAGTAGAACAACGTGGAATTCCATGGAAACTTCACGTTGTTCTATTGTATTTGACAAACGATTTGATGAGCGGTTTGAAATGTGAACAGCCCTATTGTTTTCATTTTCTTGTTACTAACAAAAAGCTATAATGGGAGGTCCCCAACCACAAATTCTATTTTAAAGGGTGATTTTCAACTATGGCAAAAAAACCATACTACTGTACCACACAATTGTGAATACCCTTATTGTTAATAAACACAAAAAACATAAATAATATTAATGACTAGCACATTGTATGAATTTAACGCTTTCAGTGGACTTGCCCAATATATTCGACACGTCAGAAAGTAATTTTTATATGGATTTATTTTGCAAAACTTTTTTTTAAATCAAATCATTTGGTTCTATAAAAAAAAGATGAACCAACATGATAAAAATAAATTTAGAGATATATTTGACATTAAAGTCAGTTGGATTTTCTTTTTTGTGGATTTTATAAGAAAAAATCAACCTGACAAATATCAGATTTTTGTTTTTGTATTTTTTTATGATAAGAATAATAAGAAGGTTTAAAAAACAAAGATCTTGGGTGATGAGAAACCTTTAAAAGATTAAAACAAAGACTTTGTGCCGAACAGAAGCAATATAATTTTTTCTTTGTACAAGCTTGTAACGAAAGTAGCGCAAGTTAAAATGAAAAGTATTTTTTTCAACTTTAAAGGACTTAAATGATAGGAATATTACCCCAAAAAATTATTTTATTCTTAGTTTAGCCTAGCTATTACAAAAAAAAAGGGTTAAAGAACAAAAAATATAAAAAAAGACAGAACAGTTTAAGGTATTGCTACATAAATGTTACATTTTTTTTTTTTTGTACACCGCCTTAATGTTTTTTTGTGTTTAAGGCAAATTAAAGTTGGAAAAGACTTTTCAAATTAAATTTTTTGGTTTAATTATTATTTAAGAGATACATTAAGCAGATCAACTGGTTTTATTTTTTATTTGAGAGATTTGTTCGATTGTGATTCCAAATATAACTCTCTGATAAGAAACACAGTTCTGATTCTATGCTAGTTAAAGAAATAGTTGTACAATAGCCGTAAACAATGCGAAATTATTTCCTGAGTCAGAATATCCAACAATATTTAAATACATAGCTGACTTCCCGATGTTGCAAACTCTTCTAAAACTTTACAAAGTTTTTGCTCCAGTGATTCACAATCATCGTCCTAACAGTCTTTTTCAGCCTCAATAAAAGTTTTTTCTAATTCTATATTAATATTAACTTAAAATGAAATGTTTGCATTCACATGAATATTTGTAATAGAAATTTTTTATTTAAAAATCCCGGGATCCAGGAAAGACAATCCCAGGATTTAAAAGGGCTAAAATCGTCCGGGATCCCGGGATTGACTTCTTTATGTGAAATGTTATACACAACAACAGTGCATACTTTGCTGCAGGCAAATGTAGTAGGCACCGCACTGCATAAAGCTTTTGTTTACAATTAATGATTTTTGTTTTTCTTTTATTTCATTATCAAATGCACCAAAGTCAAACGTTATTAGGTCACAGAGAATATGAGTGACGCGCTTGCGATGACACTAACCTAGTTGCTGGGTAAACGCAAGCGCAGCATAATTTTTATTGGCTTTGACCTGCTGTAAATGAATAAATGAAATCGAGTTAAGTAAAATTGTAGCTCAATGGTCTTAACACTATTGAGTGTAAATGAAATATTGGAGGAGGAGTTAGGAAAGTAGGGAAACTAAAATAGGGTTATTTTAAGACATAAATATAAGACCTTTAGGAAATAAAAATCAGAATTATACTAGCATCGAAATTAGTTAGTTTTCATTTTCTTTCCCATAAACAAGAAGTTGGTACTAGGGAAAACAAATAACATACAGCAATAATCTTTTCCATATTACAAATTCCGCTTTTGGGGTATTACTTGGCGATCGAAATTGTGTACACAAAGCAAATGTATTCATGCAGATGTTAAATATGTGTGACAAATCAGTAGTTTTGCCAGTTGTGCGCATACTACAAATAGTAATACATTTTCGAAGAGACCCGGAGTGTTGATATTCGCTTAGATTATTTTTTAAATTACACTTCAGAACACCTGTTTACTATTTAGTTACATTTTTCATTCGTCGACTTTACTTTTTCAATTTTCTATCTAATGTATCTACGTCATCTTACATCAGCGATAAGTTCAAACACACCATATTAAAATGTAATCGCCTTGAATTTAAAATAGTTTCATTAGCATACTGAATGTCTAGCAAAGTGAAAAATTTTCTTGGCTGCATGTCACTCCGGCTTGAGTAAGGATGTTGTAAGGATGTAAATAAAAAAATTTTATTTGGTTAATCATTTCGGGGTAATTTTAAAAATCCATGTTAATTCATTTTGGCACAGCTTGAGATCATAGCATGGTAGTGCCTGTGGGTTGAGTTGGCTTGCCACGTCAACTAAATATAATCAACCATCCCAGCTTCTTGTGCTGCCTTCTTCGTTATTGCTTCTTGTGCCGGCGGCACCCTTTTCCAAGAAATGTAAAGTATGGCAACTTAATATCAGCGATTATTTCTTCCAGCTTTCATCGCCTGCGGGTTTTCTTTGCTGACTTCAATGAATCTCTTTAGCCTTCAAATCCTTAATGAACGAACGCAACAGTGTCAGTGTTTAGGTTGAAGCGGCGACAAAGTTCACAACAGCGATGTAATCCCAGAATTGTAGTTGACTTAGGCGTTGACAGCGATGCCAGGCTTTTTTGTTTTATTTTTTGTGTATCTTGTTTTTGTTGCTTTTTTTTAGTTCATCGTAAATTAGAGCAAAGCTTTCAGAATTCAGCAAATCTTGAGAGGAACGCAGAGCAAGACGAATGTAGTACGTGAAAATTACGATGGTTTTCTGCTCGTTTATTTCATGCAGCATTCACTGACCAGATGTTCGATCCAAAAAACTCTCTGCACCCGACATGAATTTTAAATTTTCAATTGATTGTTCAATTGTATAGGAAGCTCCGCTCCACAGCCAAGCTGTGGGCCTGCTGAGATGCTGAGCTGGTGTACCGAAGGGTGTTGATGCATAAACTGTTTCTTTAAATTCTTCTCATAATCAAAAGTGGATCGGAACAATCCATCTTTTTTGCTATGTCCTTGCTGCATCGGTGTGTATTGTACTGGAACAATGACATTTATTTGTATTTATCGAAGTTAGAAACTTGCACGCAGGTCACGCAAGTTGGACAACAACTTGTCCGAACTGGCTGATTGGATACAGCAATACTGAGCCATTTCAACGACAAAGCACAATAGAGAAAAATTATCCGATAGAAGTTAGTACGTATGTATATAGCAAAGTACTTCAGCTGTTGTTGATGTCCATGCTTCATCTGATTTAAACTCTTATGCAGTTTGCAGGTCAAAATAATGAATAAAAGATTGCAACCTGTAAAACATAAGTTCACTGGCCTAGTAGCCAGAGCTTTTATGCTTTCAACGCAAAGAACATTCTACACAACGCTGACGAGTTGCCATTTAAAAGTTTTTAAAACGTGCTGCGCTAAGTTTCAACAAAGCGCATCACTCGTGAGTGAAATTTTGACTGCAGTGAGGATAGCTTTGCCAGCAACAAAGGAAATTCGTGCATAGCTTTACAAGTGAGTATAACTGCAGCCCATGAATCATAAGAAATATACTCGCATTCACCATTTCCAAGTCTCCTGCCAAATTTAGCCACCTCGAAACAAGCATTTACACCTACGTCTTCCACTTTAGAAGCTTCTGCAAATAATTAAAACCATTGCAAAAACTTATTCAACTTCAATTAATTTGCATGCCAAGGTCGCGCGGTATCTACTAAGTAAACGTTGTTGAAGCCACAAAGCCCTCTTAAACATCTGCTCCTGCCCGAAAGCCCAATACCCAAATGAGAAGGAGTGAAGGCAGGCAAGCGGCACGTTGACAACCCTTCTGGATGCCATTCATCGAGACACAGCTTCGTTCCGAAGCAATGTATTGTTCAGTTTATTGCGACATTTATTAGCATTTCACGGGAATGCTCTTAGAAGATTACGGAAGGTGCAGGCTCTCGAGACACTCGACTTAACACTCGCAAGACAAGAACAATAAACATTGCCCGACAAAGAACTTGTTGACGTTTCTTACCCTTGATGGTGCATCCTGTGGAGAAGGCAGTTTGGCTTTTTGTTATTGTGCTTTGTTCCAGACACAATTAAAATTAGAATTCATTCGTATTTTTTTAAACACACGTAAATAAGTGCATATTCCTCTTTACACAACCACACTATTGAGAATGGAACGTTCTACGTAAAAGTTGCTGGCTTAACAAAAGCAATGCTGAAGATGTAGTGAGAGGCGCACCTGTGGAAAACGATATAATTACCTCAGTAGGTGGCAAAGTGTCATATTTTGACGCCTCATCAACACAGAAACGCTATGTGTCAGCATGAGCTAGTTCGGGAAAGTATGGCGCAAATGTTTCAGCAGCTGTTGGTAGACGGCTTACATCTTCACACCGTACAAGACACATGTGTCCAGGTTAAAAGCCATATAAATGACGGCACATGGAATGAAATGAAGCGAATAAGGAAGTCATTTACTGTCCTAATTACCGCAGCATGAAGACATATTTGGACTGATGACTTTCCCGCATTTAGTAACCTGTTGCATTTAACATTCAGCATTAGTTCTTTTGTGTAACATGGGTCCAGTTGTGTCTAGTGGATGCGCTGAGCGAACAAACAATGGACTTGAAACTGTTTAATGTGAAAACAAGCACTTGTATGTTGCTTGATTAATTACCCGACTGGGGCAGCGACATGAATCCGCCGCTGTGAAATACAATAAAAAGGTTTTAGAGAGAAGAAGATTAAGTACCTGACAGATTGCTAAAGTAGCACTTAGTTATTATGACCACACCGCTGTTTTAAACTCCATTTAAGTGACAATTTATAAAATGTATGATGCTTTAGCTTAAATGTGGCAACAACATATGAATATTCGTTATTATTCTGTCTTTGCATAATAATTGAGTAACCTAACATGTATTTAGAAATAATTTTTGGTTGAGCAATAAATTTTTTCAAGATACATTACTTCTCTACTAGGAGCATTTTAATTTACATTTCTATTAAACATAACTTTCCTAAAGCAAATGCTGCTTCTCTTCTCATAGTTAGAAGCATAATTTCAATAATTAATTAAAGATTTACAAATATTTATATTACTTACTCAGACATCTACAAATGGGGTGGGAGAAATGGGAGAATTTTATGTTGTTTTTGCATACATTCTTTACGTTTAAGATTGAATTCATGTAATATTACATATTTTATTATATAATCTTTATTAGACCGTGTTGCTTGATCATCGGACGAAATAAATCTAAATACATCGTAACCTTTTGTTTCAGTAAAACGATTTGCACAATAGCTAAAGGTAAAATATTTGGGGTCTTAAGTTATTTTTGCTCTCATTAGGAATGGAACTTTAAAGAAATGAACGCGCACCGTTAAAAAAGAGACCTATAATTTTCCTCATATAGTTTTGAACTGGTCTAATATACAACTTGCAAGTAACTGTCCCGTAAAATAGTATAATAGAATTTACGTATAATAGAACAGTATTGCTCAATTTATATATGTACCTTTAAACTCAAATATGACTTGAAGTAAATACATTCTTCATGCAATGAATATTCCAAATAGTTAGCATATTTTACAACAAGGCTTTTCATGAAACTTGCCATGTCTGTAGATTCAAATGTTTGCAATCTATTCAAAAAAGAAAATGTATCTTTAAGATGCAGACAAGCTTGGCTGCGGTTATGGATCTCGGAAATAATACAGTATGAAGCATCTATTATTTAATTGTATTTTCTATTATTTAATCGTTTTCATCAAATTGAGCTTTTCATGTTTTTTTTTTTGCGTTGTGAATCGAGAGCAAAACCTAACTTAACTGAGCAAAACTTTTTTGGCAAACATTTGTAGTAAATAAATTGCTCACAACCTTCGTCAGTAATGCAATGCCGTGAATAAATTTCATCCTTCCATCCCTCGAATATTGCATTACATACATCGTATCTGCCCGACCAACGTATATACGATATATATGCCTTGTACACTTCTAGCAGCATTAGTTTGTAAAATATTCCACCGATATGAAAATGTTCAAAAAAAATTATAAAGTTTCTGAAGTGTGGTTAAAAAAGCTTGCTACTTCTATAATCGATTCCGCTGCACATTTTCTTACAAGATTAAGAGAAAGACCTGCACACGGAATATAGTCGACTGATGGACTTAATTCACGATATATCTTTTGGAGGCTGGAAAAACTTCCGAGAGTATTATCATATTATTACCCCCGACAATCACTTAGGCATAATTTTAATTTTTTTAAGTATTTTAAAACCGTTTCGGTCAATTCTTTAGCTTAATGCCCTGCATTTTCGACAAAGCAAGTAAATCTTTCTACTGGCTTTCTATTTCTTAAAATGTATCGTAGGGCCATTTTGTTCACAAAGGGCATAAATCTAGGTTAATTTTATACCAAGCGTATAAGTCAGGAGATAAAAAAGTGGTTTTGTTCACATTTTATCCCGGTTTTATGCTTAGAGCATAAATTCGCTCTCAGTTTATATCGATTTCCATTGGAATGTTAGAGTGTTGCTCATTAATTAAAAAATGTGTGGGGATTTTTGGTTTCTTTTTGCGAATTTGGGGGCTGGTTTGAACACTAGGTAAAACTGGATCGCTGATTTTGCATCTGATGTCAGAATTTCAAAATTCTAAAATTTTTCTACACAGGGCTGCCAACTAAACATTTTTTAAGAATTTTAAACATGAAGAAACAGTATTGGGGGTTACTTCTTTCGAATCTGGTGTCAGAATTTTAAAATTCAAGACGGCGGATAAAGTTGCCACCTAATTTCTTGTTTATTTATGCTGCCACTTGTTTATTTATGTTTATTTATGCTAAAAATGTTTTATATTAAGAATTTTAAACATGAAGAAAGAGTATTGGAGGTCGCTGATTTCGAATCTGAAGTCAGAAATTTTAAATTCAAGACGTTGGATAGGGTTGCCACCTTAATTTTTTGTATTTTTATGAATTCGTAGCTGACAAAAAAAAATGGTACACCAAAAATGGGTCGCTGAATACGAATCCATGGTCAGAATTTCAAAATTATAAAGTTTTGAAATAAAAAAGTTGCCACCTAATAATATGTATTTTTAAGAATTTCAAAACATCATTTAACAGTGTTAGGGAGTCACTGATTTCGAATCTGATGTCAGAATTTTAAAATTCAAAATGGTGGATAGGGCTGCCACCTTAATTTTTTTCATTTTTCTGAATTCGGGGCTGGCAAAAAAAATGGTACACCAAGAATGGGTCGCTGAATACGAATCCATGGTCAGAATTTCAAAATTATAAAGTTTTGAAATAAAAGGGTTGCCACCTAATAATATGTATTTTTAAGAATTTTAAACATTATTTAACAGTGTTAAGGAGTCACTGATTTCGAATCTGAAGTCAGAATTTTAAAATTCAAAATTGAGGATAGGGTTGCCACCTTAATTTTGTATTTTTATGAATTCGGAGCTGGCAAAAAATGGTATGCCAAAAATGAGTCGTTGAATCCAAATCCGTGGTCAGAATTTCAAAATTATAAAATTTTGAAATAAAAGGGTTGCCTTTACTTTTGAAAATACATGTTATTAGGTGGCAGCCCTATTATTATAAAATGTTAACATTTTGAAATTCGGACCGATTCAGATTCAGCGACCCATTTTAGGCATACCATTTTTTTGCCAGCCCCGAATTCATAAAAGTACAAAATTAAGGTGGCAGCCCTATCCTCAATTTTTAATTTTAAAATTCTGACTTCAGATTCAAAATCAGTGACTCCCTAACACTGTTAAATAATGTTTAAAATTCTTAAAAATACATATTATTAGGTGGCAGCCCTATTATTTCAAAACTTTATAATTTTGAAATTCTGACCATGGATTCGTATTCAGCGACCCATTTTTGGTTTACCATTTTTTTTGCCAGCCCCGAATTCAGAAAAATGCAAAAAATTAAGGTGGCAGCCCTATCCACCATTTTGAATTTTAAAATTCTGACATCAGATTCGAAATCAGTGACTCCTTAACACTGTTAAATGATGTTTAAAAGTTCTAAAAAATACATATTGTTAGGTGGCAACTTTATTTTTTCAAAACTTTATCATTTTCAAATTCTGGCCACGAATTCGGATTCAGCGACCCATTTTTGGTGTACCATTTTTTTTGGCAGCCCCGAATCCGTAAAAATTTAAAATATTAAGGTGGCAACCCTCCCATCCACCATCTTGAATTTAAAAATTTTGAGTTCAGATTCGAAATCAGTAACCCCCCAATACTGTTCCCTCATGTTTAAATTTCTTAAAATAAAACATTTTTAGGTGGCAGCCCTATGTGTAGAAAAATTTTCGAATTTTTAAATTCTGACAACGGATTCGGATTCAGCGACCCATTTTTACCCTTTAGTTCGCGCCAGCCCCGAATTCGTAAAAATAAAAAATTAAGGTGGCAACCTTATCCAACATCTTGAATTTTAAAATTCTGACACCAGATTTGAAATCAGTAACCCCCAATACTGTTTCCCTATGTTTAAAAATCAGTATTTTCAATATTTTGACACCAAGTAAATAAAAAATATTAAAATGAGAGTGATGAGAGCGAATTAAAAATCTTAACTCACCAATTTTCACGAATTAAATATTTCTGGGGTTAAGCTATCTCGCCACCTTTTTTATCTCCAGCTTGTAGAGTTAAATGCTTAACTCACTGTGAACAAATGAAAAACTGGAAAAATCATGGAATTAACTAGGGGATAAATTTATCTCTCTGTGAACAAAATGGCCCTTAGTATAATATTAAAGTGTCTAAGCTAACTAAAGTATCGAGGAGTAAAATATCCGGGGTAGAATCAACACTGATGCCAAAACATTTTATACTTTAAGCCTCACAGATAAAATGTTTTGAAAAAGAAATTCTTCATATACAGTCTATGGCATAGTCACGGTTGGCTGGATAATTTTTTCAACCCAAAAGTTGCTTTCCTCTAATAGTTCATGTTGGTACTTACTCGCGGTACCACATTGATCACATTTCTGTAAAAAAAATAAAAATCCGTCCTGCGCTTTTTTTAAAGTCCATTCAAGCTACTCTATAGTAAATCGTTTTTATTTAAATATTTTACCGTTAGAAAAAGATTCGTGTTTTGTATCATTAAAAAATAACATTTTACCAAAATGATTAACAAAAAGTGTTCACATGAAGAAGGTTTGTCAAAAATGCATTTAATGTTTGAACGGCAAAACATTTTTAACCCAAAACACCCTGTCGTTGCCATATGGCAACGCAAGCACAAACACTAAAAATGTGCTTATTTTAGTTTAAACCATTTTATATTTGCGTTAACAGGTCATTCTGAAAATTTAAAAAAAATTTACTCAGGGTGATTCGGGTTAATCTGCTAGACCATTACAATTGGATGCCAATACAATGCTTGTTTTTAATACAGTTCATGTGACTGTCAGTATACAAAACTTTTAAGCCTGCCCTAATGTTTCAGTTCAATGCCAAAATAATGGCTTTATTCAACAGAGTTCATATGCCTGCCGTTATAGTGCGTAGGAAGGCTGCTGCTGAAAAAACAAAAATGTTTGAGCTGCTTGAACATTTCAGTTGCCGTCCAATACAATGCCGAATTTCGACACACTGAATTCTACTGACTTTTCCATGCCCTCATGCGGTTACTTCCTGGAAGCCTTTTTTGATAAAAACTAAACTGGCCGCCACCACATTTCAGCATACTGCCAGAACTCTGCTCATTTGCCACAATTATGCTGGTATAATGCCATTTCCCTGTCGAATATTTTGTCTGTGGCTCTCCAAAGGTTTGGCAAGAATAGTCATATTCTGCATAAATTTAATTTTTTTTTAAATTGATTACACGGTGTGACCACCAAAATTTTTCTACAATAATATCAAAATGTCATGATTGTGGACACCTGTAAGAGTGCAATCAAGTGGTCGGACCTCTGGATCACGTCAGAGTTCCGAAATCCAGACCTTTTTAAATTTGATGTGATTTGACGTTGTGATCACCTATTTGCCTATTACACCGTAAGTTCGAAACGAGAACAAAATCAAAATACTCTTGCTTAATGTAAAATTTGTTGCTGATTCTGAAAAAAATTATAATTTTTGCGAGAAAATAGTTTCAACAACGTTTTTGGTGGTCTTTACTTAAAAACTAAGTAATCTTTACGCATTTCTTTCGATTTCTGCAAGGATTTTTAACTTAAATGATTGAAATAACCAAATTTATTTCTCAGGAAGGAACCACCTAAGATAAGCAACATAAAACATCAAGTTTTTTCGATTTTTTTTTTATCTTCCTCTTAAATGTGATATACTAGTTAAGCAACAGAAGGGAGATGAGAAGTATCCTGTTTAATTTTATAACTGTCTTATGCATTTTATAACAGATCGCAATATTGACGAACATAATTCTGTGTGGGAAGCGTTAGTCCCATTAGAAAAAATACTACTACCACCTCTCCACACAAAGCTTGGCGTAATGAAAAATGTCATTAAATTCATGCCACAAAATTCGGCAGGTTTCCTGTACCTTTGTCAGAATTTCTCTCACATTAGTGCAGAAAAAATAATAGATGGTAATCCGTTTCTTTATCAATTTCTCTTCAATCTTAAGTTTTTCAAATATGATATTATGTATAGAGATATTTTTGTAATTATATTTTTTTATCAAGGCATGCTCAATTGTCCAGATATTCGGAATCTTGAACGAGGCGAAGAATAAAATGTTCAGCTTTCTGCCGAACAATTAGTAGCGTGGGATGAAATGAAAACTGTATTCGATGGTTTTTTTTTTTTTTTTTTTTTTGGGAAAAAACGCATGTAAAACTTATGCAGTTCTAACACGCGATATGCTCGATGTAATTCACTTCTGGATGTCTATGAAAATTCATTTTTTGCTTTGTCATCTGAACGAAATCGAGTGTCAAATATCCACAGAGTCGAACGCGGAAGGCAAGCTTTTTCATCAGACGTGCAAGCCCATGGAAACTATATTCAAAGGACTAGATACTGGTTGGTTCCTTGATGAGAAATAAAATTGATAATTCCAATCATTTAAGTTAAAAATCCTTGCAGAAATCAAAAGAAACGTATAAAAATTAGTTAGCTTTTACGTAAAGACCACCAAAAACGTTGTTAAGGCTATTTTCTCGCAAAAATTATCATTTTTTTCAGAGTAAGCGAAAATTTAACATTAAAAAGTGTATTTCGATTTTTTTTTCATTTCGAACGTACGGTGTAATAGATATATGGGTGTTCGCAACGTTCAATTTTAAAAAAGTCTGGTTCTTGAAACTACAGGTGCCCACAATAATGCTAAATTATTATTCTAAATTATTGTTCTAAAAAAATTTGTGTTTAGTCAAACCGTGCTATTGTTTTATAATTATTCGAGAATATTCAGATAAACAAATTCCAGTAAAAAATTCAAATCAATCCCGCTTATAGTACAGATTCGACAGCGCTTAAAACCCGGTGCGCCAGAGTAACTTTAACAAACCAGAGTAACTTTAAGTGCATTTTTCTAAAAACATACTTTTTTAAAACGGGCCATAGTACTGCAAACAAACTAATCGATTTGAATTTTTTGTCTGTTTTTAATGTAATTCTATATATCATTTACCAAAATAAGCGTCTTTGGAAAAGTTGTCTAGTCATTACACGCAACAAAAATTTCGTAAATTTTTCGAATTTTTTTCCACGCTTCATGTTTTTCTTAACTTTCCATATTTTTATTCCATTTTGGTAAAACATGTGCATTAGATTGTAAACAGTTTATTTCAGGTTCTTTTTTTTTTTGCTTTTATGGTACATACATATGACATTAGATATTTGATATTCAAACATTTATCTTTCCTCTCTGTAGATTAATAAATATTAACTGTATCCCAAGTCTTTGGATGTATTTCATACAATTAATAGTAATTGAATTCGTTTCAAAACAAATATTCCATATGTATCTACCATCAAACTAAGACGGAAGCAAACTTGAGTAACATATAATATAAAAGTTAAGTTAATTCAGCTAAGTTAATAGCAAAGATTGTCTTTTCTTGATCCGATAACAAGACTTTTCAAATAATATGATAATCTAGACTAACCCATTTGCTACTTCCGTTTTTTGGCTTACTTTTGTGAGCGGCGCTATCATATATGATCTGGATGTATTAAGGACTACTTTAGCATAGAAGAACGATGCTGTGTTGAGCAACCATAAGCAACCCTTTATTGCAGTATTACTAACATTAGAAAATACATACAAGCATACTGTGTTGAGTGATGTTGTTGTACTTTTTGTGTTTTTTTTTTTTCAAAATTTTTATTGCTCAATTCATTAGCTGACATGCTTAACAGCTAGCAAAGCAACAGAAACAGCAACATCTCCAAAAATAATAGCAGCAACAAGGAAAGACTGAATGCAGCACTGAAGCACAGTTGGAACCGCATCAATTGGTACGCTGCTGGTGAAGGGATTAAAGTGGCATTAAGTGTTGTTTTGCCAAAAGAACACACACAGACACACACTACACATACTACACTCTATCCTTTCAAAGTGCTTGGTGTTTTTTATGCCATTTCTTAAGATCCTTAAATAGATATAAATTTATATGATTCGCTGTTCCACGCAGATGAAAACAAGTTGCGGGGATTAAGTGACCAAGCATCGTAAAGAAGACGCTGTACGCTTGTATGAACGTCCGTTAATACATAGATTGGCGCAATGAGTGACACAAATACACATGGCAGGACACTACATAATAATACTTCAATGAATGTCTTGCGTCGAAGAAGAGTATCGTGGGAGGTGTAGAGAATTCCAGCAAGACAAGATTACTAACTGTATCATAATACACTCATCGTCAAAAAAAAACCGACTTAATAATTTAATAACAAATATTTTCTTTTTATTATAACATAGTAGTGTGACAAAATCGACCACAAAAAGCAGAACCAAACTTTATAAATATTCTTAATGAGAAACACGGTAGAGTGTCCATCGCACCTGGTTTGAGCTCTCAATGTCGCCACAATTTTTTTCAATTTATTTTGTCAGTTGAAGTGTTCGAATTTTGCTGTGCCGACGTTCATTAAATTTTTACAGCCAATTGCCTTGTCCGAAATGACAAATAAAGTCCATTTCTTTTCCGTAGAATTTCGCGTGAAATAAGGCTTTGTAAAAAGAAATCAGATAAAATACAAAATGAAGCGTGTAGCGAAACAAATTCTTGTACTTTTCTTTATCTTAAAAAAAAAATGTGTTTTTGTTAATTTTAATTTAATAATATTGCAATAATGATATTTATTTTATTATACATAATCAATTCACTAAAAAATACTTTTTCCTTGAACTAAACTACATCGAAATGGGTTAAGAATTGGCGCAAAATGGCGCCAATTTTAAAGTTTTTTTTAGTCAAAAACTTATTCCTATGATTTATATGTTTTCTACCATACCAAATACTCCTACTTCGTCAAATTTTTTACAAAGCCAAATTCTACGTAAAATTCTACTTAAGAGGAAAGGGTTTTGTTTTTTATTTTCAGCAAGGTAAATGGCTGTAAAAATTCTATTTATGTCGGCACAACAAAATTCGAACACTTCAACTTTAAAAATAAATTGAAAAAAATTGTATCGACATTGAGAGCTCAAATCAGGTGCGATGGACAACCAACATGTTCCTCTTTAAGAATACCTATAAAGTTTGGCTATGTTTTTTTTTGTCGATTTCGTCACACTGTGTTATAATTCAAGAAAAATAATATTTGTTATAAAATTGTTAAGTTGGCTTTTTCTTGACCATGAGTGTAATTGCATTGCATGTATCGGTACATGGTATCTCATTTCACCAGTATCACCAACAGCCACATAAAGCGGTGGTACTTGAATCGGGAAGATAATAATGTGAGTGTCCACTGTGGCACACACATGCTCAATAACAGCACACA
Organism: Dichetophora obliterata; assembly: GCA_963920525.1. Classification (NCBI taxonomy): domain Eukaryota; kingdom Metazoa; phylum Arthropoda; class Insecta; order Diptera; family Sciomyzidae; genus Dichetophora; species Dichetophora obliterata. Next base: position 245,224,579 of record OY986435.1, on the reverse strand, counting down.
CACACACACACATACACGCATATATACTCATGCAGTAAATTTCATTGGAAATACATATTGCGTTAATCGCCAAACGTCAAATCATTTTTCATTTGACCGAATTTATTTGACATTTAAGACAAAACAAAGACAGCCACAAACAAGAGAGTCCGTGGCAAGAACATTCTTGGCGACACAACGACGACAGCCAACGTCTCTCTGCTTGCAATCGTCAGTACATTCAGTTATTTTGTCGGCTCCAAACTTGTCTGGGGGAGGGAGAGGGGGTGCAAGGAACCGAAACAGCATCCCACAGAAACGGACTGAACTGAGCTGGACTAAGCTGAACTTGCTTGCGCTCTCCTCTCTGTCATCAATCTTATTTAATAGTTGTTCGCACAATTGAATTATTACATGTATCAGCTGCATGTTTGTCAGTGTGTGTGCTGCTGTCTATGTGTCATGTCTGTGTGTTAAGCTGTTTGTGTATGTTATATAGCTTGACTGGTCTTGCCTTGGCAACAACTGGCATTGATATCGACATTATTGGAGAAAATTAAAACAATTTGAGCAGCATTCCAAATAGATATAGCTTGTCATGTTGTTATTGTTTGTCGAAATTTACGTTGTGATGCTCTTCGATGCGATCCTAAATATGTTCATTGTCGAAATGAAATTGGTGTTAATAAATATAAATCAGCTGTTGTATCGCCATCAAGATGATACAAGATATGGAGAAGCAGCTGTTAATGCGAGTAAATTGAAGTGAATTGTTGGGAGAAAGAATAAAGTACAAGTTATCCAAGCAATTCGGTCCCACCATACATGTTGGGTGAAGAGTCTTCATCTATGAACTCAAATGTGAGTTAATTCTTTGCTCAACGACTTAGCTGGTACCCACATCAGTGTGATTCGGAAGTTCACATATTGCACATGTCAACCAACATACATACATATGCCACTATCAATCAATTCTTTTATCATTTCTCAAATAACAAACTAACAAGCGATTAGAAAAACACTTTAACTCCAGCAACATCGCGACTATATCATTGATGCACAGTGGTTTCATCCCATACAAACGTAGGGGAAAAAAAGAAGGAGTATCGCAGATCAAGAAAATTTGGTAAATGTGTATATGGCTATATAAGGTTAGGTTAAAAAGGCTGCTGGTCTATAGAGGCAGTATAATGGTCTGGGGTTGCATAGCTGCTAGTGAAGTAGGAGAAATTGTTGTTTGCGAGGGTCGCATAAAAAGCGAACGGTACTTATATACGCTAAACAATGCGCTTTTACCATCTTTTAACCGAATTTTTAGTGATACTAAAATGGAAAACGTTGTATTCCAACAAGAAAACGCTCCTTGCCACAAATCCGATACAGTTATGCTATAGTTATGTAACCTATATAATGCTATTTACTACGATTTTTGGTACTAATTTTGTAAACACGATACGCACACTACACCGGTTGACAGACGCTTGTACACATAAGAAAATCTAATATATTTTAAAAATGGTGAAAAAATTTTTATCGTATCATGTCCGAAATATGAAAAAATTTTATTATGTTCTGTTGTCATGTAATAAATTTCAGTAATTTTTTGCTAAAGCAAATATTCTTAATAGTTTAATAAATTAAATAGTGTAAGGCCTATATCCTTAAATGAAATCGCACTAAGTTCTATTGAGCCCCCAAGTTTTCAACTTTTAAAATAAGAATAAAAAATTTTTCTAATTCTTAAACAATTTTTTTTTTTTGAGAACTGAAGAATAAACTTAATTTTTAGGCCATTTTTTAACTTTGGAAGCCTTTAATTCCTAAACCAATTTCAAGCGCACTGAAATTTTCCAGAATTGGTTTTAGGAGGTGAAAGTCGATATCATGCGCAAAAATTAAAAAATGGAGTTTACGATATTCTTGAAATGTTCCCCGCATGCTAATGGAGACATTTTTAACAGGAACTCACACCGCACTTACACCAATATACTTATTTATTTTTCCAACCTGAATCAGTTCCAGCAGCTTGCAAGTTCCTACAATCAAGTATGGAAACATACCTATTATCTGAATGATTTAAGAAAATTATTTATTTTTTAATTCTAAACATACGAATAAATAAATGAAGAGGTACATGTATATTAGATTTGTTTTTGGTTTCACACATTTTTTTCACATATTCCAGAACCTCCCGGCAAGGCTTGATTCTGAATCCTGGTTTAATATAAGTGCGTGACTCGAAAAAAAGTCCAGAAAATTCTCAAACTGGGTGGGCTAAATAACGTGAATTTTAAGAAGAATAAAATGGTTGTTTCAAATCCAGTTTTCTATTTAGGTTTATGTCATAAAAAACTTTTGACTATAAAATCGTTTGCTTAATACGTTATTAGGTTTTTTCAAAAATTTATCCTTGATCCAAATTTGGCCTACTTTATTAAATTTCCTATTTTTTTTTTCTCTCGCTTTTGAATTAGAAGCTTTGCTCCAGCATCGCTGTATCTTTCTTATATATAAATTCTGCAGGATTGTGTGCCATTTTATTAAGTTCAGAAAAAACTAAAAAATAATCCTTGCTATCTGTTGCTACGAAGAATGATTTTCGACTAATAAGGGAAGTCCCCAAACCACAGCTGAACAGAAGGTTTCTTTTCGCAACTAGTTATTAGAATCATTCTAAATGTATTTGTACACTATACACACAGTTGTTCGCGGAATCATTGACGAACTTTTTGTGATGATTTCTAAAAGGAAGTTTCTGCATGAGTTGCTGGACTTAAAAAAAATTCATACTAAATACAAGGTGGCGCAAAAGTAATCCTCCTATCAGAAAATGCTATAAATTTTGCGATTGGCCCCTAATGTCAGTTCTGTTTTGACATTTGTGTAGTAAGCACATGCGAAATACACGTTAATAAACAATGTTACGCTATACTGCTCCAGAACGCGGAATATTGGTGACTATTTATTTGACCAATAATCAGTCGGTGACTTTGGCACAACGTGAATTTCGTCGCAGATTTCCTGGCCGTCCAATGCCTACTGGTGAAACACTGCGACGTTTAGCCGCTCGCCTCGAAGAGACTGGCACAACACGAGATGCTGCCAGGCGTGGCAGACCCCGGAGTAGCCGTTCTGCAGAGAATATTGCTGCTGTAGCCGAGGATGTCATGGAAGCGCCGTTGACATCGACCAGACGACGTGCCACGCAAATGGGTATCAGTCGACGGTCTTTACAGCGATTTTTGGTACATGATTTGAAGATGTTTCCGTACAAAGTCCAGACGGTGTATCAGCTGTTAGCTGCTGACTGCCAATCGCGTCAGCCATCCTTAATCACCACCAAGAGGAAGATGATTTTTCATCTTAAATAATCATGAGTGATGAGGCCCATTTCCATCTTAGCGGGTACGTAGATAAGCAAAATTTACGCTTCTGGGGCACTGAAAATCCGCGTGTAACCCACGAAGAGCCATTACACCCGCTCAAAGTCACTGTATGGTGTGCTGTTTTCACTAGAGGAGTCATCGGACCTTTTTTCTTCGAAGACGTCGCGGGCCAAACGGTTACTGTGAATGGTGAGCGCTACAGAGCAATGATCAACGAGTTCTTTTTACCGCAACTTGATGAATTGGGATTGGAAAACATGTGGTTCCAACACGACGGTGCAACGGCACACACTGCACGTGCCACAACCGATATGCTGAAGGATGCATTTCCCGGGCGCCTAATCTCCCGTTTTGGCGATTTGCACTGGCCAGCAAGATCCCCTGATTTGACCGCTCAGAACTTCTTTTTGTGGGGCTTTTTGAAGTCGCGGGTTTATGTAGACTAGCCTCAGACTCTTGCAGCTCTTAAAGACAATATCCATCAAGAATGTGAGGACCTATCGCCGGAAGTTTTGGCCGAAGTGATGAAAAATGCCATTAAAAAGCTCAAATGAAAATCAACTGTGTCGGCGGCCATTTACATGACATCATATTCTCGACTTGATGTAAAAAAAATTTAAAGACCAAATAAAAATAATCCACAAAAAGAATCAAAGTTTTTCATTTTTTTTTAAATTACAGCCAAAAAAATCATCGCAAGGTTACTTTTGCGCCACCTTGTATAATGCAAAGTAGCAGTTGTTAGCGCCTAACTTTTTCCCCTCTATAACAACAACTATATAATAATAATTTCACAATAACGTGACTATCGATATTTTCGGACTAACTATCAATGGTTTTCGATAGTATTTAAATATTCATTGACACCACTGTTTAGGTGCCATTGCCATTGCTGTCGAATTCGTTTGATTTTGACAATTTAGTATAATTTTTTTCTGTTCTGTAGAGTGAAAGCTCAGGTGATGTTTCTTATAAATGTAGAAGCATTGTGTTGATTTGGAAGATGGGTGATAGTTAGTTAGAGGCTGAAAAGATGGAGTAGTTTCAGTGAAGATTTGTTTTAAATTTGTTCAGCTCAAAACTAAAGGGAAACACGCTCTCAGGGAGACTATTCCACAACTTTACCGTACGACTAAAGAAGGAATTATTACTACAACGTGAGGTTCTTTGTGGCATCAAGGCAATGGTAAAGGAGTGGACTTGAACAGCTGCCCGAGTGGACCTGGAAAACATACGGTGTGGTGGCGTCAGGCCATTATGAAACCAACATTACGTCGATTTCCAATAGAGTTGAGAGAGGATGAAATATTTTTATCCCCTATCAAATATATCGCACGACGTTGAATTCGGTCCAGAAGCACGTTTCGATTTTAATTCCTTGACGAATTTTCTTTATATTTCTCTCTACTTTTCGTAAACAAAACTTCCTTAATATTTCGATATTGGGTTCGTACATGATAAATCCCAACGTTTCTGCATTGCATCTTGCACGAATTTGGAGCATTGATATGGAATTTTCGTCAATGAAATGTATGGCAAAATCAACATGTTTCATCAAGGATCAAGAAAACTCGTACATGATTCATTTGAGATTTCTTCAAGACTGGAACTACTGGGCATTTGTTTTTGTACGAATACGAATAAAATATTCGAAATGTGTACCAAACTACGTCCATTCTACGAATTCTATTCGTAAAAATAATTTTTTTTAATTTAAGAATACGAATTGATAAGTGTTTGTGAAACAAGAGTACATGGAATGATATCGTAACTTATTAGGCGGTGTTCATTTAGCGCGTTTTTGTCGCGATTGCGACACCGCTCTCACGTCATTTTTCACAAACGCGGCTGAAAAAAACTGAATATTAAATAACTAAATGTATTTAAATACATACAAAATTCAGTATTTTTCAGCCACTGCCTTAAAGCAAAGGGTAATACATACTATTAATAAAATTAATATCAGTTTTATTTATACACAGTAAAAAATTTGAGGGTAAATTTTATCTTTTTTATAACATTTGTGTGGTATTAACTTTTTTTATTCCAAATAATTTATAAATTTTACACCACTCAATATTATAAAAATAATAAAACAAATATAATTTAAAAATTTTATATGGATATCATGTGTAAATTAAAATATATTCTGGTTCGAAAGTAAAAAATTCACCGAAATCGGGAAATTTAAAAATATAGTGGTTTCGATTGGTCTGACGAGAAAAATGGTCTGGAAAAATTTATAAGATTTGATGGTATCACTTTTCTGGAGAGGTACAAACTTATCTGATAACAGTTGCAGTCTTCTACCAATGGCATCGTCAAATCGAATAACTTGATCGAATAACACTGGACGACCATATTCATCATAGAGCAAATCACTTATACTTTCATTTTTTGATCTAAGCCACAAAATCGTCTGGTTCATACTCTTCATCGCTGCCACCAGAAAAATTATCACTTCTATCGCTTGCGTTCAGCAATTCTTCAATTTCTTCGAATGAAATATATCTTAGCTTGGACATTTTTATATATTTTATTTATTTTTATTAAAAATAAGCTTTTTCACTATCAAGTTTTTCACTATTTTGTTTTTAGGTCTGTTCGCGTACTCGATTCAAGTAGCTCGAAGTTGCTTGAAAGCTTTATTTTGAAGCTCGAAAGAGAGAAATTACATGCAAAAGGACACTATAGTATATTACAAATAATTGAAGTTAGTACGAGAACAGACCTTTTATTGCACAAGATGAGATGTAGATGCCAGTTTTCCCGCCAAAAAGCCAAGAACATGTGGGATTGCCATATGTGTCAAAAACGACACAGGAGGGTTGCCAACGTAAATTTTTAAATAAAATCTATAAAAATACATATTTTTAACGTGAAACCGTTTTTATGTGTAGAATAACGAATAAAATAAAGTCAAAAATTGTGTAGGTTGTTTCATTGATAGTTTCTGAAAAAACTTTTAAAAAAAGTATTAATTTGGTCATTTTTGACCCAAGGAATAGTAGATGAAGGTTAAAAAAATCATAATTAATTTAAATCATTCCACTCGCAAATTAAGTTTCTAAATAATAATACCTAAAATAATTAAAATGTAAATAACTGAATAATTAAAAATGTAAATTAATTTGCCATAACTATTGGATATATGCTATACGAAAAAAAAAATATTTGTTTTTTGTTTTAAATTTTTTTTTAAGTTTTGAAATTTTGCTTATCATTACATGGTTAAAAATCTTGGACTAAATTTAAAACTTTTTTGGATTACTCATAGGACAACACAAAAAAGATTACTTTTTAATCCAAAGACAAGCTTAAAAAAAGCAATATAAAATAAAAAAGTTTTCTGACTAGTTCATGATTTGAACACCCGTCCTATGATGTGCTGGTTCAACACTTTATCCACTCGTCAAACTCAATTGTTAACAAGGTTTCGCTTGTTTTGCATCATAACGAATGCAAGTAAGCAAGCAGGTACGTGGGTTCGAGAGCGAAATTAAACTAAAGTCGGGATTGAAAAATAGTACTTCTTGCATTTAATATTTCTTTAAACCAAAGTTTGGATTAAAAAGTATTCCAACATTTTTAACAGTGTATGCACTATTTTTTTTAATTTTAAATCAAAAGGATCGAATTTTTATTTTTATTTTGTATGCACCTTGAAAAAAAAACTATATAGGGATAAACCTTAAAAAACCATACAGGGATTACACCGAGAAAAAAGTATGTAAAACAAAAGAAAACGCACTTTGGCGCAAAGACTTTTGGTGATTAATTCGTGCCCAAAGACAAAACTTCTTTGTGACAAAGACAATATTTTATTGAATTATCAAAGGCGCGTACTTAAAAACAAAGTCGATATCAACGACCGAATGAAAACTATGCAAAAAATACGAGCTACGAAAAATAAAGTTAAATTAAAGCATTTTAGTGAAAACAAACTATTTAATAAAGCAAGGAAAACTCTTTGAATTTACAGACTTTTTTCAGTCGCTCGCTAATAAAGAATTTATCTTTGCGGTTACATACTTTTTCCTTGATTTGTTGACAAAGAATTTTTGACTTTTGTTTTGAATACACAGCAGTTGCTTATTTGAAGATAAATTCCTTATTGCAAAGATTTTGTCTTTGTAACAAAGATATTACGTTGGCAATTTTTTAAAGATAATTTTGCTTTGATTTTACGGACTTAAATTCACCCAGTATATAGTAGTGTAATAGCCAAATAGCCAACGTAAATGTACAACTTTTATAATTAATATGCATTTAAAAGACAAGTTTCTTACTTAGATTTGTTGGAAAAGTGTTTTTTTTTTTAAATTGTTTTAATATAGGCATTTTAAAAATAACAAAAAGCAACAAGTTCTTTACAAAGAGAGATGACGAAATTGTGTCTGAATCGATATAAAGGGTTAATCATTTCAATGACCCATTATTAATACAATAAATTAACTGCATTATTCTGTATCACGAACATGCACACCAACGATGCGAAAAACACGAGAAGCAATACAATTTTGTATGGAGGAAAATATTGCTTCTCGTGTCTTTCTCATCGTTGGTGTGCATGTTCGTGATACAGAATAATGCAGTAAGTAACTAACTATTTTTCTCTATGGATTGAGATAGCTTAATTCTCACTTGTTGATGCGTTATAAATAAATCTGATGAAATTTTTTGTATTGTATAAATAACTACTAAGTTAAGAGGGCTTAGAAACTGTTCACATTTCTTTTTAATAACAAATCACATTCACATGGCGTTATTTTATGTTGGTTTAATCAGGCCATTAGTTATGCTGGAAGCTGTTGTTTCATAGAACACTGATGCAGTTTGTAAACATAAATTTCACTCACATACATAGACAAACGCACACACAGCCACAACACCAGCCGGTGTCTCCGGCTATGTTTCTAGCCAGTGTTTCTCTACAGTTCTGTTTTTGTGCTTGGAGGAAAGTCAACTCTGACGGTATATTTATTTGTAATTTGTACCGAATTTAATTTCCGGCACTTACGCTTCCGAGTTGTCACATTATTGTTGACAAATTTGCTAGCCAATTAATTGAGGAAAGATTCTGTGATATACATTTAACAGAGGAATGAGTCATTGAAATCGATCCGAGACAAATTTTGTGTGGATGCCAAAACGGAGTCATTATTCGTAAGTAATGACTAAAAATCGTCAGGCTAGTTGAAAAGTACTGAAAGCATAAATAAAGGAATGTGAATTTTTAAATTAAATTAGTTGTTTATTCAATATAATCTTCCTTAACTGCGAAACACTGCTTTTAATGATTCTCCAATAATTTTATACCATCTCTGTAATGATTTTCCGGAAGCTCTGCGTAGTGTTCCACGGCTGCAATAGCTTCTTTATTCGACGAAAAATGCTTTCCACGAAAAAATTGTTTCAAATTTCTAAAGAGGTGGTAGTGCCAAGTCTGGTGAATATGTGGGTGTTCAAGCAGTTGTTACTTTAATTCATTCTACTTAGCCATTGTCAAAACCCTTGTGTGAACACATGCATTGTCTTGATGAAAAATAATTTTATTTTTTCTTCTGTAAAGCAGGTCTTTTCTCACGAATTTTTTCATACAGCTGATCGAAAACGTTACAATAACATTAAGAGCTAATTGTTTTACCTTTCTTAAGATAAACAATCAACACAATCTCTTTTACATCCCTTATTTATCGATCGTGCTGACTTCACCTGTTTTGGAGGTAAAAGATTAGCTTTAGTAAACTGTAAACATTATTTTTTCAGTTTAGTATTACAGTGGTTGACCCAAGTCTCATTCATAGTTACAAGACGACACTCAAAATTTCTTTTTTATTTTGCTTAAAACGCTTCAAATTACGCTGGGAAATTTGTTCGATTCAATTTTGTTGAATTGTTAACGAGTGCGGCACTAACTTTCCAAACAGCTTTTTCATATGTTATTCTTCATGTAAAATATGGAGTAATCGTTCATCTGAGATGCCTCTGGTATTAGCGGTTTTACGCTTAGTCAAAATTCGATATTCACGAACAATATAATACAATTGCTTAATGATTTCTGGTGTTGTTGCACTTTTTGGACGTTAGCTACGTGGTTCCTCTTCAACGTTTTTACGACCACGTTTAACCCGCTAACAGGCCCGTAGCTAGTATGGTGCTAGAATCCGTCGAGCCTGCCCTAGCCAAATTTCCGTATGCTTTTACAACTGCCATCTTTTGTCAGTCATTGCCAACAACAGCTGTCAAAAATTTGTGAAGAATGTTATTTTTTTGGTGAAATTTTATAGAATGTTGTTATTTTAATTGTTTTCAAGATTTTTCAAGAAAGTTTTTTAGATAATTTATTATTTAAGTATTTTAAACTAAATATACACAAAAAAATTGCAGTTGGTGCAGTCGTTTTTCCAGCTTTTGTGTCTCCCAGTTTGCTGTTCTGATTAGGAAAAACACTTGCAACTACTTGAGGATGAATGGGGAGGATTTCGAAATTATATTATGATTCAAGCGCCAGCTGACTGTATTTCGGATTTTTCAACTTTAAGCGGCTGTACCAGGTCAGCAGTCTTCCTTATTCCTGTAATCTAAATACTTTGCATTCATTCTCAAATAGCTGTAAATACTTTCCCCAATCTACTAATAATAATTAGTCTAATTAGTCTAACTAAAACTACTAATTGGGAGCATAAAAAATTGGAAAGGCTGAAAGGAAAATAATGGATGTTGCAGACATAGCTTGCGATTGAATGAGGTACTTTTGCTCAAAAACAATCAAAATAAAAAGGTTTTATATCACGCGAAACTAATAGTAGTAGAACAATCACTTGGTGAGAGAAGTGAATATTCTATTGAAATTAAGCCGGCTTACTTTGATATCGTTGATAATATTATATTCAAATTAAAAAAGCGTTGCACCAAAAATGATCGTATATTGTTGGCATTGTCATAAGCTTACGAAATGAAGCCGGCTAGTTTGAAAATATTATGATCTGTAGGCTTAAAAATACCCTCTGATGCCGAGATGTCTGTCGCAAAGAAATATCTGGACAAAAAAGGGATGAGCATCAGAAAACATCACCAAATTCAATCAGTTTTGATACGTTGAATGAATTGTATCTAATGCGCGATGCGTTTCCTGATACTTATAATTTGTTTTGTGCAATCGAAACATTCGGCAACAGTACGGCGGTATTGCGGCGGTATTCCGGCGGTACGGCGGAAGCATCATTTTCCCGTGTAAACCAAATCAACAGAGTTCAAAGATTATCTTCGCAAATTTAATGAGAAACTAAGACGATTGCCTTTGTATTAAACAGCAGAGCTGTGACTGTAGTGGAAATCAATATAATACATTAGAAATTCGCTTTCAAACATTGAACTCATTTATGTTATATTTAAAGCATAGTACTCTGTTCAGTTTCATGTGAAATTCCACTCAAATCTCCATACAAAAAGTGACAGCTGCGAAACAAGTGTGGAAATTTTCACAGAATGTTCGTCAGAGCAGTACTCTGTTCCGCTGCGTGAAATTATCGCAACATGTATCTGAGCAACATTTTTTCACGACAATTTAATTGTACTGCCTATTTATTTTGAAGTGAAAAGAGAGATATCATATGAAATCTTCCAACTTATTTTCTGAGTCTCTCTAAGAATCGTTGCCATAGAAATTCCTCGCAACAAACTTTAAGTCAGAAATTTCACGCAACAAATAAATAGATGTTGACAGCGAAGTTTCACGCAAGCGAACAGAGTACTAGGCTTTATATGTTAATATACTTAACCTTTTTTTTTACTAAAATATACATTTGAACAATAAACTCATTAAATAACATGTAAATATATAAAAAATTCATTTGAAAATATGTTAATATGCATATATATATTTATATACAAATGTATGAAAAAAATTTGTATTTTTTTACTGGAGGCTCAGCCTGCCCGGCTCTTATTTTCTGGCTACGGGCCTGCCTGCTAATGCCCAGGTCAGCCTATAGGCGGGGTTCATCACGCCGATCGCTATAAAACCGTAGTCTGTGGAAACTTTTTCAAATGGTTTCCTGCAGGGTCTGGACGAATCTTG